>VDFB02271358.1:414929410-414951291 GCA_007258455.2 Sequoia sempervirens | reverse complement strand
AGATGCACCTTTGTCTACTACCTCCAAATTTTGTTCTTTCTCGTATTGCAACATGCATTCGTGAACCAATGACGAGTATCTTTACATTTTCATCTACATTTTGGCTATGTAAGCATTTTGGTTTCATCTTGTTTTGCTATGCTCGTATTCCTGATCTACCCTACTACGTCCAGACCCACATATGGAAGACTCCTCAATAGGGAACAATGCAAGTGACCCATATAATGAGGTAAGAAGACAAAAAAACTAAGAAAGAAATTGGGCCTACTATGCTCACCATAGAGAAGAGATAGCTACTCGAAGGCGACAAAAAAGATTGCATGAGAGTCAAAATAGCCCCCAACAAACAGAAGCCCGAAGACTGCAAGACTGTGAGAGAAGTCGAGCTTACTATAAGCGTCATAGAGAGGAAATAAATGCAGAAAAGCACAATAGCTCTTTACAGAAACAAACATGCGTACATCAACATGGAACAACATGCAACAACAATGATAACTTCATGATGGCAATGAAAAAATTTTGTCAAAGAATAGATGCACTGTCCAACCGAAAAACATGCATTGTATGCAAGGAATGTTACCCAGGCATGCTTGTCCATTCATCGGGTGCTAATGCAACTTGTAAAAGATGTTTCACTAAGAGAGGCATCCATCGGTTCTCTGTACTAAAAAACATGGACCCAGGAGAGCAACCATTTGTTTTGAAAAGACTCACCCAAGTGGGGGAAATGCTCATTGCCAGAGTCAGCCCAATACTACAAGTAACCCACACTCTTGGAGGCCAATATAGATATAGTGGCCACACGATCAGCTTCCCACAAGATATCACTGACATTTCAAAAGTTCTTCCACGAAGAATACAAGAGTTGGATGTTCTCATAGTTTGAAGATTACATATAGAAGGTCATTACTATGATTGTTATGTCAGTAGAAGTTATATCAGAGATGCGTTGCAATACAAAGTCAAATATGACCCATACTATCATGATGTTGCAATTAATTTTGAGCACTTAGACCAATTTCCTGAAGCAAGAACAAACATAACGAATATGCTACACACCATTGAAACCAGTGAAGACATGGTGGTTCAAAATAATGAAATTGACTCTGATGGGGATGATATTGAACACAGCACAGTAAACACATCGTCATTTATGGCTAGACTTCCAAATAGATGCTGTGAGTTAGAAATTATTAAGAAAACATTAGACCTTGATGACAACACTAACAACATTATAGACTGGCCTAAAATAAACCCATCACCAATAAATGAATACAATACTGAGGGGTTGCTTGATATGGCATTTCCAACACTCTTTCCAACTAGAGCTGCACTACAAATGCAACCACGAATTAGGGAAGTACACATGCATGAGTATGCACTCCACTTAATGAGATTTCATGACCATAGATATGGAAGGCATCCAAGGTTCCAATATTTCATGCTTAATCTTATGATGCACCATCGTAGCCAGGGGCTTGCTGTAGTTTTCATTAAAAAAAATGTAGAAGAAAACATGCTAACCACTATTGAGGACCTCCGAGCACACTTGAAAAACTTACCTGACACACAATTAGCTCAAGAGCTCATGCACTTTGGCTCTTCAATTCGGGGTACAAGACCATATTGGAACAAGTTTCGTGCTGAACTAACAAATATGATCAACCAAATAGGGTCTCCCACTCTATTCTTCACATTAAGTGCAGCTGACACAAAGTGGCTAGACCTACAATGTTTGATCTCAGATGGTGTACCGGTAGGAATGCAAACAAATAAACAGCATTTAGAAAATGTAGTCAACAACCCCCACACCACATCATTATACTTGCATCAACGATTCATAGTGTTTCGTGAAGAGGTTATTGAGAAACTCCTCAACGCAAAAGATTACTGGTACAGGTATGAGTGGCAGCACTGCGGCACCGCACATGTACATGGTTTCCTTTGGCTCCATGATGCACCAAACATGGATAAACTTGATTGGGATGATAGTGTAGCAGTTGAATAGGCAAGGAAATTCTTTGACAAGTATGTTAGTGCTTGGAACCCCCGTTCTGCATCAGCAAGAGAAAACTTGATTTTCTGATCTTTCCAAGACGATCCTTGCTTACTAGACACAACAGATATATTTGCTACAGACCCCTCTCATGACTACGAAGAGATCATCAATCGTGTCCAGAGGCACACAAAATGTAGAGAGGGGACATGCTTGCGAAAGAAAGGGAAAAAACTAGAGTGTCGATACAAAGCTCCATGGAAAGAGAAAATTATATCTACCCTATCATGTGACAACTGTGGGACAAAACAATATGAACCTGCATGGAATGATGATAGGCTAAACATACACAATCCAGAAATGATTTCAATATTGAGAGCCAACATAGATTGTCAACCTGTCATTTTGCGAGCAGTTATTTTGAAATACATTGCCAAATATGCATCAAAAGCAGAGAGAGCATCTGAGACTTGTACTGATATGCTAGCAAGAATATCTACAACCCAAAAAATAGATGTCCCAGCCCTTGCAGCATACCAAAAATTCATGGCAGAAATCATGGTAGAGTGTGATATTGGAGCACACGAAACATGCCATATGCTTCAAAAATTGCCGCTTATTGTTTGTAATCAACCTTTTACGTCTTTGAATGTAGGCCAAAAAATGTTCCATCGAATAGCAAGAGGACCACATGAAAGCCATCTACAACCTAGCTACCTTCATTCGTACATTAAACGACCTCCAGATTTGGAAACAACAACGCTACTTGAATCTGCCTGATCTTTCACATACTCTACGAGTCGCAAGGGATGCAAGCGGAAAGAAAGAAAGGTCAAAGTGATTGTCAATGTTTTCCCAAAGTTCTACACCATCCCAAATGAGGACTCAGACTAGTTTGAAACATTTTGTTGCAGTGAGCTTCTACTGTACAAGCACTTCCAAAGCTTCGAAATCAACATAGGGATAACTAAGGATACAATACTTGCAAATTGGAAGCAAATGAATGCATCCAAATATGATGTATGGCATGTCCCCTACACCACCCCCTCAGACAAAAACACTAGCGATGCAGAAGAAGATAGCAAAATTGAGGTGGACACAAGGGGCATACTTGAAATGAATGAATGGGAATTATTTTTGCAAATGGGCCCCTCAAACAATATCAACGTAAATGAGCTTGACCTGCTTGGCAGGCGTGAGTTTGATAGCAACTATAGATGGGAACAACTTCCAGTGCCCCAGGAACTTCATGAAATTGCCACACAATTCATAAACATGAAAAAAACATGTAGCCATGAAAGGCACGCTCCAAGTAAGTATGTTGTCCCAGACTATACATTATCTTCCAAACAAAAACTAGCACTCACACATATTATCAGCCATAGCAAGCATCACTCAAATAAACCATTGCACATGATTATTCAAGGGATAGCAGGTACAGGGAAATCATACTTGATTGCTCGCATAAGAAAATAACTTGATAGTTACAATCTGCACCAACAAAGCCAGCTACTCACATTGGCTCCTACAGGGGTTGTTGCATTTAATATACATGCATCGACTATACATTCAATGCTTCAAATTCCTATCAAAGAAATGCACCCATTGCAAGGACAATCATTAATAACATTTCAGGAAGAGATGAAACACATAAGATATATATTGATTGATGAGATGAGCTTCATAGGACCAAAGTTGCTACTGAAGATAGATGCAAGACTACGTGAGGCCTTCCCACATCGACAACATCTTTATTTTGGTGGGGTGTCAATAATCCTGATTGGTGACCTTGCACAGCTCCCGCCTGTAATGGAAAATCCTATTTACACATCACACTCAAATGCAAAAACACTATGGGACCAGTTCACGACCGTTGTCACCTTAGACACAGTGTTTCGTCAACAAGGTGAGACTCCAGAACAAAGGCAATTCCGTCAACTATTGCAAAACATACACAATGCAAAAGCATCACAAGAGGATTGGAAACTTTTACAAACACGCACAGACAAGCATCTCACCTCTACCGAAAAATAAATGTTCGACAATTCAATGCACTTGTTTGCTACCAATGATTTAGTTCGACTTCACAATAGAAGAATGTTAAAATTGTTAAACCGTCCAATTGCAATAAGTGCTGCAACTACCACCAGGACTGAAGCAGATAATGCAACTACTGATGAACAACTTGAAAAGCATGTATTGCTTTGTAGAGGGCAACGCATCATGCTGACAACAAACATATGGACACATGCAGGCCTTGTAAATGGAGCTCTAGGTGAAGTTGTTGAGATAGTTTACAGCCTTGGTTCTAGACCACCAGATGTTTCACTTTATGTTGTGGCAAGGATCAATAATTATAGTGGGCCAGCATGGAATGAAAAGGACCCCAAAAGTATACCGATAGTACCTGTATCATTAGGCAGTCGTAGAAAAATTCCGCTCACAATGGCATGGGCTATTACCATACACAAATCCCAAGGACTAACGCTTGCCAGAGCAACTGTCGACATTGGAAAAATAGAACAACAAGGACTCACATTTACAGCTATATCCAGAGTGAAATCGTTGAACAACCTTCGTATTCAGCCAATGTTCTCCTTAGAGAGATACTCAAAAATGCATAACCACCCATACACAATTATGAGAAAAGAAGAGGAAGTTCGATTACAACAACTATCTCTAAAAATCCAAGGTACACAACTCTTTACCCTTTCTCCCTCATGTCGCTCCTGCTTATTCTTATATCAACAATTTCTCTTTTACAAAACTGAACATGCCGTCAACATGTGCATGTCCTTTGAGAAACTTTTTTTTTTTAACAGAATACAGTACAATTGTTGGTGTTTGAGGGTGAGGGGCTATGATATATGCCATTTGGCTTCAAGTCCTGCAAAGCAAAAGGAATGGAATGGTTAGCTGGGAACATTATTTGTTGACATGTACAATGATTGCTCCATGTGCAATTTATTATAACACTATTAAAGGGGAAATATTTTTTTTTTCCAAATTGCTCACCAACATTTTGACTTTTCATAGCACGCATTTTGCATATCATGAACTACCAACAAAAGTACTTTGTCCAGTTGAGCCATTAAGATAATATATTGTGTTGGCCATACACTACCATAGTATACCCTCCTATCGGCATAACCCTTGCGCCTTGCTAAGGTGCAAGCGCTAGTATAATCAACTAGTTAACCATTATAAATTAATCATCAACTATTAAGAAAATAATTTAAAAAATATACTAGTGTCTACACTTTCTTCAAATTTTACTATATTGATATTAATCAACAAAACAATATTGTAATGTCACGATGGATAAACCGATATATGATAAAATCTGCCTTATTTTGTTTTCCATTACTTTATTTGTTCATGTCAATTGATGCAAGCATACTCTCTTGAAAGAAAAAAGATCAAGCAAACCTCAAAACACAATATATGGCTTTAACTCTAAGACACTATCCATAGATTGTAGATCGTCATCATGATCGTGCTATATCAAGAAATATATATATTTTTTTGAGGTTATTTTGTTTACTTTAAATCTACGAAGTGAAGGGGATGTCTTCCAGAACATTTTGAGCATTCAGAATTTTATAATTCAGAACAATTACTTGGAAATATTCCAACTTAATCCATGACTATTTTGGGTACTAAATTAGTAAAAAGAAGCGATAGTGACCATCACTTTGCTTGGTTCATTTGGATTATTAAAGATTTCAGATCTGGAGTAAAAATTTAATATTCATAAAGGTCAGTTCTCATATAAAGGAAAATCTGTGAAGATAGTCAACTTACAAAAATATAGGCAATTATTATAAATTATTAAGAAATGGGGATAGCATGTTTGGCGGACGTTAATTTTCCTACTCTACAATTTTCAAGAAAATGAAAAGGAACTAAGTTCTCAAGCTTTATCTGTAAAGGCTATATAATAGTTCATTGAAGTACAAGTAAGATATAACTCTGGATATTGGTTCTGTTGGTACAATTATTTGACCACTGAATTTGTTTCCTATTTTTCTGAGCGTCTAATAGTGAATACCCTACACAGAGAATGATATCGAAAACGAAATGTTTTCATCTGTAAGTCTATATTTATATCTGAAAGTAAATGAGGCTTTGAACGGCTGTTTTGTGGTTGTTTACAAGGATTCAATTAACAGCGTTCTGTAGTCTAGCATTTGAATTTTCCGTTTTCTCTTCTACAGGGAATTAATTTTGTACTATGTCATACTATAGTTGTTGATGACCCATTGATAACAGATAATATAAAAGAAAATTGAATGCTTGTTCTCTCCTTTTCGTAATAGAACCGTAAGGGCAGGCTTTCTTTATTTGCCATTACAGATACGTATGACATAAATCAGTCCTTAAACATCGAGTGGAGGGACTAAAAATATATAAAATCCTTTGTAGCTTCAGAAAGCTGCACAATTTTATAACAACTAAAAGAAGAATGAATTGAATTTTATTAAATGGGTTTGGCGGATTGCATGGCTGTAAAAGTGCAACAACTATTCCAGAAATCCATTGTCTAAGTGTATAAATAGGCTTTTAAAAATAAAAAGCTGATATGTAGTTATGTAAACATGCCAGAACTATCAGAAGAATTAATTAGATATTCAATAATCATTCAGGATGATTTGTACTCTTTCCAAAGGCTTATGAGAATGCAAAATCAAGAATGTGGTACCGTGAATGTGTTGTCGGTAAGAGATAGGTACTAATGGAAGAAAAATAGAGAACCACTTGTTCCAGTGATGTCTGTATTCATATTTAAGTTTCCAATTCTAAGAGATTATATATTCTACGTCTCTTCACCAACCACATTTTAACTTATATGGCGTTTGAGCATTTCAAAATATATATGCTGGATATTAAGTTATTCAAAAGCTAACATAACACTTAGCAACCTTATGAGTCTTTAATGAGCTTAAAAGGCACTCTCGTGCCTGTATTGTATAAAATGATCATGGCATACAAGAAGTGGAACACTAACTAGATGTCCCCCATTTGTTCCTAGCTTGCATTATTCAATTTGGATAAAAAATTGAAATTTTCTTTCCATTGAGTTCTCCACAATCTCTGCAATAGATACGAGGGCTCTCCACAAACTCTACACAAAAACCTATCATATCTCATCCTTTGAAATCTCCCACAAATTCAGCGAACTATTGGTTAATAGTGATATCTCTCTATCGTTTTATATCCTTCTCTCTATGGTCTTAGGCGTTCCAGGTTTACTCGAACTTTCCAATTGCTAGACTAGAGCTCTCTAGTTATTACTTTTGTTTCCATTAAGTAATCTGTTTAGAACATTTCCTCGTCATTACACTATGAAAGCAGGGCTGGGCATCATTTTATTTCTCACCTTTGCTTGGGCTATTTCATTTTGTCAAGCCTTGTCAGTCACGATATTCAACAGTGCACTCATAAGTAATGCACCTGCTCCTGCCCCCATGATTAGTGAGGGTTCTAATCAGTTTGATGAAAGACATCATAAAGAAGAAAATGAATATGATGATAGTAATGGAAGAAAATCTATAGCATTTCGTCCAGAAGATCACAGTGGAGGTATTGGGCACAATAATCCAAATGACCATGAGTATTCTGTCTGTTGTTGAAAAGTCAAACACGTTATTACGATTTAACTGTGAATAAATAGTAAGAATTATCTTTTTTATGCATATGCAATTCTCCAGCTTTCGCGACATAATTTATGATGTTCTATATAAGTATGGCCACCAAGAGATGAAGTCGAACTAGGCAGACCGTTATCAATGTTATTCAATATTTGTTTAGAGTTGCAGCATATCGAACAGAGGAGATATTATTTTTAAGATGTAAAATGTTTCAATATAGGATGGATTTCTATTTATGTCTATTCTTCTACGCATTTGAAAGTCTGGCTGAAATGGACGAAACTAATTTCAACTGTTGCTCGTTATTACCTGTTACTCCTTATTACCTTTGACTATTAAGGCTTGTAACATATTTGTATTAGTTCCTATAATTTTTTTTGTCTTTTTCGTATTAGTACTGTAACTTCATGTTTATTTACATTAATTTACAATTGAAAAGCGTATTTCATTACACTAGCCTGGAATAGAATCCACAGTTACATATTGATGAATAAGTGTTTATAATATGATGAAATAAACAAATTCTACAGAGTGTATAAAGCAAGAAACAAAAAAATCAATACCGTTTTATGAAGCTGATTATCAACAAATAAAAATAGAAAATATGCATAAAACTGGAAGTTTATCGATCAAAATGTTGCAGCATCATGTTACTCTCTTTTCACACTAGTAGTACTTCTTCAAATTCTGGCTCTTGCCCGTTCAACGTCTCTAGCAAAGTGAAATATGGTCATACTTACTAGGGTTTTACAACTATTGAAATAGGGTTGTGTTAAAACCCTAAGCCCTAATCGAAACGCCTTGAACTTTATTTGTGTTTGTCTATGACTGTTTTCCCTTGTATCTCAATCACTTAAATTACTTATTCATGGACTCTGTTCTATTTCGCAACCAGCCCCTTTACTGCTTACCAGTTCTACACCCTGGTTCACTTTAAACAACTGTAAGGCAGATGCTTAAATTCATGACTTGAATGCTTTGCTTATTATTGTCCCCTGCTCAAGAGACCTGTCACCTTCTCATTCTACTGATTATCTCTTTCAGACCATAATTTACAATACCTAGTGCATAAGAAAAGTGCACTAAGCCTTCAATGGTATCAAATAGGAAGCATGATAAGTGAGCTGCATTATTGAAGATTAGTAGACAAGTCCTTGTGCATACATTTGATTTGAATGCTGCAGCAAATGTAGGTATTGATTTTAAAGTCCTAAATAGACAATTCATCAAGAACAAACATAGTTTCACATTAATGCAATTACCACGACACATAAGGATCAAATTGATCAAGTTTGAAGTTTGTATTGTAGAAAATGTAACTCTTTACATTTTCAAACTTATTTGGGACCATTTTATTAAATTAAGCTTAATTATACTTTAATTATCCCTTTAATTCATTTACAAGCCTATGAAATTACATTTTCTAAAGAGGAAACTCGACAATAAGTAATGCTTAAACATAACACTTTACATTGAGCAATGTGTGCTTCAAGTATAGGGACCTAGGACTAGACCTTAGGACCTAAATTTAAATTATGTTTTTGGTGGTATTTTAGTGTCTTCAATTTAAATTATGTTTTTGGTGGTATTTTAGTGTCTTCAAATCCATAATTCAATGCTAGCTTGTGATATTTGAATTTTAGGAAATTAAGGATACATACCTATAAATACAAGGTTATTTCACCATGTTTCACCTAGATTTTCAAGTGTTCAATTACAAGAGCTAAGGTTATGATCAAGAGCATTCAAGAGTAGATATATTAGATTTTTATTGTAGCATTCAAAATCTATTCATCATGTCAAAGTATTCTTTCATCATTAATGTATTTGGAGCTAACATTATGATGTAGGTTTCATGATCAAGTCGAGCATTCAAGTTATCATTTTAAGCAAGATTCAAGATTCACAATCCACACCTAATTTAGCCATTTCATGCAAGTTGCAGGTCTCCTAAGATCTCAATTATCAAGGTTTCATTCAAGGGTTTGTTGAGTGATAACATAGCTTTGTTCATTCTTCATTCCCTCTTTTGTTCATTATTTCATTTCAAGGTTTGATTACCAAAATGGGGTTTGACCAAGGAAAACCACTATTCAACAAAAAAAAATCTTTTTTCTCTCTTGTATGTGTGATTTTAGATTTAGGTTGAAGAAGACTTGAAGACCTTTCAATGAGAAAGATTGGAAAAGTTGTCAAAGTTGTAAAAAGTGGTTGAAATTGTTGTCAAATCATGAAATCTAACCTATAGATGTGATTTTTGACTTTTTGACACTAAAACCTAGAAAAATGAGAAGCTATATTTCTGCACCAAAGACTCCCAAAAGATTGTTGAAATCCATGCACTTGAACCAATTCACCCATGGATGAATGAGTCTCAAATCAGCTTCTAAAAAGCACTTTCTGTGACTAGTACACATGTTCCTTCCCTTCTCATATCTGCATTTTATTTTTTGGTTTTACAAAAATTGAGTTTAATACTTTTGCTTCAAGTGTTAGATTGCATTTTGGAGTTGATTTTATATTTTTAGCTTTTCTCCCCAAAGTGTTGTTTGACCTTGACCCACATCCTTTAGTCATAAGGAAATCTAAAGATTCCCACTTTGGGTTGGTTCAACTAAGGATTGATAATCAATTCTTTGTAGGAATCTCATTTCCAAATGAAATAGTGAGAAATAGGTCCTCATTATTCATCAATTCCATATTGATTAGCAAAAAATTATTTTTGATGTTTCATTTTGGTGAACCAAACTTTTAAGCATCATATCTTATTGATTGGGAGATCTTTCTTAGCCCTAGATTTAGTTGTTGCATTCATTTGCATCTCATTTAGGGTTTTTTACCTACATTATTTTACATCTTTTTTAGGGTTTTAGATTTACATTTTTGCATTCTATAAAATTTTAGAAAATTCAAAAAGATCAGTCATTGTACATAGTGTTTACATAACATTTCATCATCATTTATTTACATTACAAAATTGTATCAAAATTGAAAATCAAATTAGGTCTTTTTGCTTCTCACTTAACACTCTTTTCCACTTACATTTAAATGCTTTTATAGCTGAAATTGTACCTCATTGGCTGAAACTAGAATCTAAAAACCATAAAAATTATCTGAGAAACTTGCCAATTAATTTTTAAAAGTCTTGAAGTGAGACCCATTCACCCATGGGCCAATGTGTCCTTGATCAAGGCTTTTCCTAAATTTCTAAGCATTAGAACTACTTTTTCTACCTTTTGTGTTGTATTTAGTTTGTTGTTTTAGTTTCTAGAATTTTTCTTATCTAAAATTTTTCATATTAAACTTTAGTTGTCAAATTTAGTCCATTATTTGACTTCAAATTTGCATCTAAAAGACATCATTTTTTTAGGTTATTGCATAGCATAATTAGAAAATTATCTTGTTTAAATCTAAAAATTGCTTTTACATACTATAGTGTAGGAAAAAGTATCCCCTTTTCACATTTAATTTGGGAATAATTAATAATAAAATGAGCTTAATTATGCCTTAATTTAGTCCTATAATTATTTTTTCATATTCACATTAAGTTTACAACCCTTTTAAATAAAATGGACTTAATTATGCCTTATTTTTTGTGTTGTAAGGTGTATCTTTACACTTTCACATTAATCTATGGCTTTATTAATTGATTAAGGTTAATTTGCATTAATTGGCCCCTTTAATTAAAATCCAAGCTTATTTAAATGCAATTTATGAGGGATAAAACCCAACATTCATAAATATCATTACAAAACACTTAACATTGGAAGATGTGTGTCCTAGGTAAGTGACCTAGGACCCACTTCCTCACTTAGGCTATGGACCCTACTTTTGAATAATGTTTAACACTGTACAATGTGTTTCTTAGGTAAGTGGCCTAAGACCCATTTGTCCTATGGAAAATGGGTCATCACTTAGTCCTAGGAGCCCCTTTTGGAATATGTTTTTTGTGGTACTTTAATGATTTCAAATCCATAATTCAATGTTAGCTTGTAATATTTGAATTTTGAGAATTAATCTTAAGATATGTATGAATACAAGGCTATTTCACTTACTTTCACCTGAGCAACTTTTATGAACAAGTACTAATATAAATTTTATGAGATCAAGAGAAATTCAAGATCATTTCTAAGGAATTCAAGGGTAGATTTGTAGAAGATTATTGTAGAAATCAAGATTCATTTCATCATGTCAAAGGTTTATTGCATCATGCATGTTGTTTGAGCTAATATGGTGGTGTAGTGTTCAAGATCTATGCAAGAATATCAAAGGAATTGTTACCTATTAAGTTTCATGATCAAGATCTATATTAAATAAGGCCACTTTATGCTAATTTACAGATTTGTTATTCAAGATTTCAAGGTTTCATTGTTTCATGTCTCATTGTTTCATCCTTCATGTTTCATTGTTTCATAATATGGTTTAATTACCAAAATGGGGTTTGACAAAGGAAAATCCCCACACTAACAAACAATATTTTTCTCTCTTTGATGTCTAATTGTAGAGATTAGGTTGAAGATCTATTGAAGAGAAAAATTGAAGAAAATTGCAAAGTTGTCAAAGTTATCATCATTCTTGTAATTTCATGTAAACCGATCTACAGAACTTATTTCTAGCTTTTGGAACTATGATATTCAAGAATATGGGAGTGTAGAAATAGAAGAACAAAACCTAATGTAATGATGGAAAAAGGTCACCCCTTACATGGCCTTGATTTAGTGTTGCACTATGTCTAACAAATTCACATTAGGTATTGGGCCCTTGTGAACTAAATGAGCTTATTGATGCCTTATTTGGAGTGTTGTAAAGTGTTATAACACACTTTCACACTTTTCTAGGGTCCTATGATATAATTGAGCTTCTCAATGCTTTAATTTGTCTTATTTTACATCCACATGCCTTAATTAATGCATTTTTTTCAAGGATAAACCCTACGCAAATCAGCATCCAATCATAATTCAGGTGTTTTCAAGTTATGTGACCTAGATTTAGTGATCTAGGAGTCATTTTCCACCCTTTTCAAATGAGTCCCACTTAGGTTTTTGGGTCCTGAACTTGGTTTCACACCTTTCTAAGAATTTTTAAAATGGTCACATAAATTATGCCTAATGGGACTCATTCACCAACTTGGGGAATGAGTCTCGTGTGGCCCAAAATCAAAATTAATTAAAGTTTTTGTTTAGATTTTATCCTCCTTTATCTGTGTCAGCTTGTACTATTGTAATTTTGGGAATTCTTGCATAATTAAGTATAAATACAATTTATTTTTACTTATTTTACACCTAGCAAGTTGAATGAGAATCCTTAAAGAAAGTTTGGGTTCACAAGCACATTCAAGTGTTTATAAGAGCATTCAA
This sequence comes from Sequoia sempervirens, assembly GCA_007258455.2. Taxonomy (NCBI): domain Eukaryota; kingdom Viridiplantae; phylum Streptophyta; class Pinopsida; order Cupressales; family Cupressaceae; genus Sequoia; species Sequoia sempervirens. The sequence continues at coordinate 414,938,287 of VDFB02271358.1, read as the reverse complement.
GAGTAGATTATCAAACATTTTAGAGTATTCTTCAAGCATCAAGTATCATGTCAAAGTCCTCATGCATCATTTTTTTTTTTGAGATAACAATTGCGATGTAGGGTTTCATGATTCAAGTTAGAATTTCATTCAAAATATATCACATTCAAGCAAGAGTCAAGATTCACATCCATTGGAGCCATCCCATACATGTTTGTAGCACTTCATTGCTAGGGTTTGGTAAGTTGCAACATCAAAAAAATTTCATTCATCGTTCTCCATTCCTATTTCATTTCATTTCAAGGTTTGATTACCAAAATGGGGATTGACCAAGGAAAATCCCTTTCCACAAACAAATCAACATTTTCTCCCCTCATTAGTGTGTGATTTTTAGGTTTATATTGAAGATACATTTGGGAGAAATTTTTCAAAGGGCCTAAAGTTTTCAAAATTGTCACCTTGCATTGGAGATACTTGGAGGACTTCTATAGGTTGAACACCAGGGTTTTGAATTTAGAAATCAATTGGAAAGAACATAGCAAAACTTTAAGACCAAATTTAGACCTTAAAATTTTCAAAAATCCCTAACTAGATTGATTCACCACTTCTGGCATATGAGTCCCAGTTTAGGTAAAAATTAAGGTTTTTATAGATTCAGATACCCATTTTCCAGATTTTTTTTCTGGACAAAAACCCAGATCTGGGATTAATTCGTCGAGCTTGGTGTATGAGTACCAATCAACATGAATATGTAGCCAAAATTTCTAACATTTCAAAGCTTCTGTTGGAGCTAAAATTACCGCCTTGGCTTTCACATATCCTTTTCATTCCATCTCCATCATAAAACCCTTCACTCTTGATTTTTAGTATATTTGAATAATAAATACAAAATTCCCTTAGAACACTCCCTTGGTAGCATGAGGTGTCTAACCAAGATAGTAAAATATAAAAAAGAGCCATCCTAATTTCTCCTCGACAAAGTCAATAGAAGGCCAATGAAGATATCAAGGAGACTCTCATATATTGTGGAGACATCCTCAAATATCTCCCCAACAAACTAAAGAGAAATATGTTGAGGAGACCTTGATGTATCGAATAGAAAATTTAACATGTCTCACTGACATGATACAATCATAGTGATACTCTAAAAAATATGCGATTATTTCCCATTCAGGAAACAAAAAAACATCTCTCAGACATAGAGAGATTATTATAAAATAAATAGTAAATCAATGGCAAGAATAGCATGGACCAATGGTACTAGCGATGAGACATTGTTATGTCGAAGAGAAAAATGAAGAGGTCTCTTTAACACTTTAAGAACAAGTGAGAATAAAATGTAAGAGATAAATGAAGGCATCAAATAGACAATGATAGAAGTCTCCTCGATATTCTAACAATAACACATTGAAGAGACAAGTGAACATCAAGAAAACCTTTGCAAAAGTCTCTTCGACATTTCAGCGCAACTATGAGCATACATTATCAATGAGACTAAGGGACATAGAGGAGAGCCGAGCATGGGTCAAATTGAAATTTCGAAGTCAGATAAAGGTTATCGAAAGGAGCATTGTTGAAGGAAGGAATGTAGGTATGTCGAGGAGACATGAGCTTATCAAAGAGAGATGCTTACTAGTCTCATCAACATTCATATGTCAAAATTCCGAAAGGAAAGAACATGATATGCAACCATCGAAGAGACCTTGCAGAATCAAAGAGAGAAATTCAAATGTATCTTCAAAATTTTAAAATATGATCAAGGACATATCGAAGAGAGAAACAAGCAATATAATTGAAGTCTCTTCGATAGTATGTGAACCAACAATTTTGAAGGAGTTTTATGGACTTCTCTTGCACTCTTAGGATCTTTCACCTAAAAGGAGAGAGATAAAACCCAAAAATTGAAGTGTTTTACTCAAATAAAGGATTTTGTGATGTGATTAAGAGTAAATGCAATGTTGTAGATGCAACTAAATGATGTAATTGACTAATTACTAATACAAAACTAATGAAATATGCAATGTTTGAAAACATAATGTAATATGCAGGAAATGTAATAGAAATGAAAACTAAAGCAAACAGAATTGAACAAGGTCAGATAGAGTGCACCTTGGAATTGGATGATGAATCTAGAATGTTATGAAATATGGCAAAGATCAATGCAAATCACTAGTGGGACTCATTCTCCACTAATGGTGAATCACTCCTCCTAGTAGTAAAATCTCCTGAAATAGGTTTTTGACTGTCGAGAACTAGAATCTAACAAAATCACCTTTTTCTACGATAAAGTGGGACTCATTCACCACTAAAGGTGAATCATTCCTCCTCAAAAATTCTATGAATTCAAAGGTCAATTATGTAGCTCTCGATCTACACTTGTCTTCTTGTCAGGTTGATAGAGTCAAATATATAGAAAATGGACTGTAGGTTGTCTCCAAGCTTGAAAAAAGGTTTAGTTGACTTGAAACACTTTTTTGACTTCTTGTCCACTTTTCAACACCTAATTTCTTGACAAATATGCATAGAAAAGTCTACAAACACACATGCAAAAGGGGGAAAATGGTTAAGGGTTAGAGTATAGGGATTTTCCTTGGTCAAATCCCACTTTGGTAATCAAACCCTTGATGAAGAAATGAAATGAAATGAACAAGGAATATTGAATAAAAAATATGCAAATTTCCTAAAGTCACCACAAACTTGTTGAAGAAATCTGAAGATATGTCAATGGTTTCTCCAAGATGCTTGATGAGTGCTTGATTGAATGATGCTTGAATGTAATTAGTGAATGAATGAGCTTGATGAATGATTGAATGAATTAGACGAATGGGGATTGAAATGAGAAGAAAAAAACTTATTTATACACAATTCTACCCTAATAACCCAATAATACCTCATCACAAGCCGAAATAAGGTCTTTTTGAAAAAAACTCAAAAGAAATTTTGAATTATTTAGAATTTTCAGGCAAGAGGGACTCATTCACCACCCATAGAAAATGGGTGTCAAGCATTATCTTGCATTTAATGTGGTTTGTCAGGTTTACATTTAAAAATACACATAATTAAGTTTGATGAGTGCATAAAGGGGTCATATAAACCATAAGAAAGGTGTAAATAGTGATAAAAACCTAGAAAGGTGTGAAATCTTGTTACAAGACTTTACAACACCTTAAAATAGGGCTTGACAAGTGATGAAACAGTGATTTTTAGGTGAATTGTAATGAGAAGAGTCCATAAAAGTGTAGAAATGTGTTACAACACTCCACAACACTATCACAAGATTTCATAATTTGAATGTTTAGGACCTAATGTGAATGCATAAGTTACATTGCAACATTAAATCAAAGCAAAATATACCAAGCATCATGAGAGAAAGACCTAAAAGAGCATGGAAATATCAATGATCCATTTTTCTAAGGTACAATATGAAATAATGTTTCACTAGGTTGGCATGACTGATGATATTATCGAAGAGACAACTTCTATTAATGTTGCAAGTTGATTAGAAAGGTAGCATGAGTGCCATTTATGAACCAGAGTTGGCTCAAGTGTGTCGAATTTTGATATATCTAACTCCTAAGAAATTAGAATTAGTATGAATTGTGGTTGAATATTGAGAAGATGGTGTTAGATGATGGAAAGCAACTTAGAAATCACAACTTTCATTCCAGTAAGTGCTCTTGGCTCAATTGAATGTGTTTTATAGAAATTAGATTGCAGTATAGTATAAGTAGGGTTTAAAATGGAAAAAACCCCTGAGAAACAAAAAGTGAAAAGGAAAAAAATGGAGGCTATGCCATTAAACCAAGATTTGATAGATCAGTGTCCCAAGTCTAGGCCAAAGTTGAGAGGATCAGCTTAGTTAAACCCATCATTCAAAACATTAGAAGATAAACATAATAATCTAGGAGACATGTTGACTTCACACAAGGGCTATGACTTGTTTATATATAAGTATAGAAAGAAATATAGAAATCGACCAGTCTCGAATCCATGAAATTTGAATTTAGGGAATCTTGTGATGCCTAATTTCTTTGTTAATGTAGAATTTATTAAAGCACTGGCTAGAAAATACAATCCAAAAACAAGGGAAATCCACTCTCATGATGGATCAAATTTTATTATTATAACATTGGATTACATTTGTATGGTTTTTTAATTAAATACATCCCTAAAAACAAACTTGTGGATGAGAGATTTTCTAGAAGAATATCAGACTATGGAAACTAGCTATAAGAGGTGGAAGTTACCTCTACACAAACCTAAAGGTCTAGGAAATCAAGCTAGAAGGTTTTCTACTGATGAAAGTCCCCCATTCCCTATAGATTCATTTGAGAAATACTACCAGTACACCTACTATTTAGTCGGCCATGTACTAGGATTTGATTCTCCTACTAACATGACTATAGCTCCCATGGTTCTAGCTGTAGATATCTAAAGCTAAGACACCAAGCCATATGATTACACATAATATTTATTTGAGGCCATCAATACTGCTCTTACTACCATTAAGAACAATAGTGATGCCATACACTTCAAGCACTATTCACTTCTTATGAACATGATATTATATGAAGGGTAGGCAATGAGAATATGGGGAGAAGAATTGAGAATTAAGGATCAAGACAATGATGAGAACTATAGGCTAGTGTAAATGGGGATATACATATGGGAGAGTAGGTGTGGAAGATCTCACTATTTGTATTTTGAGGAATATTTTGTCAAACCCTTGTATAAGTTGATTGGCCACAAGTGTGACTATATTTTGTCCCCATAAGTACAAAAATTCCCCAGACCAAAAGAGAAGGGTTTTGAAGGTAAATTGCACCAAAATTGGGGGGACTGGTGGGTATGTGCAGGACCATCATTGAAAAAGTAAGCCCTTAAGTGGCGAAAAATTCAGAAAAATTAGAGTTAGGAAACTTGACGTAAAAATTTGAATAATTTATCTATATTATTTCAAAAATATATAAAAATAGAATATGTAGTAAATTGAATTTAGTTTCTAAACTACTAGGTTTATTTTTTTCTAAGAAAACCTATTCAGTGAAAAATTGAAATTTTAGTGTAGTAATACTTAAATTTCAAGGAAAAAATAAGAAGTAGGTGTCTGTTTGACCACCTTAACCAAAATCAAATGATAATATTTTATATAAGATTTTAGATATAAGTAGAGGAATCATTTCCCAATGATGATTATTATTTTTGCAACTTTTTTCCAAGTAAATAATTAATTATGAAATTTTGGCTGCAAATTCTAAAAAATATAAAACCCGCAAGTCTAACCCACCTTGAATTGGTCAAAAACTTTTTTTTTTAATCCTATAGTATATGAAGATATGAATGTGATGCATATTTGATTCAAAAACATGATACCATTTGAAAGCTATAGATTTTTTTAAACGCTCACAATCAAGACTTTGAATATAATTCAAATAAATGAATAATAATTATTTATTAAATTAAAAGTAAAGCATAATTTATATTGGTGGAAAGTTAAGAATCTCCTTTAAAACCCCTTTTTCGTTTCATCAATTTTGGGTAAAATAAAAGTCATCGGCCACATAGCCTACACATACCCATCATATCAACACTTTTTGGCCCATCATGATCCTACACATACCCTAGTATACATTTGAGGATTTCACTATGATCAGAGTGTATGGATTCGAGACAACCCCATTCTTACTACCTAAAATTGTGCCAAACCAAGTTGCATACCTTAAAAGTGTAAGGCAATTGGCTTATTTGTCTTTCATACACCTAAAAATCTATGGATGGATGACTTTTATGCCTTCTACTCTATGCTTTGGTGATGTCACTATCACTATAAATACATGGTTTGAGTTGGTTGGTACCAAGGTAGATTATTATGGCTTGCTAGTAAGAGACAAAAAGAGAATTTTTATCCTAAACATTTTATTTATGATGCTAAAATATCACAAAAATGAAGGGGTATGAACATTAGTTCCATGTAGATCATGTCATTGGGAACTATGATGAGAATCAAGTGGTAATGAGGAAGAGTTCCTACAATAGAATTGTCATGGCTGAAGCTTGGAGAAGAAGCAATAACCCATTGTATGTGGAGGCTTTTCATGAAATGTAGGATCCTATGGAAAGGATTGAACAAATGATTCTACAGGAGGAAGAATTCATAAAAGATGTACCCTTGGTAGCTTCTGAGAGGAAAAGAGATATTGGTTTTAGTAGACACTGAGAATGTGACACCATTAAGTCATTTGTCACCACGACCTACTCTAGAGGTGAGATTATCAACTGACACTCCAAATATAATCAAAGATGACATTGAAGAAGAGGAGGAAGTCACACAAATCACCATTCCTACTATTCCCCAATATCAAGAGCCACCAGAGAGGAATATGATCACATTTGAAGCTTCCAATGTGTTATCTGATGATGTGAGACATCTTTCCAACCAAGAATTCATTATAGATGGCACATTTGTCCAAACCTCTAAGTTTAAGACTTTTTTTTATGATTACAAATGAAAAATAATAAGAGAAAAGCTAAAGGACATAATCCCTGAGAGAGAGAAGTAGATGCCTTGAAGGAGCTCTAGCATGAGGTCAATGAAGAGATGAACAATATGACCCTTGAAAGAGGAAGAGCACTATTACAAGAATTCAGTGTTATGCTTCTTCTAGGGTGGGATATCAGTTCATTTATTGTATTTGACAACTTTCTGAAAAGGAAGAATAAGACCTTACAATTCAAAAATGAAGCTAGTGATAAGGCATATACTAGATCAAGATATAACCCTGACAATGCTACTTTAAAGATGTGGGCACTTTACCCACCAGGTAAAAGGCCTTCCCTTATCAATAATCATGATAAGATTTGTGGACACCTTATGGTACATAGAGTAGGGGATACAAACCCTATGGAAACTAATGATCTCAATATGAATGTGGCCAAGTTTACCAAGTCTCAAATTCAAAAATTGGTGAGAGATAATAAGGGTCTAATGAAAGAGAATGAGAGATTAAAGAATGAGGTAACCACTTGCAAAGATAGATTTCCTTCCTCCTCAAAACTTTACTCACCATTGATTGAACATGAAAGAAAGGTGCTTGAAGCAATGTTTGAGACCACCTATTGGAAGCACAAATATGACAAGATCCAAAAATAAAAAGAAGAGTTGAAGAAAAAACTGAAAGCCACCACCTTTGAAATTACATCAAAACTATTCTCTAAGAGATTTGATGATATGTTTGGACTTGCAGATAAAGTTTGGATCATCCATGACAAAATATATGTAGCATTGTTAGAACATAATATATTGCATGACAGAATAAAAGAAGTTGAACCCTACATAAAAGCAAAGAAAGGTGATAATAGAAGTGCACTTTAAGAGTTTCAATAGCTTATGAATGCATGTGCCAGATTTCATAACATCTTAACACAAGAATTGAGTGACTTCAGTCAGTCACTAACTATGGCTCTGCCAAATTTATTCGAGGAAGCATATTTAAAATACTAAGATACATGGAAGGATGAAAGAGCCTGATACCTTCTAGGTGTTCTCGATGACATTAACGATGAAGACAAGGTGTTCAAGAGGACACATGTGCAACTTGGAAGAATCTTTGAACTTGAATATGAAATGAAGGATATTATACATAATGCATAAATTCATGCTAAGAGTGCGTATATTGAACATCTATCGAAGTTCAATTTATTCATTGCACATGCTAAGTAGAGAGGAGTAACAAGGTGCCAAATTTTGGTGGTTGTGGGTGCATTATCATGGTACATGAGCCTTGAATAGGTCTTTGGTCATCACAAGCACTTGCTGGAGATTAACGAATTATGATGCATCCACCATCAAACTTTGAAGTTTTTATGTTTATGTTAATCATTTTTTAGTTATGAAATTGTGTAACCTTTTGTGAATGAGCCTATAGCTTGTTGCTTCCCACATGAATAGGGAAACTAGGGCCTAGTTTTGGATATAATCATCATATAATTATCACCACCAGTAGTACTAGGTTACATTCATATAGGATATTCCACCCACCCATCTCATATCAAAAGACTTCTCCTGTTGGTGTGCTCTATGTTGTAAACCATACGAAAGCATTGTGTACCCATTTTTCTTTTTTTCATTTTGTAAAACTTGAATTTAGAACATAATAATTCTGATTTGGAGTGCACCATCATCCTAGATCTTTCTAAAAATTACATTAAAGGTTTGTATTAGTTAATTGAAATTCCTGGGTTTCTAGTTTTTGCATTGATGAAAGTTCATGTATTTTGCATTTTTGCATCTATAACAATAAAATTCATACAAAATCTACATTTACACATAAGTTATAGATGTTACAAAACATAAAAGTATAAAATTAATTAAATTTTTTGAAAAAAACCCTCATTGAGACTCATACGCCCCTTTAGGTGAATCGGTCCCAGTGCAAATTCTACACTATATTTTCCAACATTTAAAACATTCTTTCTGAGCTTCTACTTTTTTTTTATAACTTTTTGTTTCAATTTACACAATTTATGTTATAATCGTTTCATTGTTCTTAGCTTATCTTGCATTTAGAAGACTTTGAATGAGTATTTGGTTTCATATTTTTGTACTGTAGTGAGATGAAGTTTGAGACTCATATCATCCTATGATAGAAAAATCATTTTGGATCTTTGGTTATCTAGCTCTTTCACTCCTAGTATTGACACAAGTACAGTAGGTATGGACCATACCCTTAAGAATTCTTTTCCTTCAAGTAGTGTGACACATGTTGAAACAATCGTTGCTAGTTTCCCACAAGAAAACATAATTCAAATTCATGAAGATTTGGAAAAACGTATTATAGAGAACATTCATCACATGCTTGAAATTGAAGATAGACTTGACCTAGTGAAAAACATAGTTCA
>VDFB02271358.1:414893028-414929310 GCA_007258455.2 Sequoia sempervirens | reverse complement strand
CAACTATTGAAATAGGGTTGTGTTAAAACCCTAAGCCCTAATCGAAACGCCTTGAACTTTATTTGTGTTTGTCTATGACTGTTTTCCCTTGTATCTCAATAAGCCCTAATCGAAACGCCTTGAACTTTATTATGACTGTTTTCCCTTGTATCTCAATCACTTAAATTACTTATTCATGGACTCTGTTCTATTTCGCAACCAGCCCCTTTACTGCTTACCAGTTCTACACCCTGGTTCACTTTAAACAACTGTAAGGCAGATGCTTAAATTCATGACTTGAATGCTTTGCTTATTATTGTCCCCTGCTCAAGAGACCTGTCACCTTCTCATTCTACTGATTATCTCTTTCAGACCATAATTTACAATACCTAGTGCATAAGAAAAGTGCACTAAGCCTTCAATGGTATCAAATAGGAAGCATGATAAGTGAGCTGCATTATTGAAGATTAGTAGACAAGTCCTTGTGCATACATTTGATTTGAATGCTGCAGCAAATGTAGGTATTGATTTTAAAGTCCTAAATAGACAATTCATCAAGAACAAACATAGTTTCACATTAATGCAATTACCACGACACATAAGGATCAAATTGATCAAGTTTGAAGTTTGTATTGTAGAAAATGTAACTCTTTACATTTTCAAACTTATTTGGGACCATTTTATTAAATTAAGCTTAATTATACTTTAATTATCCCTTTAATTCATTTACAAGCCTATGAAATTACATTTTCTAAAGAGGAAACTCGACAATAAGTAATGCTTAAACATAACACTTTACATTGAGCAATGTGTGCTTCAAGTATAGGGACCTAGGACTAGACCTTAGGACCTAAATTTAAATTATGTTTTTGGTGGTATTTTAGTGTCTTCAATTTAAATTATGTTTTTGGTGGTATTTTAGTGTCTTCAAATCCATAATTCAATGCTAGCTTGTGATATTTGAATTTTAGGAAATTAAGGATACATACCTATAAATACAAGGTTATTTCACCATGTTTCACCTAGATTTTCAAGTGTTCAATTACAAGAGCTAAGGTTATGATCAAGAGCATTCAAGAGTAGATATATTAGATTTTTATTGTAGCATTCAAAATCTATTCATCATGTCAAAGTATTCTTTCATCATTAATGTATTTGGAGCTAACATTATGATGTAGGTTTCATGATCAAGTCGAGCATTCAAGTTATCATTTTAAGCAAGATTCAAGATTCACAATCCACACCTAATTTAGCCATTTCATGCAAGTTGCAGGTCTCCTAAGATCTCAATTATCAAGGTTTCATTCAAGGGTTTGTTGAGTGATAACATAGCTTTGTTCATTCTTCATTCCCTCTTTTGTTCATTATTTCATTTCAAGGTTTGATTACCAAAATGGGGTTTGACCAAGGAAAACCACTATTCAACAAAAAAAAATCTTTTTTCTCTCTTGTATGTGTGATTTTAGATTTAGGTTGAAGAAGACTTGAAGACCTTTCAATGAGAAAGATTGGAAAAGTTGTCAAAGTTGTAAAAAGTGGTTGAAATTGTTGTCAAATCATGAAATCTAACCTATAGATGTGATTTTTGACTTTTTGACACTAAAACCTAGAAAAATGAGAAGCTATATTTCTGCACCAAAGACTCCCAAAAGATTGTTGAAATCCATGCACTTGAACCAATTCACCCATGGATGAATGAGTCTCAAATCAGCTTCTAAAAAGCACTTTCTGTGACTAGTACACATGTTCCTTCCCTTCTCATATCTGCATTTTATTTTTTGGTTTTACAAAAATTGAGTTTAATACTTTTGCTTCAAGTGTTAGATTGCATTTTGGAGTTGATTTTATATTTTTAGCTTTTCTCCCCAAAGTGTTGTTTGACCTTGACCCACATCCTTTAGTCATAAGGAAATCTAAAGATTCCCACTTTGGGTTGGTTCAACTAAGGATTGATAATCAATTCTTTGTAGGAATCTCATTTCCAAATGAAATAGTGAGAAATAGGTCCTCATTATTCATCAATTCCATATTGATTAGCAAAAAATTATTTTTGATGTTTCATTTTGGTGAACCAAACTTTTAAGCATCATATCTTATTGATTGGGAGATCTTTCTTAGCCCTAGATTTAGTTGTTGCATTCATTTGCATCTCATTTAGGGTTTTTTACCTACATTATTTTACATCTTTTTTAGGGTTTTAGATTTACATTTTTGCATTCTATAAAATTTTAGAAAATTCAAAAAGATTAGGTATTCATGAAAATTGATCTACAAAACTTATTTCTAGCTTTGGAACTATGAGATTCAAGAATTTGGGAGTGTAGAAATAGAAGAACAAAACCTAATGTAATGATGGAAAAAGGTCACCCCTTACATGGCCTTGATTTAGTGTTGCACTATGTCTAACAAATTCACATTAGGTATTGGGCCCTTGTGAACTAAATGAGCTTATTGATGCCTTATTTGGAGTGTTGTAAAGTGTTGTAACACACTTTCACACTTTTCTAGGGTCCTATGATATAATTTGGCTTCTTAATGCTTTAATTTGTTTTATTTTAAATCCACATGCCTTAATTAATGCATTTTTTCAAGGATAATCCCTATGCAAATCAACATCCAATCATAACTCAGGTGTTTTCAAGTTGTGTGACCTAGATTTAGTGATCTAGGAGTCATTTTCCACCCTTTTCAAATGACTCCCACTTAGGTTTTTGGGTCCTGAACTTGGTTTCACACCTTTCTAAGAATTTTTAAAATGGTCACATAAATTATGCCTAATGGGACTCATTCACTAACTTGGGGAATGAGTCTCGTGTGGCCCAAAATCAAAATTAATTGAAGTTTTTGTTGATATTTTATCCTCCTTTATCTGGTGTCAGCTGGTACTATTGTAATTTTGGGAATTCTTGCATAATTAAGTATAAATACAATTTATTTTCACTTATTTTACACCTAGCAAGTTGAATGAGAATCCTTAAAGCAAGTTTGGGTTCACAAGCACATTCAAGTGTTTATAAGAGCATTCAAGAGTAGATTATCAAACATTTTAGAGTATTCTTCAAGCATCAAGTATCATGTCAAAGTGCTCATGCATCATTTTTTTTTTTTGAGCTAACAATTGTGATGTAGGGTTTCATGATTCAAGTTAGAATTTCATTCAAAATATATCACATTCAAGCAAGAGTCAAGATTCACATCCATTGGATCCATCCCATACATGTTTGTAGCACTTCATTGCTAGGGTTTTGTGAGTTGCAACATCAAAAAAATTTCATTCATTGTTCTCCATTCCTATTTCATTTCATTTCAAGGTTTGATTACCAAAATGGGGATTGACCAAGGAAAATCCCTTTCCACAAACAAATCAACATTTTCTCCCCTCATTAGTGTGTGATTTTTAGGTTTATATTACAGATACATCTTGGAGAAATTTTTCAAAGGGCCTAAAGTTTTCAAAATTGTCACCTTGCATTGGAGATACTTGGAGGAATTCTATAGGTTGAACATCAGGGTTTTGAATCTAGAAATCAATTGGAAAGAACATAGTAGAACTTTAAGACCAAATTTAAACCTTCAAATTTCAAAAATCCCTAACTATATTGATTCACCACTTTTGGCATATGAGTCCCAGTTTAGGTAAAAATTAAGGTTTTTATAGATTTAGATACCCATTTTCCATATTTTTGTTTTTGGACAAAAAACCAGATCTGGGATTAATTTGTCTAGCTTGGTGTATGAGTCCCAATTAGCATTAATATAGAGCCAAAATTTATAGCATTTCAAAGCTTCTGTTGGAGCTAAAATTACCGCCTTGGCTTTCACATATCCTTTTCATTCCATCTCCATCATAAAACCCTTCACTCTTGATTTTTAGTATATTTGAATAATAAATACAAAATTCCCTCATGTGTAAAGCTCATAAAGTAAAGAATTTCATTATCAATGTAAAATGAATCCTTCCCTTAGAACGCTCCCTTGGTAGCATGAGGTGTCTAACCAAGATAGTACAATATAAAAAAGAGTCATCCTAATGTCTCCCCGACAAATTCAATAGAAGGCCGATGAAGATATCAAGGAGACTCATATATTGTGGAGACATCCTCAAATATCTCCCCAACAACCCAAAGAGAAATATGTTGAGGAGACCTTGATGTATCAAATAGAAAATTTAACATGTCTCACAGACATGATACATTCATAGTGATACTCTAAAAAATATGGGATTATTGCCCATTCAGGAAAAAAAAAAACATTTCTCAGACATAGAGAGATTATTATAAAATAAATAGTAAATCAATGGCAAGAATAGCATGGACCAATGGTACTAGCGATGAGACATTGTTATGTCAAAGAGAAAACTGAAGAGGTCTCTTTAACACTTTAAGAAAAAGTGAGAATAAAATGTTAGAGATAAATGAAGGCATCAAATAGACAATGATAGAAATCTCCTCGATATTCTAACAATAACACATTGAAGAGACAAGTGAACATCAAGAAAACCTTTGCAAAAGTCTCTTCAACATTTCAGCACAACTATGAGCATACATTATCAATGAGACTAAGGGACATAGAGGAGAGATGAGCATGGGTCAAATTGACATTTCAAAGTCAGATAAAGGTTATCGAAAGTAGCATTGCTGAAGGAAGGAATGTAGGTATGTCAAGGATACATGAGCTTATCAAAGAGAGATGCTTATTGGTCTCATCAACATTCATATGTCAAAATTCTGAAAGGAAAGAACATGATATGTAGCCATCGAAGAGACCTTGTAGAATCAAAGAGAGCAATTCAAATGTATCTTCAAAATTTTAAAATATGATCAAGGACATATCGAAGAGAGAAACAAGCAGTATAATTGAAGTCTCTTCGATAGTATGTGAACTAAGAATTTTGAAGGTGTTTTATGGACTTCTCTTGCACTCTTAGGATCTTTCACCTAAAAGGAGAGAGATAAAACCCAAAAATTGAAGTGTTTTACTCAAATAAAGGATTTTGTGATGTGATTAAGAGTAAATGCAATGTTGTAAATGCAACTAAATGATGTAATTGATTGATTATTAATACAAAACTAATGAAATATGCAATGTTTGAAAACATAATGTAATATGCAGGAAATGTAATAGAAATGAAAACTAAAGCAAACTAAATGGAACAAGGTCAAATAGAGTGCACCTTGGAATTGGATGATGAATCTAGAATGTTCTAAAATATGGAAAAGATCAATGCAAATCACTAGTGGGACTCATTCGCCACTAATGGTGAATCACTCCTCCTAGTAGTAAAATCTCCTAAAATAGGTTTTTGACTGTCGAGAACTAGAATCTGACAAAATCACTTTTTTCTACGATGTGGGACTCATTCACCACTAAAGGTGAATCATTCCTCCTCAAAAATTCTATGAATTCAAAGGTCAATTATGTATCTCTCGATCTACACTTGTCTTCTTGTCAGGTTGATAGAGTCAAATATATAGAAAATGGACTGTAGGTTGTCTCCAAGCTTGAAAAAAGGTTTAGTTGACTTGAAACACTTTTTTGACTTCTTGTCCACTTTTCAACACCTAATTTCTTGAAAAATATGCATAGAAAAGTCTACAAACACACATGCAAAAGGGGGAAAATGGTGAAGGGTTAGAGATAGGGATTTTCATTGGTCAAATCCCACTTTGGTAATCAAACCCTTAATGAAGAAATGAAATGAAATGAACAAGGAATAATGAATAAAAAACATGCAAATTTCCTAAACTCACCACAAACTTGTTGAAGAAATCTGAAGATATGTCAATGGTTTCTCCAAGATGCTTGATGAGTGCTCGATTGAATGATGCTTGAATGTAATTAGTGAATGAATGAGCTTGATGAATGATTGAATGAATTAGATGAATGGGGATTGAAATGAGAAGAAAAAAACTTATTTATACACAATTCTACCCTAATAACCCAATAATACCTCATCACAGGCTGATATAAGGTCTTTTTGAAAAAACCCAAAAGAAATTTTGAATTATTTAGAATTTTCAGCCAAGAGGGACTCATTCGCCACCCATAGAAAATGGGTGTCAAGAATTATCTTGCATTTAATGTGGTTTGTCAAGTTTACATTTAAAAATACACATAATTAAGTTTGATTAGTGCATAAAGGGGTCATATAAAGCATAAGAAAGGTGTAAATAGTGATAAAAAGCCTAGAAAGGTGTGAAATCTTGTTACAAGACTTTACAACACCTTAAAATAGGGCTTGACAAGTGATGAAACGGTAATTTTTAGGTGAATTGTAATGAGAAGAGTCTAGAAAAGTGTAGAAATGTGTTACAACACTCCACAACACCATCACAAGATTTCATAATTTGAATGTTTAAGACCTAATGTGAATGCATAAGTTACATTGCAACATTAAATCAAAGCAAAATATACCAAGCATTATGAGAGAAAAGGCCTAAAAGAACATGAAAATATCAATGATCCATTTTTCTAAGGTACAATATGAAATAATGTTTCAATGGGTTGGCATGACTGATGATATTATTAAAGAGACAACTTCTATTAATGTTGCAAGTTGATTAGAAAGGTAGCATGAGTGCCATTTATGAACCAAAGTTGGCTCAAGTGTGTCAAATTTTGATAGATCTTACTCCTAAGAAATTAGAATTAGTATGAATTGTGGTTGAATATTGAGAAGATGGTGTTAGATGATGGAAAGCAACTTAGAAATCACAAATTTCATTCCAGTAAGTGCTCTTGGCTCAATTGAACATGTTTTATAGAAATTAGATTGAAGTATAGTATAAGTAGGGATTAAAATGGACAAAACCCCTGAGAAACAAAAAGTGAAAAGGAAAAAAATGGAGGCTATTCCATTAAACCAAGATTTGATAGATCAGTGTCCCAAGTCTAGGCCAAAGTTGAGATGATTAGCTCAGTTAAACCCATCATTCAAAACATTGGAAGATAAACATAATAATCTAGGAGACATGTTGAATTCACACAAGGGCTATGACTTGTTTATATATAAATATAGAAAGAAATACATAAATCAACTAGTCTCGAATCCATGGAATTTGAATTTAGGGAATCTTGTGATGCCTAATTTCTTTGTTAATGTAGAATTTATTAAAGCATTGGCTAGAAAATACAATCCAAAAACAAGGGAAATCCACTCTCATGATGGATCAAATTTTATTATTATAACATTGGATTACATTTGTATGGTTTTTCAATTAGATACATCCCTAAAAACAAACTTGTAGATGAGAGATTTGCTAGAAGAATATCAGACTATGGACACTAGCTATAAGAGGTGGAAGTTACCTCTACACAAACCTAAAGGTCTAGGAAATCAAGCTAGAAGGTTTTCTAGTGATGAAATTCCCCCATTCCCTATGGATTCATTTGAGAAATACTACCAATACACCTACTATTTAGTCGGCCATGTACTAGGAGTTGATGCTCCTACTAACATGACTATAGCTCCCATGGTTCTGGCTGCAGATATCTAAAGCTAAGACACCAGGACATATGATTACACATAATATTTATTTGAGGCCATCCATACTGCTCTTACTACCATTAAGAACAATAATGATGCCATACACTTCAAGCACTATTCACTTCTTATGCACATGATATTATATGAAGGGTACGCAATGAGAATATGGGGAGAAGAATTGAGAATTAAGGATCAAGACAATGATGAGAACTATAGGATAGTGCAAATGGGGATATACATATGGGAGAGTAGGTGTGGAAGATCTCACTATTTGTATTTTGAGGAATATTTTGTCAAACCCTTGTATAAGTTGATTGGCCACAAGTGTGACTATATTTTGTCCCCATAAGTACAAAAATTCCCCAGACCAAAAGAGAAGGATTTTGAAGGTAAATTGCACCACAATTGAGGGGACTGGTGGGTATGTGCAGGACCATCATTGAAAAAATAAGCCCTTAAGTGGCAAAAAATTCAGAAAAATTAGAGTTAGGAAACTTGAAGTAAAAATTTGAATAATTTATCTATATTATTTCAAAAATATATAAAAATAGAATATGTAGTAAATTGAATTTAGTTTCTAAACCACTAGGTTTATTTTTTTCTAAAAAAACCTATTTGGAGAAAATTTGAAATTTCAGTGTAGTAATACTTAAATTTCAAGGAAAAAATAAGAAGTAGGTGTCTGCTTGACCACCTTAACCAAAATCAAATGATAATATTTTTTATAAGATTTTAGATATAATTAGAGGAATCATTTCCCAATGTGATGATTATTTTTTTGTAACTTTTTTCCAAGTAAATAATTAATTATGAATTTTTTTATTACAACTTTTAAAAAATATAAAAACTCATAAGTCTAACCACCTTGACTTGGTCAAAACTCCATAATTTTTTTTTTAATCCTATAGTATATGAAGCATATAATGTGATGCATGTTTCAGATTCAAAAAATGTGATACCATTTGAAAGCTATAGATGTTTTTAAATCAGCCTATCAATCAAGACTTTAGTCATAATTCAAATAGAAAATGAATAATAATAATTTATTAAATTAAAAGTAAAGCATAATTTATATTGGTGGAAAGCTAAGAATCTCCTTTAAAAACCCTTTTTCCTTTCATCAATTTTGGGTAAAATAAAAGTCATCAGCCACAAAGCCTACACATACCCATGATATCAACACTTTTTGGCCCATCATGATCCTACACATACCCTAGTATACATTTGAGGATTGCACTATGATTAGAGTGTATGGATTCAAGACAACCCCATTCTTACTACCTAAAATTATGCCAAACCAAGTTGCATACCTTAAAATTGTAAGGCAATTGGCTTATTTGTCTTTCATACACCTAAAAATCTATGGATGGATGACTTTTATGACTTCTACTCTATGCTTTGGTGATGTCACTATCACTATAAATACATGGTTTGAGTTGGTTGGTACCAAGGTAGATTATTATGGCTTGCTAGTAAGATACAAAAAAGAATTTTTATCCTGAACATTTTATTTATGATGCTAAAATATCACAAAAATGAAGGGGTATGAACATTAGTTCCATGTAGATGATATCATTGGGAACTATGATGAGAATCAAGTGGTAATGAGGAAGAGTGCCTACAATAGAATTGTCATGGCTGAGGCTTGGAGAAGAAGCAATAACCCATTGTATGTGGAGGATTTTCATAAAATGTAGGATCCTATGGAAAGGATTGAACAGATGATTCGACATGAGGAAGAATTCATAAAGGATGTACCCTTGGTAGTTTCTGAGAGGAAAAGAGATATTGGTTTTAGTAGAAGCTAAGAATGTGGCACCATTAAGTCATTTGTCACCACGGCCTACTCTAGAGGTGAGATTCTCAACTGACACTCTAAATATAATCAAAGATGACATTGAAGAAGAGGAGGAAGTCACACAAATCACCATTCCTACTATTCCCCAATATCAAGAGCCACCGGAGAGGAATATGATCACATTTGAAGCTTCCAATGTGTTATCTGATGATGTGAGACATCTTTCCAACCAATAATTCATTATAGATGGCACATTTGTCCAAACCTCTAAGTTTAAGACTCTTTTTTATGATTACAAATGAAAATTAATAAGAGAAAAGCTAAAGGACATCATCCCTTAGAGAGAAGTAGATGCCTTGAAGGAGCTCTAGCATGAGGTCAATGAAGAGATGAACAATATGACCCTTGAAAGAGGAAGAGCACTATTACAAGAATTTGGTGTTATGCTTCTTCTAGGGTGGGATATCAGTTCAGTTATTGTATTTGACAACTTTTTGAAAAGGAAGAATAAGACCTTGCAATTAACAAATGAAGCTAGTGATAAGGCATATACTAGATCAGGATATAACCCTGACAATGCTACTTTACAGATGTGGGCACTTTACCTACTAGGTAAAATGCCTTCCCTTATCAATAATCATGATCAGATTTGTGGACACCTTATGGTACATAGAGTAGGGGATACAAACCCTATGGAAACTAATGATCTGAATATGAATGTGGCCAAGTTTACCAAGTCTCAAATTCAAAAATTGGTGAGAGATAATAAGGGTCTAATGGAAGAGAATGAGAGATTAAAGAATGAGGTAACCACTTGCAAAGATAGATTTCCTTCCTCCTCAAATCTTTACTCACCATTGATTGAACATGAAAGAAAGGTGCTTGAAGCAATGTTTGAGACCACCTATTAGAAGCACAAATATGAAAAGATCCAAAAACAAAAAGAAGAGTTGAAGAAAAAAATGAAAGCCACCACCTTTGAAATGACATCAAAACTATTATCTAAGAGATTTGATGGTATGTTTGGACTTTCAGATCAATTTTGGATCATCCATGACAAAATATATGTAGCATTGTTAGAACATAATATATTGCATGACAAAATAAAGGAAGTTGAACCCTACATAAAAGAAAAGAAAGGTGATAATAGAAGTGCACTTTAAGAGTTTCAAGAGCTTATGAATGCATGTGCCAAATTTCATAACATCTTAACACAAGAATTTAGTGACTTCAGTTAGTCACTAACTATGGCTCTGCCAAATTTATTCAAGGAAGCGGATTTAAAATACTAAGATACATGGAAGGATGAAAGAGCTTGATACCTTCCAGGTGTTCTCGATGACATTAACAATGAAGACAAGGTGCTCAAGAGGACACATGTGCAACTTGGAAGAATCTTTGAACTTGAATATGAAATGAATGATATTATACATAATGTAGAAATTCATGCTAAGAGTGGGTATATTGAACATCTATCGAATTTCAATTTATTCATTGCACATGCTAAGTAGAGAGGAGTAACAAGGTGTCAAATTTTGGTGGTTGTGGATGCATTATCATGGTACATGAGCCTTGAATAGGTCTTTGGTCATCACAAGCACTTGCTGGAGATTAACGAATTATGATGCATCCACCATCAAACTTTGAAGTTTTTATGTTTATGTTAATCATGTTTTAGTTATGAAATTGTGTAACCTTTTGTGAATGGGCCTATAGCTTGTTGCTTTCCACATGAATAGGGAAACTAGGGCCTAGTTTTGGATATAATCATCATATAATTATCACCACTACTAGTATTAGGTTACATTCATATATGATATTCCACCCATCCATCTCATATCAAAAGACTTCTCCTATTAGTGTGCTCTATGTTCTAAACCATACGAAAGCATTGTGTACCCATTTTTATTTTTTTCATTTTATAAAACTTGAATTTAGAACATAATAATTCTGATTTGGAGTCCATCATCATCCTAGATCTTTCCTGCATTAACATTGCATTAAGGTTTGCATTAGTTAATTGAAATTCTAGGGTTTCTAGTTTTGCATTAGTGAAAGTTCATATATCTTGCATTTTTGCATCTAAACTTATTAAAATTCATACAAAATCTACATTTACACTTAAGTTATAGATCATACAACATAAAAAGTATAAAAATTAATTAAATTTTTTTAAATTTTTTGAAAAAAACCCTCATTGAGACTCATATGCCCCTTTGGGTGAATCGGTCATAGTGCAAATTCTACACTATATTTTCCTACATTTAAAACATTCTTTCTGAGCTTCTACTTTTTGTTTATAACTTTCTATTTCAATTTACAAAATCTATGTTATAATCATTTCATTGTTCTTAGCTTATCTTGCATTTAGAAGACCTTGAATGAGTATTTGGTTTCATATTTTTGTACTATAGTGAGATGAAGTTTGAGACTCATATCATCCCATGATAGAAAAATCATTTTGGATATTTGGTTATCTAGCTCTTTCACTCCTAGTATTGACACAAGTACAATAGGTATGTACCATACCCTTAAGAATTCTTTTCCTTCAAGTAGTGTGACACATGTTGAAACAATCGTTGCTAGTTTCCCACAAGAAAACATAATTCCAATTCATGAAGATTTGGAAAAATGTACTAAAGAGAACATTCATCACATGCTTGAAATTGAAGATAGACTTGACCCAGTGAAAAACATAGTTCAAATCTTTGGAAAACACCTCACCTCAACCACTAGTTGTCCTTTACCTACAAGTATTGTTACAGCCCAGGGAGGAATTCAAATTCCTCCTCCCACAATAATTTCCTCAATTCCTGCCTATACCAACTCTCAAGCTGTTTTGAAAATGAAAGTAATTATGTAGCTTAAAACTTGTAAACCTATGTGGCAGTAGATTTAATTAAGTGTTATTTGTCACAATTCTTTGTGTATGATTAATCTTGTTTAGGTGAATTCTACCAATTGTAGAAAGAGACATAATATTGTAGAAGAATGAGACAAGAAGATAGAAGTGGCACGACATATACATGGAGAAACCTTTTCAAGAAAATATTCCACCACCATAATCAATAGTGATTGTATTATTTAGCCTTAGAACAATATTACAATAATATTGTATCAATCCTTGATTTATATGCTTCCTTGCCTTCAACAATCCTTCTTCACAACCTCCACAAAGCTCTCATGCACTTTTTGTAGCACAAGCTATCCATGCATTCCATGTGACAAAGCATGAATCCACATATCCCATGCCATGCTTCAAACCCTCACACATGCACAAGCTCAACCTACTAAACTACAATAAACTTTGATGCAATTACTGCACTAAATAGACAATTAATGAGCATGTAAACTCATAAGAGTTATCAAATACAATAGAATAAAGGTCCTCTAAAAAATATATGCCTAGATTGTACAAGTAGAGTTCCAAATTGTAACATGAAGTCAAAACCAAAGTATCCTCAATTTAGGATCCCCAAACTGAACACTTAACTGATCGTTGGTCAAGAAAATATCTTGAAAGCATCACCTCAAAGTTGGCACACAAGAATGTTCCCATTTAATTGAGCCTTGTAAATATATTCTCATGCAAAAGGTGTGAACTCAAAGATGCCAACTTGGGCACCCAAGGTGGGTCCAAGTCAATCTTTGTTAACTAAAACATATCTCTCCAACAATTCATGCAAACATTATGCATGATTGATCATCCCCACTTAACTGAATATATCCACCCATTATTTTCTCCATAACTCCTTTTCATTTCACTCAAGAGAGCCTTATTTTTTACTTTGAGCTTCAAGCTTGCATTATATATAATTTTTTTGATAAATATAACATAATACATTCTTTTGTTTCTTTAGTGTTCTACTTTAGTTTCTTTATTCTCAAAATTTTGAAATATTTGCAATTTTTTTTTTGCATATGCTACACAATTGAACATAAAATTTTCAAAGAATTGTGCACTTTAATGGAAAATTTTCAGATAAGTACCATTCACTAGTACATATAAAGTGTTGCCTTCAATATCTTCAAGCTTGTACGTGTTCTTTTCTTTGCTAGAATTGGTTAGGAAGGGTCCTCTCCACAGTGCTTCAAATATCATGTGTTGCCTTGGTTTTGTAGTACATTCATCATACTTTAGCACTAAGATCCCTTCTTTGAATTATAGGTTAGAAGTCTTTTTTTCAAACCATCACTTGACAGTCTACTGGTGATTCATCATGGCTCCATGGGTTCTCTCTGTATTCCTCTAGTTTGAGTAGTTTTACCAACCGTACTTCCATTCCACCATTTTCTTCAATCTACAAGGCTTTTAGTAGGTTTGAAGCAAAAATTTCTATTGAAATAGGTAACACTACCTCTTTTTCGTACACAAAATTGTAAGGGAAGTTCTTTAGAATCTTCTTGGGGGTAATTTAGTCTGCCACAAAGTAGCTTGTAGATGCTTGTACCAATATCTTTGTCATTCTTATACAATGTGTTTTATTAACCTAATTAGGCTTTTGTTGGTGGAATCTTCAAAACCATTCCCTTATGGGTAGTAATTTGATGAATTTTTAAGGAAAATCCCATGTTTGGTAGTAAAATATGACATCCCTGACCCAATAAAATCTTGTGCATTATCAGATATGATGGTTTTGGGTGGATCAAATCTGGCCACTATTTCTTCAAGGAAATTAACAATTTCCCCCTCTGTTGCATTCTTTAGGGCTATGGCCTCCATCCACCTTGTAAAATAATTAGTCACAATGAGGATCCACTTGTGTCCAGCACTGGATATAGGATTTATCATGCTGAATAAATCCAAACCCCATTGGGCAAAGGGTTCTTTGGTTATAATCAGGCTTAGGGGTATCAGGGGTAAAGCAACATTCTTTCTTTTTCCAACAAAATATTAGCATTGTATACAATTCTGGACTAGATGATGTGCTTTGGAAAAAATAGAGGGCCAATAATATCCTACATGCATTATCTTTAAAGTGGTAGACTTGAAGGGAAAATATCCACCTTTAGGATTGCGATGAAATTTGTTAAGAACCCTTTCTGTCTGTAGGTTGTCAAGACATCTGAGCAACATACCATCATAATTTCTCTTTAATATTACATCCTCAATTAATACATACATGTCACCTTGCAATTGGTAGTATCTTATTTTATTGAATGGGAGACTAGTTGGGTAATATCCATTTTGCATATAGTATGTCTGATCAATTACCCAAGACTCTTTAGACTCAAATTGGTTCGAGTAAACTTGATCGGTTTCCTTTTCAGCCACAAGACTCCTTTTTTTCTATGATGTATTCACATAGGCCTCTTCCCTATACCAGCTTGGCTGCCTTGATGTCCACATCATATTCTAGGACCTTAGTGATCCAATTTTCTCTTTTTTCTGTGATATCACCTTCTATGATGTATTCCTGCACACTAGGGTGTGCTACGAGGATAGTGATCTTGTTAGCTGACACCAAGTGTCAGAACATTTTTAAAATTTTAACTATGTAAAAAGGTTGCTTTTCTACAAAGTTATACCTAATTGAACTGTAGATTTTTGGCTCTCTAGGACTTCTCTAGCTCGTCAAGGGTTTTTCACCTAAAAGGAGAAAGATAAGGCCAAAAATGCAAATTTTTTTATTCAAAGTATGTTATGTGCAATTTTTTCTAATCTAAATGAAGTAAACTAAATCTAATTGACTAATTGAAATAGATGAAAATGAATGCAAAAGTGAGATTTAAGTTATTTTTGAAAACACACTGTGAGATTCAAGAAATTATGCAAAACAAAAAGAACAAAGATGAATTTGAGTGCACTTGGGCAATGTTGGATGAATCTGGAATGTTGTGGATCCTAGTTGAAATTACTAAATTTTCATAGTTGGACCCACTCACCCAGGGTGGTGAATTAGTCCTCTTTGTGAAAAAGTGTTAGAAACAAGTTTCTGTCTATTGGGATCTAGAATCTAACAAAATTTAGATTTTCAGTCCTAAGGTGGGACTCATTCACCACTGGTGGCAAATTATTCCTCTCCCAATTTTTTGAAAAAGGAAGAGACAACTTTGCAACACCAAATCTAGATATCACTGATTGTCAGGTTGTTGAAGTCAATTCTGTAGGAAATGGACATAAAACCTTCTCCAAGCTTGAAATAGACATGAGTTGAATTGAATCACCTAGTTGACTCGTAAACCAATCTTCAACACCAAAAATCTTGTTAAATCTACATACCTAGGTCTGCAGGCACACATGCAATAGGGGAAAAATGGTTGAGGGTTAGCAAATAGGGTTTTTCCTTGGTCAAACCCCACTTTTGGTAATCAAACCCTTAATTAAACAATTAAAGGAAAGAGAATGATAAACTAATAACATGTAATAGCTATGAACTTACTAAACCCTTGATAATGCAAATCTGAAGTAATATCAATGGATGCTCCAAAGTGCTTGAATATTGCTTGAATTGATGTTGTAGAATGCTTGAATTCTTGAATATGATGTATGAATGTTGGAGAATTTTAGGAGATGTAAAATGAGGTGAAAATCATGTATTTATACACACTTGTGGCTTATTTAATTGTTCATACCTCATCACAATCCAACATCAAGTGATTTTGAATAAAAACCCGAAAGGAAAATTTAAAATTTTTGAATTTGGAGCCAAGGGGGACTCATTTTCCACCCATGGCGAATGGGTCCCACCTAGGACCTGCAAAATATGTGTTGGGAAATATGTGGTATTTAATGTTTTTTATTAGGACAATATTAAAAAATACACTTAATTAAGACATATGAGGGCATAAAGGGGTGAAATAAAGCATGAGAAAGTGATAAATAGTGAAAATGTACCAAGAAAAGTGTGAATTCTTGTTACAAGACTTTACAACACTTCAAAATAGGACTTTTTTAATGATGAAAAGGTGTATTTTTTGGTGAATTGTAATAAAAAATTTTTAGAAGAAGGTATAAATTTCTTACAACACTTCACAACACCTTCACAAGATGTCCTTATTTGAATTTTAGTACCTAATTATGCATGTTCAATCCATGTTACAACATAAAATTAGAGAAAAATAGATCAAACACCATGAAATGAGACCTAAAAGGCCATGAAAATGACAGCTATGGCACATTTAGTCCCCACTTTAGTTGGAGGATGAACTTGCTTCAAAATCACACTAAAGTAGCCATGAACATCGAGAGGAGGGTTCTAATTCACTTATGTTAGCAAGATGGAATGACAATTATCAAGAGGGATGAGCAATCCCCCAAGATGAAGATCCCATGGTGAACTAAGTATAAGAACAAAGGAACACACAAGTGTTGAAATGAATTGAATGAAGCTTTGATCGTAAATCCAACTAGTTATGTATTAGATCTAGGCTCATTGTTTGAAAAAGAGAATGTGTACTGACTTTGGTGCAAGAGAACACATGATGGTCCGCAGGGTGAGAAAGCTGAACTATACTCACTCTGGGGAAACGAAACTTCTGGCTGTCCATGGGGTGAGAAGGGCCAAAAAGGGGAAGATACATATGCTAGTTGGTATGCACTCACAAACAAAAAGTTGGCTATGGAGAAAATTTATGCTGCTGGTTGGGCTTCTTGCTTAACCATATTAAAGTTAGACATACCAATAACTTTAACAAGGCACCACAAAGAAAATGTCATGAACTAAAAGAAAGTTACCACAAGCATGCAATTTGTGTTATGCAAGGTGGAAAAAGATGCAAAATTTAAATGAAAAAATGTAAAGTGTAAAAGTGTTGAGTGTAAAAATGTTTGAAGGAGTCTTGTTCAGTTCATGCAAGGTTAGTCACATAGGGGACATTGTGTCTAATGTTTCCAAGAGAGGACCAATAAAAGAATAGTATATTCATAACTTAGGGGATGCAATGTGTTTCATCGAGCCACCAAGAGGAATGTAATATGTTGAGATAGATCACAATTTTGAAGGACATCACACCCAATGCCATCCACAAAGTGATGGATGCATCATATAAATGACAAGGCTATACTAGAAACCAAGAATGTAAATGAAATAATGGTAATGTATGTCCCCCATTTTAATCGAATTGCTACACATCATTATAGGAGAAATTACTTTAAAGTAGAGAAGGAAAGAAAAAAAAGAAAACAAGACATGAGAGCCAACTTGGAAAGCCCTATGCCAAGTCATATGTTTCAAAGTGAGGTTGCATCATGTGAGGGAAAACAAAAAGAAAATAAAAGGGAGTTACTCCCAAGAAAATAAAATGCACCAAACACATAAGGGATCTATGGATTTGAGGTCAGTATGTTCATTGCTGCAATGTGTTTATAAAAGAGCTTGAAACTATCATCATTCCCCAAAGAACATATAACTAGAAGAATGACACAATAAGAGAAAAAACAAAGGAAAAAGATAATCTATTTTGGGTCAACATGGAAGAGACATTGTGGTCTCAATTCTTTGCATCATCCCCAAAAGGAAAATACAAGTGAAACAAAAGAAAATGAAAAAGGAAAAAGAAAATGAAAAGTATTTTGGGTCAACATGAACGAGACATTGTGGTCTTGATGCCTTGCATCATCCCCAAAAGGAAAAAAAAGAAAAATGAAAATAAAAAAGGAAAACAAAAAAGAAAAAGCTTTTGGATCAACATGAAAGAAACATTATGGTCTCAATGCCTTGCACCATTCCCAAAAGGAGAAAACAAAACAAAAATGAAAAAGAAAGGACCTTTTGGGTCAACATGGAAGAGACATACAGTGTCTCTAGGCTTTGTGTCATCCCCAAAAGGAAAACACAAAGCAAAAGAGAAAAAGACAATGTATGACATATAGAAGAATAGAGGTATGAATAGAAGAAGTGTATGAAGAGAGGGAACATCAAATGCATGATACTGGGGAACACAATAGACACATGAAAGGGAAAACAAAGGTGGAAAATAAAAGAGAAAATAAAAAAGGCTAGTAAGGTGAATGCAAGTCAACCATCTAACAAGTCATCAATCATGTTAAGTATAATGCGAGGGCGGTTGACTATCCAAAGGAATAATTTCAAGCATTGAACTAGGAGTCATACTAGATTCTTCTCTTGGTGGAGAGGATTTATTAGTTAAACTCATTATAGATGAAAATAAAGGGTTTAAATCATTATGCACTTCATCTATTTTTTCCATCGTCGCATCATCATCATCATCATCATCATCATCATCAAGATTAATAATAATGGGAGGACAAAGGGAAATTTCTAAGGATGGATGTATCAAAAGCTAAGGTTGTTGGATTCATTCGTTTTATTAGGATTGTTCAACTGGACAGTCGTGTGGCAAGTTAGGAGGAGGGTGGTCATCTATTACTTCTTTCAAAGGTAATGGTTGATTTCTTTAGTTTCTTCCATGCGAGATTGATGAGTAAGGAGACGATGATGATGCCTATGTTCCCTAGAAACATGGTTTCATTTAATTCTATTTTGG
Organism: Sequoia sempervirens; assembly: GCA_007258455.2. Lineage (NCBI taxonomy): Eukaryota > Viridiplantae > Streptophyta > Pinopsida > Cupressales > Cupressaceae > Sequoia > Sequoia sempervirens. The sequence continues at coordinate 414,910,597 of VDFB02271358.1, read as the reverse complement.
AGTTATTGAGGTGTAATAGCAAATTGAGGCATCATAGCTTCTTCTACTTCTAAAGAGGGAAGAATAGAAGAAACTAAAGAGGATCATTCAATCACTTTCTCTTTTACTTTATACACTTGTTTAATATGAGGAGGCATGATAGGAGTTGTTTCATTTTCCCTTCGTCATTTAAATGATGGTTGGGAAGTATCTAGGGGTGGTTGTTCAGGAGGTTGTATGGTTTTATAAATGTCAAACTCAGGTTGAAGGATGGTTTCATCTATGATAAGAGGTGTGGAAGTGAATGGGGACATGTTACGAAGAGACAATTCAACTATCTTTCTAGCTTTGAACTTTTGATAATCTATGAAAAATAAGTCATTTCAAGCCAAAAGGCTTCTAATGAAAAGTTACCTTTAGATGATAAGGCATTAAAGCCACTATGATGTATGGTAAATATCTCATTTCCATGAGGAAACTTCAAACACTTGTGAACAACTGATGGGACCACTTTCATTCAGTGAAGCCAAGGGTGGCCTAGCCACAAATGAAATTGGTCAAATTGTGCAATAGTTGAAAATTTTACATTCAAAATTTTAGGTCCAACTTGTAAGGGGAGTATGATCGATCTGATTGTAGGGCATGCAAAACTAGTATATGTCTTAATCCATGCAGTCGGTTTATTATAATCATCTTGATATAGCTCATGTAATACTAAAAAATCCTCTATGATCACATTCTCACCACAAGAAGGATCTATTAATATATCATTAGTGGCCTTATCATAGATTTTTCTAGCTATGTAGAGAGGACTATCAACAAGATTTTGTAGTGTGTCTTTAGCAGAAAAAGTAATATCAATAGATTTAGTGGTTTGGCCCTTATGATGGATAATGTCTATCATGGCCACAAGTTGATCCATAAGACTATCTTTAGTAATAGGTGGAGGTATATCATGTTGTTGATTGTGTGTATCAACAGCCATTACATTAGTGTTTGAAGGTTCACTAGCCTTGACAAATGAAGTAGTGTGTTTAGGAATAGGATTGGTGAAAATTTGTAAGTTCTGGTTAGGTGGTGCAACAAACTTATTGCCTTAATCATTAACACCCACAATGGACAAGTGGCCTAAATCAATGAGGTATTGAATAAAATGTTTTAGATGCTTATAGTGTTCAGTGTCATGTCCATTTTGGCTATGAAAATGACAATAAGCATTAGGTTTGAAAGTGGGTGGTAAGGGTTGGTTTGGATCAAGTGGTCGAATAGATGGAAAAGTGAGCATGCATTGTTGAATTAATTGGTTCATTGTGTTGCAAAGGGTATTAGGTAAGGGAGTAAGTTATCTCTTCAGGTCACCATAGTTATAAGGCACCACTATTTTAACAATTGCCACTTGAGTTTGAGTTGGTTGTGGTTGTGAACGAGGAGGTATATTAAACTATAAAAAGCCTCTATTTTGTTTGTGAACCATTGATTTTTGGTCCCTAGGGTTTCTCTAACTCTTCTAGGGTTTTTCACCAAAAAGGAGAGAAGTAAGGCAAAAATGCTAATGGTTCATTCAATTTAATGGTATGTGTTGTCTAACCTAAATGAAGTTAACTAAATGAAATTGAATGATATAAATGAATGAAAACAAATGCAAAAGTGCAATTGAAGCTATGTTTTAAAACACACTATGTTATGCAAACAACTAAGTAAATGAAGAAATTATGCAGAACAAAAAAGAAAGGGCAAGATAGGTCTTGTTATAAACATGCAAATTCTTCATGAATACTGATGACATTGTCTTGAGGGAGAGAGTTGTTTTGGTTTTCAAAATTCATTGCATGGAAAAGTGAAGGGATGGAAGTGATATAATCAATGCCTAATGCACCATTGTCCATACTAGGAGTAGGAACTCTTTAGATCCCAAGGTCCATAATGAAAGTGCTATCATGGGAAGCCATGACTCTAGAACTTCTTCTCACCAAAGTATTATCAACGGGGCACAAAACACACATGCAAGTACCACGAAGGAGGGGTGAATGCAAATGCAAACTAATCTAGGAGTTTGAAATACAAATAACAAAAATGCTACTAACTATGAAAAATATCTAACTACAAAAAATAGAAATGTAGACAAATGCCATAAAAGAGCTAAAAATAATGTTTAACAAGTGTAGAGGGGCTGATTTTCCCTAGGTGGCGAATGAGTCCAAGTATGCAATATTTTTTTATTTTTCAGAAATTCTAAGATGACTTTAATGTCCTATAGAATGCAAAATTTCTATTTTTTCAATGAGATGCAATGCAAAAATGAAATCTAAATGAATCTTTCACTAATGCAAGATAAAATGTCCTAAAATGAAAAAATAAAATAATGTACTAATTGAATGTTAATGCACATGAAAAATAGGATGCAATATGAAAGAAGAAATGCAAAGTGCTCAAACATCGGGTTCACCAAAGTGAACCATTGATTTTTGGTCCCTATAGCTTCTCTAACTCTTCTAGGTTTTTTCACCTAAAAGGAGAGAAGTAGGCCAAAAATGCTAATGGTTCATTCAATTTAATGTTATGTTGTCTAACCTAAATGTAGTTAAATAAATGCAATTGAATGATCTAAATGAATGAAAATGAACGCAAAAGTGCACTTAAAGCTATGTTTGAAAACATACTGTGATATGCAAACAACTAAGCAAATGAAGAAATTATGCAAAAAAAAGAAGAAAGGGATGAATCTGAGTGCACCTGGATGAATTGTTATGAATATGGAGTTTTTTGGATGTTGATGGAGATTACTAATTCTTCATAGTGGGACTCATTCAACCAAGGTGGAAAATTAGTCCTCCTCCTAGTGAAAAACTATCAGAAGCAAGTTCCTATTTGTCGAGATTCAGAATCTGACAAATATTTAGAGTTTTAGTCCTAAGGTGGGACTCATTCACCATAGGTGGTGAATCAATCCTCTCCAAAATTTCCTAAAAATCAAGAGACAACTCTACAACACCAGATCTAGAAAAGTCTATTTGTCAGGTTGCCAAAGTCAATTCCACAGAAAATGGATATAAAACATTATCCAAGCTTGAAATAGACTTAAGTTGACTTGAAGAACCTAGTCGACTTGTAAACCAATCTTCAACACCAAAAATCTTGTCAAATATGCATGCCTAGTTCTGGAAACAAACATGCAATAAGGGAAAATGGTTTAAGGTTAGTGAATAGAGGTTTTCCTTGGTAAAACCCTAATTTTGGTAATTAGACTTTAAATGAATTAATGAAATGCAAAGGAATGATAAAATAACAACATGCAATTTTTATTCACTTACCAAACCCTTGATGATGCAATTATGAAGTAATGTCAATGGCTGCTTCAAAGTGATTGAATAGTGCATGAAAGGATGTTGTAAAATGCTTGAATGAGTGAGGAGATGTAAAATGAGATGAAAATAACATATTTATTTACACTTGTGCTTAGTTACCCATTCATACCTCATCACAAGATGACATCAAGTTATTTTGAATAAAATCCCGAAAGGAAATTTAAAATATTTTGAATTTGGGGCCAAGGGGGACTGTTTCACCACCCATGGCGAATGGGTCCCAGCAAGGACCTAAAAAAAAATGTCAAAAAATATGTTGTATTTAATGTTGTTTATTGGGATAATATAAAAAATACACTTAATTAAGCATATGAGAGCACAAAAGGGCCAAATAAATCAGGAGAAAGGGATAAACAGTGAAGATGTTCCTAGAAAAGCATGAAAGCTTGTTACAAGACTTTACAACACTTCAAAATAGGACTTGATGAATAAAAAGGTGATTTGTAGGTGAATTGTAATTAATAGAGTCTAGAAGAATGTAGAAATTTTGTACAACACTTCACAACACCTTAACAAGACATCATTGTTTGAGTTTTAGTACCTAAATAAGCGTGTTCAAGCCATGTTATGAAATAAAATCAAAGCCACATAGTTCCAACACCATGAAACAAGACCTAAAAGGCCATGAAAATGAAAAGGTACTATTTTTCTTTGGAACATTTAGCCCCCACTTGAGTGAGAGGATGAGCTTGCTTCAAACTCACACTAAAGTAGCCATGAACATCGAGGGAAGGGTTCAAATGCACTTATGCTAGAAAGATGGAATGCAATAGTCAAGACGGATGATCAAGCCCCTAGGATAAAGATCCCATGGAAAACTAAGCATAAAAACAAAGGAACACAATGTTGGCATATCGTTTCTAGTGTTGTCATTGATGGAAAACTAAGTTATTATTCTGGTCCATGGATCAAAATTCATTCCTACTGACAGGTAGAGTGAAGAACAGAGTTTTACTAGAAGTGAGAATAAAGAACATGGTATCTGGTTAGTATGTCAATCTGTATGCTTCACTGGATTATCGTTTTAGGTTGTGGATATTGGGGAAGGTTTTTGAGCATCTATTTTATCTTATTGTTAATTTTTGTGATGTTGTATCAATCAGTGGTTAAGATAGGAGATCCAATAGAATGTGCTTTTGTTTGTTTGTTCATGAAGGTTGGCTTACTGTATATGGCATATTGTGGATGTATGAGGAGTAATTGTTTTATTATTTCTTGTGTTGAATATTTTATTTTGGTTCCTAGCTATGGTTTAGCTAAGTTTCATGGGTACACATCAAATATTAAATGTGAATTTAGCTGACTATTGGAGAATATTCTTATCTTGTTGAGGCCGATATAAAGTGACTAAATCCTTGATAGAGAATATATATATGATTTTAGGTATTTCATTTTGATGTGTGTACGGGTGTGAAGAGTAGAGAAGATGTGTGTGCAAATATCAAAAGATCAGTTGAGCAAATTTTGCTTGTGTAGAAGATGTTTTTTTCTGAGGAAAATTAAGGTAGAGCAAAGAAAAGTATAGAATCAACTGGAAAGTTTAGAATCTGATCTATGGGCTTCACCAGAAATGATACCAGGCCTTTGTAGATGCTACATTCTTAGTTCAACCTTTTGTTGTCATCCAAACATTTTGTAAGGCAATGAGCCTTCCTTATTTTGAGTAGTGAGCTCTAGCCAGTGTGCCTGAATGCATGTGTATTCCCTTTTCTTCACACTTTTAATAAAGTATAAATTGTAGATTAACCTCCACCATGGTTTCCCTCCTAACAGGGTTTCCACATAAAAATCTTGGTGTTGTGGTTTCTTGTTGGTTTCCTTCTTGCGCTTGCATCTTTACTTCTGTTGAAATGTTGTAAATGGTTTAAGATATGAAATGAAATTTAAAAATTGTTGAACATTGATTCAACCCCCCTCTTAGTGTTCCTTGAGTCCAACAAATGCTATCAGAGCCTGTTTCCTTTGAAGATGTTTTATAGCTTGAGTTGGATCTTGGAATGCAATGAACTTTGGTAGTATTGAACAACAACTTTTGGTGACAGTTGATGATATTGACTTGTCTAAAGTAGAAGTCATAGAATTAAAAGTAAATCTTGAGGATGCTGAAAAATTCATTTAATCATTGAAGGATAAAATCAACGAGTCAAGAAAAAAGAGGAAGGAACTATGTGATCAGCTGAAGTAGAAAGAAATTAAAATCTTGGAAGATGTTCACCTGAATTAGACTTTAAAAGAAATAACTAAAGAATGTGAAAAGCTTGCTAGAGACAATGTTGCTCTAAAGCTTGAGATGGAATCTATGGTGATGAGGAAAACTAAGGAGATTGAAGAGAGAAGGAAGAATGAGGAGAATTTGGTTTGGTCCTTAAAAGAAAGATGTGAAGAATGCAACAGAGTTAATAGTGGATTCATTCAGCTAGAGATTGAATTGCAACAATCCAGAAATAATGAACAAGAGCTTGAAAGACATAGTTATTCTCAGAGATGAACTCACTACTACAAATGAATACAAGGAAAATTTAAATTTCATTTATGTTGAGCTTGATGAGTTGACTAAAGGACAGAAGGATGCAAATGACAATTGAGGTCTTTGATATGAGAAGGGAGAAAGCTCCAGATATAAACATGAGGATTCTAGACAAAGAGATCAGATGAACAAAGGAAGAAGGCATCTGGTAAGTCAACCTAATGCTTAGAAGTTTAATTGTCACTTCTTTGCTTGTAATAAAATTGGTCATATGGCTTCTTAGTGTAGAAGTAAAATAAATTCAAGCAGTCTTTCATTTCCCAGCCAATGTTCTAGTTGCAACAAGTTTGGTCATAAGTCAATTAAATGCAAAATATGTTTGTTAGTGTAAGGAATGTTAAATGCTACACTTTTGGAAGACTTGGGCATATTGCTAATAAATACAAATCAAGAGGAAATGAATAGAATGAGTGGTCTGGAAAAAAAATCCTTTGTGTTACAATTGCAACAGGTTTGGTCACATTACAAGATTCTGCAAGAACATAAACATGGATAAAAGAGGTCTGGTATACAAAGGAATAATTTTATAGATAGATGATAAAGGAAAAGGGAAAATGACTATGGGAGAGGTAAGAGATTAGAGGAAGAAAACATGGGAAAGGAATACTGAATTTGATGAAAGAAATAAGCCCGGACTAGAAGTAGGTTCTGGTAAATCCTCTGAAACTTTATCTTAGCCCATTAGCCTAGGGGGGTTTCTCTAGAAAATTATTTGTCCCCCTATTGGTATTTAGCACTAGAATGCCAGAAGTTTTTAGTATTTGTGATAATAGTTTGCAAATTGCATTAGTGGTCATATATGCAAAAAATTGAGAAGTAGAAGATCCGTAGATGAATTTTTCTTTTGTTGTCTGAACACCTAGGGAAAAACATTTGATGTGATAAAGAGATTAGGTGTGAAAGTTATAAAAGGGTATTTGGAACCCTCATTTGCCACCGTCCATTGAAGAAAAACAAAAGGAGACCCTCTATAGTAGAATTTTAAAGGAATAAAGACATTTTGATAGTGAATTCATCATGTATTTTCATTGCTTATAAAATTCCCACTTAATTTGGTACTCGATAGAAACTTGTTCGGTATGAATCAAAGAAATTATGAATTCAAATGAATACAACAATGAGAAGATTAGGGATGTGGGAAATTTGTTGTAGGTTGATGAATTGAAATGGCTTGCAGGTGTGAAACACAAAAGTTTGGACATTTGGAGTGAATTTCCATCCTTCGAAAACACATAAGTTTTTAGGTTTATCCTGGATAGATTGAATGATGAAAATCTAACTCTGGATAAACCCTATCACATTTCAAAAGAGGTAATCAAGAATTTAACTAAATTATGCAATGTTTGGGATATTCCAAAAAAGAATTTGATTGCGAATGGAATTTCATACAAAATATTTCTCCAAAAAAGGGAAGGCACAACTTCGGCAAATGCAATTTATATCTCTCAAAAAATGATAATGGAGGATCATGATTTTGACCTATGTGGATTGCTAAAAGGTTAGTTGATGGAAAATGTGCAACTCACAAATGAGGCAAATTACCCCTTTAGCTTTGGTACCCTGGTTATATTTCTTATGATGTATTTTCTAAATTTTTTTCCACAAATTGATAATGTTGTATGGAAAGAAAATGAACCAATTTATAAACAATTTTTTTAGCACTCTAATAATTTGGAAAATTATGAGCAAGAGTATTCAAATTTCTTTAAAGAATTTCTAGGGAAGTTTGGAGCAATTAGCATTTCCATCTTGGTAAGAGAACTTGAAGCTAGATCTTCTTCTGGTGAGATGGAGAGGAAGAAGAAAAGAGCACAAGAGATTGTTGAATACACTCTTCTAGCACACAAGACTCCAAAAATTGAAGGAAAAGGTAAATATCTAGTGATTGTGGACATACCAAATGAAGAATTTGATGAGTACACTTGAAGAGAAGAACCAAAATCAGTTGTAACTAGATGTAGTTATAGCAGAAGGAAGCAAAGAAGAAGGTGTTTTATCTAAAGAAAAGATATTGTAGGTTGTTCAAGAGAAAGATGGGATGCAAAAAATTATAGACATATGGTCTGAGAGACCCTCTTATAAGAAGGACCTGATCAAGAGCACACTAAGTACTTATTTTGTGCACAATAAAATTGGTTTGGAGAGTTTGCAAAATGTGTTTCCTGAAGAGTTGATTGAGTGCATTAAGGAATCCATGGTCTCTGAATCTCAGGATAGGAAAGAGGGAGAAATAATTCTACATTTGAAGGAGTAGTTCAGGCTATCTCTCACCAAGCTAAAAGGGAAAATGAATGTGTTGAGGAAATGAATAAATACAACCAATAACATATAAAACTATTGTCTTTGTTGGACTCATGCAGTTGGGAAATACAAAGATAAGTTGGAGCATATTAAATCTGAGTTGAACAAAATTGGTTAGTATTATAACATATTTTAGGCTTAGGATGGTGTAGTCGAGATTAGGATTCAAGTATTGTAGTCTGAGCACACAAAATTTTTGTTCACCAAAAGCAACCTTGTGGACGCCTTTTGGAAGGTGAATGATTTAGCTAAATGCAAGCTAGAGTAGTTAATTGAAGTGTTGAGGAAAGGAGAGAAATTAGAAGAGGAAATAACAATTCTAGATTCTCTTATCCAGATTATCAATTGGACATCAAAGAACAACAACTTGATCTTAATCATTGGGATTGCACTAGAAGCTTGATGGATATTTCTTCCAAAAATAAAAGATAAGTAGAAGATAATTATCTGACTCTAGTAGCAATCATATTTCTTCAAATTTTGATCAAATTTTAGAAAGGGAGAGAGAGTGCAGTGAAAAGTATGTTTTTCATTGATGTCAAATGGGGAGAGAGAGTAGTGAAAAATGCCTTATCACTCTAAGGGGGAGCTGTGTTTTGAAATTTTAAAATCTGGTAGCGTAATCATATTGGCTCTGACACTTAGTCATTTTTCACTAAGTGTTGACATCAATGCCAAAGGGGGAGATTGTTTGAATATGGCTTCTAGTGTTGTCATTTATGGAAACCCAAGTCATTGTTCTGGTCCATAGATTAGACTTTCTTCCTACCAACAGACAAAGTGAAGAACAGAGTTTTACCGGAAGTGAGAATGAAGAACAAGGTATCTAGTTAGTATGTCGATCTGTATGCTTCACCTAATTATCATTTTAGGTTGTCAATCTCGGGGAAGGTTGTTGAGAATCTATTTTATCTTACTCTTAAGTTTTTATGATTTTGCATCAATCGGTGGTTAACTTAGGAGATTCGGTAGAATTTGTTTTCTATTTGTTTGTTCATGAAGGCTAACTTAGTGCATATGGCATGTTGTGGATGTATGAGGAGTAATTTTTTAATTGTTTCTTGTGTTGGGTATTTTTCTTTGGGTCCTATCTATGGTTTAGCCGAGTTTGATGGATAACCATCAAATATTAAATGTGAATTCAACCTACTATTGGATAATATTTTTATCTCACTGAAGTCGACATAAAGTGACTAAATCCTTGATAGCAGATATATATGTGAGTTTGAGTAATTCATTTTTATGTGTGTATGGGTGTGAAGATCAAAAGATTAGTTGAGAAAATTTTGCTTGTGTAGAAGAGGATTTTTGTGAGGTGAATTAAGGTAGAGTAGAGTGAAGTACAAAATCAATTCCAGGATAGTTCAGAATCTGATCTTTGAGCTTCACCAGAATGATACCAGGCATTTGTAGATGCTACTTTCTCAATTCAACCTTTTGTTGTAATACAAACATTTTGTAAGGTAGTGAACCTTCCTTATTTTGAGTAGTGAGCTCTAGGCAGTGTGCCTGAATGCATGTGCATTCCCTTTTTCTTCATACTTTTAATAGAGTATAAATTGTGGATTAACCTCCACCATGGTTTTTCCCCTAACAGGGTTTCCACGTAAAAATATTGGTGTTGTGGTGTCTTGTTGGTTTCCTTCTTGTTCTTGCATCTTTACTTCTATTGAGATGTTGTAAATGGTTTAAGATCTGGAATGAAAATTAAATATTATTGAACACTGATTGACCCCCCCTCTCAGTGTTCCTTGAGTCCAACACACACAAGTGTTGAGATGAATTGAATGAAGCTTCGATCGTCATCATACTAGTTGTGGATTAGATCTATGTTGATTGTTTGAAAAAGAGAATGCGTACTCACTCTAGGGCCATATAACTTGTTATCTATGGGGTGATAAATCCAAAAAAGGTAAGATACATATGCTAGTTGGTATGCACTCACAAAAAAAAAAAGTGACAATGGGGAAAATTCATGCCACTAGGTGGGCTTCCCACTCAACCGTGCTGAAGTTATACCCATTGATAACTTTAAGAAGGTTCCACAAGGAAAATGTCATGAACAAAAAGAATAAAGGGTACCATAGTTATGCAAGTTGTGTTATGCAAGGTGGAAAAAATGCAAAAAATGTAGAGTGCAAAAATGTAAAGGAAGTTCAAAGGAGTCGTGTTCAATTCATAAAAGGTCAGTCACTTAGGGAACATTGTATGTAATATCTCCAAGAGAGGAACAATCAAAGAATAGTATATTCACAACTTATGGGATGCAGTGTATCGTATTAGACTACCAAGAGGAATGTAATATAATTAGAAAGATCACACTTATGAAGGATATCCCAGCCAATGTCATCCAAAAAGTGACAAACACATCACGTAAGTGACAAAGCTACACTAGGAACCAAGAATACAAATGAAATAATGGTAATATATGCCACCCACTTTAAAGGAATTGCTACACATCGTTCTATGATAAATTACTTTAATGTAGAGAAGGAAAGAAAATGCAAGAAGAAAAAAAGACATGAGAGCCAACTTGGAAATCCCTATGCCAAGTCATATGTTTCAGAGTTAGGCTACGTCATGTCAAGGAAAAAAGAAAAGAAATGAAAGGGAGTTTCCCCCTAGAAAGTAAAGCAAACCAAACACATAAGGGATATATGGATTTGGGGTCAGTATGTTTGTTGCTGTAATTTTTTTGTGAAAGACCTCAGAACCATCATCATTCCTCAAAGCACATAGAACTAGAGGAATGACACAAAGAGAGGAAAAAAAAAGGAAAAGAAAAGTCTGTTTTGGGTCAACATGGAAGAGACCTTGTGGTCTTGAAGCCTTACATCATCCCAAAAAGGAAAACACAAGTGAAAAAAAAATGAAAAAGGTGAAAGAAAATGAAAAGCTTTTGGGTCAACATGAATGAGACATGTCAGTCTCAATGCTTTGCATCATCCCCAAAAGGAGAACACAAAAAAAAGAAAAAGAAAAAGACAAAGACCATGTGGGTCAACATAGAAGAGACATAGGGTATCTCTACGCTTTGCGTCATCCCCAAAAGGAGAACACAAAATAAAATAAAAATAGATAAGGACTATTTGGGTCAACATGGAAGAGGCATAGGGTGTCTCTATGCTTTGTGTCATCCCCAAAAGGAGAACACAAAACAAAAGAGAAAAAATTACAATGTACAACATATAAAAGAAAAGAGATACGAATAGAAGAAGTGTATGAAGAGAGGATACATCAAACACATGATATGGGGAAACATAATATGCACATGAAAAGGAAAATAAAAAGAGAAAAGAAAAAATGGTAGTTAGGCTAATGTAAGTGAACCATCTAATAGGTCATCTGCCTCCAAATCATGTTCATTGTAATGTGAGGGTGATTGAATGTCCAAAGGAATAATTGCAAGTGTCGAACGATGATTCATACTAGGTTCTTCACTTGGTGAAGAGGATGTATCTGTTAATCTCATTGTAGATGAAAATAAAGAATTTAAATTGTTATGCACTTCTTCATATATTTTTTCTATCGTCGCATAATCATCATCATCAAGATTAATGACAATAGGAGGAAGAAGGGAGATTTCTAAGGATAGATGGATCAAAAGTGGAGGCTATTGGATTGGATCAATTTGTTGTGAATGTTGCACTGGACTATCATGTGGTAGGTCAGGAGAAAGACAATGGTCATTTATTACTTCGGTCAAAGGTAAAGGTTTATTTTCTTTATCTTCTTCTATGAGATATTGATGAGTAAGGAGCCGAGGATGACTCCTTCATTCCCTAGCACTGTGGTTTCATTTAATTATGTTTTGGAGTTGTTGAGTTGTAATAGAAGATTGAGGTATCATAGGGTCTTCTACTTCCAAAGGGGGAAGAACAAAAGAGACCAAAGAGGATGGATCAACCACTTTCTCTTTTTATTTATACACTTGTTTAAGGTGAGGAGGCATGATAGGAGTGGTTTCATTTTCCCTTTCTCATTTAAATGATGGTGGGGAAGTATCAAGGGGTGGTTGTTTAGTAGTTTTTATGGTTTTCTCAATGTCAGAATCAGGTTCAAGCATGGTTTCATCAATGGTAGGATGTGTGGAAGTGGACGGGGACAAGTTATGAAGAGATAATTCAGCTATCTTTTTGTCTTTAATGTTTTGATAGGATATAAAAAATATGTCCTTTCAAGGTGTGATAGGTTCCATAGGTTTAGGCCAAAAGGATTCTAATGAAAAATTATATTTGGAAGATAAAGGATTAAAGCCACTATGATGTATGGTGACTATCTCATTGTCATGTGGAAACTTCAAACACTTGTGAAAAACTGATGAGACTACTTTCATTGAGTGAAGTCAAGGGTGGCCTATCCACAAAAAAAAGTGGTTAGACTATGGAATAATTGAAAACGTTACCTTTGAATTTTTAGGTCCTATCTATAAGGGTAGCACGATCGAACTGATTGTAGGGCATGAAAAACTAGTATGTGTCTTAATCCATGTAGTTGGTTTATTATATTCATCTTGATATAGCTCATGTAATACGAGAAACTTCTTTGTTATCACATTCTAACCTCAAGCAGGATCTATTAATATCCCATTAGTGGGCTTATTATATATTTTTCTAGCTATGTAAAGAGGACCATTAGAAAATGTTTTTAGTATGTCATTAGAAGAAAAAGTTATTTCAAGAGATTTAGTGGTTTGGCCCTTACAAGGGATAATGTCTATCATAGCTACTAGTGCATCTAGAGGACTTTTCATAGTAATAGGGTGAGGCGCATCATGTTGTTCCTTGTTTGTATCAATATTCATTATATCAATGGCTGAAGGTTCACTAGCCTTGACAAATGAGGTAGCATGTTTGGGAATGGGATTAGTGAAAATCTACAAATTCTGGTTAAGGGGTACAATAGACTTATTGCCTTGATCATTAACACCCATAATGGATAGATGGCTTGAATCAATGAGGTCTTGAACTAGATGTTTAAGACACTTAAAATTTTAAGAGTCATGTCCATTCTGGCAATGAAAATGACAATAATAATTAGGTTTGTATCAAGCAATCAGACGGGTGGAAAAGTGAGCAGGAATTATTGAATTAAGTGGTTTATTGTATTGTGAAGGGTATTGGGTAGGGGAGTAAACTATCTCTTCGGGTCCCCATAGGTATAAGGAACCACTACTTTATCAACTACCACTTGTTTTGGAACATATTCGGTTGGATGTGGTTGAGGTTGAGGAGGTGGATTAAATTGGAACAATCCTCTATTTGGTTTGCGAAAGTTTTTTTGGTTATTTTGGTTTTGATTGTTGTGTTCAAGCTTGTGAATTTTTAATCATGACTTGAAACCAAATTATGGTATTCACACAAGGTTGTGCATAAATGCATAAATGAAGGTAATTTCATCATTTTTAATTTTTCCTGAAGGTGTGTGTGCAATTTTTCGATAAAAATCTTTTGTAGATGTGCATCAGGAATCTTGACATCAATTTGAGCATACATAGATTGGTATCTTGAGATAAAATTTGTGACCTTTTCATCCGTGTCTTGACTACATCGTATAAGGTCAGCCATTGTCTTTTTAGGTGTCATGTGAACTTGAAAGTGACTTATGAAAGCATCCACCAATTCATTGAATGAATAGATGGAATGATTTGGAAAGTTGGAAAACAATTCTAAGGTAGTGTCTTTAAAGGTCCTTGGAAATAGTTTGGCTAGGATTTTATCATCAAGGACAAAGTCACTACACAAAGCTATATAGGAATTAACATGGTTCACAGGGTCTCCTTTTCCTCCATATTTCTCAAATTGAGCCATTTCTATCCCTTGTAGCATCGGGGTACATAATATTTCTAAGGATAGAGGAATACTGTGGACATGATATGTAAGTGGAGCTGATTTACCTTGGCTAATGGTAGAAAGTTGTTGTTGCATAGATGAAATGGTGGTAAGGAGTTGTGTAAGAAGGGTATCAGGGTATGTGGGCTTAGGTGGAAGGGAAAATGGTGATGGAGTGTAAGTGATGTTAGGTGAGGTGAAAGGAATAATATGAGGTGTGAAGGTGGTGGAAGGGACTCATGATGCCACAAAAGAAGTAGGAATGCTAGTGGAAATTGGGAAAGTAGCTTGATGCATAGTTGTATGGACTTGTAGATTGGCATAAGTTGGGATGGAAACTATGGTTGAAGGGGGGGGAACTTGAGGCCCTCCTTGTCTTACAAGAATGGTTGTGGATTGGGTATTAGAAGAAGCATGTTTATTGTAAATATTGACAATTATCTTCATCACTTGTAAGCCATCGTCACTTTCAATCAAATGATGAAGATTTTCAACGGCATGTATGGCAGTTGGGGAAGCTTTCACTAATGCAAGATAAAATGTCCTAAAATGGAAAATCAAAACAATATACTAATTGAATGTTAATGCACATGAAAAATAGGATGCATTATGAAATTAGAAATGAAAAGTGCTCAAATGTTGGGTTCACCAAAATGAACTGTTTATTTTTCATCCCTAGGGCTTCTCTAACTCTTCTAGGGTTTTTCACCTAAAAGGAGAGAAGTAGGCCAAAAATGCTAATGGTTCATTCAATTTAATGTTATGTGTTATGTTCTTTAACCTAAATGAAGTTAACTAATTGCAATTGAATGATCTAAATGAATGAAAATGAATGCAAAAGTGCGATTAAAACTATGTTTGAAAACACACTATGATATGGGTATGTGCATGATCATCATGGAAAAACAAGCCCTTAAGTGGACAAAAATAAGAGTTAGGCAACTTGACATAAAAATTTGAATAATTTATCAAGAGTATTTCAAAAATATGTAACAATAGAATATGTAGCAAATTGAATGTAGTTTCTAAACTACTAGGTTTATTTGAAAAAAAAATCTATTTGGTGAAAATTTGAAATTTCAATGTGGTAATACTTAAATTCAGGGATAAAATAAGTAGGTGTTTTTAGGCCACCCTATATAATAAAATGATAAAAAGAATTATAAATATTTTATATATATAGAAGTAGAGGGACTCTTGTCTTGATGTTGTGCATATTTTTTGTAATTTTTTAGTAAATAATTAATTTATGAATTTGTTATTACAACTTTAAAAAAATGGTAAAACTACATGTCGACCACCTGCTTGGTCAAAAACTTCATAAGTTATTTTTTTTACCCTATGGTACTTGAAAAGCATAATGTGACACATGTTTTGGATTCAAAATGTGATATTGTTTAAGAAAGTATAGATGTTTTCAAATCAACCTATCAATTAGGACTGGTATAATTTAAATAGAAAAAATAATAATAATTATTTATTAAATTCAATGTAAGCATGAATTTATATTGGTGGAAGGTTGAGAATATCCTTTAAAAATCTTTTGTTTCATCAATTTTGGGTAAAAAAGAAAATTTCAGCCACATACCCATCATATCGCCACTTTTTGGACCATCATGATCTTGCACATACCCATATGCAAAAAATTAAGTGAATGAAAAATTTATGCAGAATAGAAAAGAAAGGGATGAATCTAAGTGCACCTAGATGAATTGTGATGAATCCCAAGTGTTCTAGATGTTGATGGAAATTACAAATTTTTTACAATGGGACTCATTCGCCTAGGGTGGTGAATTTGTCCTCCTCCTGGTGAAAAACTGTCGAAAGCAAATTTCTATCTATCAGGATCTAGAATTTGACAAAATTCAAAATTTTTAGTCCTAAGGTGGGACTCATTCACCACAAGTGGTGAATCAGTCCTCTCCCAAACTTTTGAAAAATTAGGAGACAACTCTACAGTAGCAGATCTAGAAAAGTTTGCTTGTTAGGTTGCCAAAGTCAATTATGTAGAAAACAGTCAGAAAATCTTCTCCAAGCTTGAAATGGACTTAAGTTGACTTGAACCACCTAGTTGACTTCTAAACCAATCTTCAACACCAAAAATCTTGTCAAATATGCATACCTAGGTCTACAAACAAGCATGCAATAGGGAAAAATGGCTTAAGGTTGGCGAATAGGAGTTTTCCTTGGTCAAACCTCGCTTTTGGTAATCAAACCTTCAATGAAATAATGAAATAAAAAGGAATGATAAACTAACATGTAATTGCTATTAACTTACCAAACCCTTGATGATGCATTTCTGAAGTAATGTTAATGGTTGCTTCAAAGTGCTTGAATAGTGCATGAAAGGTTGTTGTAAAGTGCTTGAATGCTTGAAATATGAGATGAAATGCTTGAATGAGTGGGATGTAAAATGAGGTGAAAATTGCATATTTATAGACAATTGTGCCTTAGTTACCCATTCATACCTCATCACAAGCCGACATCAAGTGATTTTGAATAAAATCCCAAAAGGAAATTTAAAATATTTTGAATTTTGGGCCAACGGGGACTCATTTTCCACCCATGGTGAATGGGTCCCACCTAGGACCTAAAAACAAGTATAGGGAAATATGTTGTATTTAATGTTGTCTGTCAGGATAATACTAAAAAATACACTTAATTAAGCATATGAGAGCATAAAATTGCCAAATAAAGCACGAGAAAGGGATAAATAGTAAAAATGTGCCTAGAAAAGTGTGAAACCTTGTTACAAGACTTTACAACACGTCAAAATAGGACTTGTTGATGAATAAAAAGGTGATTTTTAGGTGATTGTAATTAATAGTCTAGAAGAATGTAGAAATGTCTTACAACACTTCACAACACCTTCACAAGATGTCATTCTTTCAGTTTTAGTACCTAAATAAGCACATTCAAGCCATAATATGACATAAAATCAAAGCCAGATAGTTCCAACACCATGAAACAAGACCTAAAGGTCATGAAAATGACAAGGGTCCATTTTTCTATGACATAGTTTGTGAAAGTTTTATGTTTTATTTTTGTTTTGATCATTGTGTTCAAGTTTGTCAGCTCGGTTAGAAGTGGATTTTGAATCACAGCTTGAAACCAAGTTATTGTATTCACACAAGCTTATGCATAAATTCATAAGTGAAGCGAATTTCATCATAGTTAGCTTATCCTGAAGGTGTGTGTGCAAGTTTTTGATCAACATATTTTGCAAATGTGCATCAGGATTCTTTACATCAATTTGAGCATACAAGGATTGGTATCATGAGATAAAATCCGTTACTTTTTCATTTGTGTTTTTTCTACATCACATGAGGTTAGTCATTGTCTTTTTAGGTGTCATGTGAACTTGAAAGTGACTAATGAAAGCATCCACCAATTCATTCAATGAATGAATGGAATGATTCAGAAAGTCGAAAAACCATTCTAATGGAGTATCCTTCAAGGTCCTCGAAAACATTTTGGCTAGCAATTTATCATAAATGACAAAGTCACTACACAAAGCTCTATAAACATTAACATGGTTGGAAAGGTCTCCTTTTCCTTCATATTTC
>VDFB02271358.1:414564244-414892928 GCA_007258455.2 Sequoia sempervirens | reverse complement strand
GGAAAATTAATGTAAGCTCTTTGTTGTAGCGATCTCTCTGCTGTGGTTTTATATTTCTTTTCTTTATTTATTGGTTTCAAAATATTTATAATGTTCACAATAAAATTTTAAAAAAAATTAAAAACGGTCTAATATCTGTAACCTACATATATAAACATCACGAACGCTTTAGCAACCAGTTCGTTTCTATTATACTGTGGTTTCCATTATCTTATGCTACCAGTCACCACTATTCGAAAGCTTCTTTGTCT
Organism: Sequoia sempervirens; assembly: GCA_007258455.2. Lineage (NCBI taxonomy): Eukaryota > Viridiplantae > Streptophyta > Pinopsida > Cupressales > Cupressaceae > Sequoia > Sequoia sempervirens. The sequence goes on along the minus strand of VDFB02271358.1, from coordinate 414,892,677 downwards.
AAATAATAATAATAGATGAGAAACAGTCAGATGCATCTCTGGAGGAAATAGGGCTTAGGAAACAATATTATACAGTAAGGAGTAATTTTAAGAAAATTGAAATTCTTCATACATCTGTGAAACGGAGCAGTAACATTTTAGTAACAGCGAAGAGAAGAAATCTTCAAGTAACGGAAGCACAAACTATGTAAAATTAATTTCTAAATTGCTAAATATATATTCTATTTATTGACTATCCAAACATTAACCTAAACTGCCGTCAAAGAGCAACATCTATCCAACATTCTTAATAGAGCTTTACGAAAATAATTATCATTTAAAACTGAAATGTATAGTATATTAAATAAAAGTCCATGAAATAAGAAACAACCTGTGTTGAATTTTTTTGCTCTAATATATTAGTCCATGTCGACCGAATCCAAGGAACGTTACTATCAAACTAAACCCTATTGAGAATATAACCAAAAAAAACGATCGCTTAAGGGGTAGAAAAGAATGTTTAATATGACTAAAGTCAGTATTCTAGACCCGGCCGAATGATTGCATTCCTCTCTTCTATCAAATAACTCAATCCCTTTTGTCTCAAATAGTTTCAGTACGTAACTTAGCAACTTGTTATAAATTTCTGTGATGATAGATAGTATTTACTCGCGTAGATCCATGCATTTTGTTTCTCATAGGGCAAGTATTTTATATTCCGCCATATACTAACATCTTGAAACCTTTGTTTATGCGCTCACTAATTGGTATTACTTTACCAGAGTTGGGATAGAACCTGGGTTAGTAAATGGAGTTTCCGTACGTTCACAAAGTGTGGGTCTTTTGCTTCTCTGCTTTTAGTTGACGACATATCTTAGCTTCTTGCTATATAATATAAGAAGAACGATATGTGTTCTGTAGTAATATCTCAGGTTTACAGAAGGCGGTTCGAGGAGTTGAAACGGAGGAGGTGTTTGTTGAATCATTCTAATTTCTACTGGATATTGTCTGCTAGTCAAAAAAGTGGATAAACCAAAATGTACGCCAAGTTCTGGAATCTTCCTAAAACCTCCCGTGATCTCTAGAACTCCTCTATTTTCTGGAATCTTCCGAACACCTCTATAAAAGAGGATCATCTATAAAAGAGGATCATTGTAAAAGCATTTGGCAAAGAAATACAAGTGTATGTGCAGCAACACATTGGGAAATCTCTGTGTTTGAGTGTGTGTTTTATATTCTGTGGCTGTTTAAACTCCATCCACCTCCAACAGAGTGGTATCAGAGCAGGACGATCAGGGCAGAGCAGGTAAATCGATCAAAGATGGCTGCAAGTTCGTTGTTTGTCTTATGTCAAGCTGTTTGCTGATTGGAAATCAGGTCGTGATAAGTGAAGATCGCTGGTTGAAGCTGTTAAAAGTTCCAGCAGACTGAAGCAAACTTAAAGGAAGAGCCGCTGCATAAGGAAGGTGTTCAAGAATTAGAGCCTGAAGCTCGTAGGAGCCAGCCAAAGACAGAGCGTAGCTTTTGAAGCTGCCAAGGAAAGTTTCTTAAACTTGTTGTTTACAAGGAAGTGTCAGAAGTCTGGAGCTGTTCAGATTGCAGATTTTTTATGAAGAAATGGTGATATCTGTAAGTTCTAATAATTGCTGCATGATTTAATCAGTTGTGATATTTACTGAAGTTGCCAAGGAATTGCTGTTTTTGTGGTCAAACTTTTTGAGATTACAGATCATTACAACTTGAAGTGGTAAAGTGGATCGCCCAAGTTACCCTGCACCCGAAGAAAAAAGCTGCAAAAAAAAATTACTTTATTGAAAGTAAATGCTAGTGAAAGAAACACAGCTCAAGTTACCAGAGGGCTTTGAAATTTATGTGATGTGAAAAGAAAAAAAATCTATGGCTCTAAGTTTATGATGATTAAATATTTTGTAACTGGTGTCATATGATATTATGTTTTGGTCTATATTTTGTTGACAAACTTAAAGTCAAGAATTTAGAAAAGGGGGAAGAGGTTGAACAGTTTTCTTTTCTGTTGTGGAATATTAAAAGGAAAAAAATTGTGGAAAGGTTGAAGGCATGTGTAGTTATTGAAGGAAAGGTAAAACATTGTGTTGAGAGAACAATCAGTGTATAAAGTGAGTTTAAGTTATTAGTTTTGATGGGAAAAGTTGGTAAAAGGGTAAAGAAAGAGAGATTTTTTGGAGGAGGAATTGTTAGAAGTTAAGAAACAAAATTCTGAAGTGTTAAAAGATTTAAAAAAGGTTTCAATTGAAAAAACTGGACAAGTGATAAAAATGTATGATCTTGAAATTGAATTGAGGAATGTTAAAGCAAAGAATGAGGAACTAGAAGAAAAATTAAAATTGTTTGATAAGGTCAAGAAAAAATGAAAGAAAATTTAGAAGAAAAAGTTAAAGTTGTTAGAAGAAGAAATTTGTTTACAAAGGAGGAAATAATAAAATTAAAAGAAGAAAATAAATGTCTCAAGTCAAACCAGTTGTATGTGATGCATACTAAAGACTTGCATAGTTCAGTTGATGAATCAGTTGGTTTGTGTGATGTAGCTGAAGTTCTTATTGATGAAGAATGCAAAAATAAAGATGATAATGTGTTTGAAAATCATGTTAATTGTGATGAAAATAATGTTGGTTTGAAAATAATGAAGAAAATGTGATATAAAGGACAAGGACTAGGAAAACATGGACAAGGAATGAAGGAGCCAATAGAACCAGTTATGAGGCCAAAATTTGAAGGTCTTGGATACATTGCAGGTAAAGGAAATGATACAAGTACAAACGAGTTTGTTCAACAAAAGCAATATGTGCACTGTTCACATTGTAACAGGAAAGGGCATACAAAAGATAAATGTTGGGACTTACATCGTTGCAGTATATGTGGTTTAGGAAATCATTGTGAAAAAATGTGTTGGAATAAAAATTTGAAAAGTAAACCTATGACAGGATATATGCAAATGGATTGTGGATGGAATTATGGATCAAGTTGGAAAAAGATTACAAACATGTTGAAAATGTTGTATAGATGTTCATATGTCAAAGATGATAGAAATCAAGGAAGGTTTGAAGGCTTGAAATGTCATGGTCTTGTAAGATGTCAAGAAAAATGGAAAGCTACATAAAGCACAGAATCTTCCAATTTGAAGCTCTAATAATCAAAGTTTAAATGACTGCCGCAGCAGTGGGATGAGTTGGTGAAGAGTTGTAAAGAGATCCGCAGATCTCGAAGATAAGCTTGAATGTATTCTACAAGAATGATTGAATGAGTCTATAGACATGAAAGACAAAATTTGGAAATTGTAAGTAGTAGAAATTAGGGGGGAATGTTGGATCATTCTAATTTCTACTGGATATTGTCTGCTAGTCAAAAAAAGTGGATAAACCAAAATGTACATGAAGTTCTGGAATCTTCCTGAAACCTCCCGTGATCTCTAGAACTCCTCTATTTTATGGAATCTTCGGAACACCTCTATAAAAGAGGATCAATGTAAAAGCATTTGGCAAGGAAATACAAGTGTGTGTGTAGCAGCACATTGGGAAATCTCTGTGTTTGAGTGTGTGTTTTATATTCTGTGTCTGTTTAAACTCCATCCACCTCCAACAGTGTTTATAACTGTTGAATAAAGTTCTTGGTTTCGCTTTTGTATTTTCATTTGTGGATATTTTCTTTTTATTTGTCATAATTTTACATCTGAATTATTAGACGTTATGTTTCGAAAGTAAGGTTTAGACTATCATGATTATGGAACATTTCATTCTTTTATATTATTGTATATATTAAATTGTTATTTATGTCATTTTGTTGAAACTTTTAATTTGTAATGTTTCATATGTACAATTTAATTGACTATATCTTCTTAATTTTTTATGTCTTGTTAGATATACTGAATTTTTTTGTTAATATTAGCAATGTTTTGGGTAGTTAATAGTTAATTTTTTTGACAAAAAATGTTGTAGGAGTTAAAAGGGTGAAGGTCTTTTATAAAGTTTAATAGATAATATAATCAATTGAATTATCACTTAATATTTTTGTTTTTATATTTTTTATATAAATTACTTGTAAATAAAAATTATTAATATTGTTTCTCTATATCTCATCTATTATATAGGGTGCATAAGCAAAATAAAACACACAATCTATTTGTTTATAATGTATATTTCATTAATAAGAGTTAAATATTAACTGACACCATTAACATTTTCTCTTGTTTTTTATAAGTAAAAACAAGTTTTGAAGGGATCCCAAAACCCTTTACAACAAGAGAAAGCTAGACAATAAATAACAACGAGCACCAACAGCCCAAAAAAAGCCAAAAAGGTTGTCAAAAGATAAACCTAGGCAAACTGACAACTAAACCAACAACAAAACATTAGCACATAAGTTGATCAAACACAATCTAAAGCATATTGTCTAAAAGCTTAGTCAACTCCAAATTACTAGAGATGACATTATCACGCATCGCCATCACATCTTCAAGCTCCTAGAATGAAATAGCAACTTTTTTATTGGTCTTATTCCTGATACACAAACATGGGCCATCATCCACACTGTTCTCCATCTGATTCTTGCAATTAATCTTAGGAATCACCTCCTCATTCTCACCAACATCCAAATTTTTACCAGTGCAATTAAGGGCTTTCTCATTTAGCAAAGACAAGCCTTGCACACTAGAATTTAGAGGCTAGTTATAAATTTTCACCACAGATTGTAAGTCACTACAATTTTCACTGCCCTCCAAGGAAAAAAATTTCTCCTCATGAACCCTACAAACATCATCTTCCAAGGACACTAGTGCAGTCACCGAAAAAGTAACCCTTCTACTTTTTTTGGCTTCTTTGGGCCCTCCTTGTGATTTTGGCTTAATGTTTCCTTGATTTAGTGGTGTAATGTGGTTGACACATTCACATTAGGTCTTGAGCCTTGTGAGCTGATGGATTTTAATGACACCTTGTTAAAGTGTTGTAACACACTTTCACACTTTTCCAGGGTTTTGTCAAATACTTAAACAAAATAAACCTATTTTTAATCAAAATCAACTTTAATCTTGCCTTATTTGGAGTATTGTAAAGTGTTGTAACAAACTTTCACACTTTTCTAGGCTTCTCATTAATAAATGGGCTTTCTTATGCTTTAATTGGCCCTATTTGGCTTCCACAAGCCTCGTTTATTACATCTCTTCAAGGATAATCTTGATACCAATCAGTAAAAAATCATAATTTAGGTGTTTCTAACTTTTGTGGCCTAGATTTAGGGATTTGAGACTCATTCACCACCTTGGGTGAATGGGTCCCACCTAAATCTTTTGGCCCCGAACGGGTTTTCGGACATTTCTAAGCACTTTTGGTTATTGGTCCCATACATTGTCTAATGGGACTCATTTGTCACTTTGGGAAAATTAGTCTCATGTGACTCAAAATCAAATTTAATTCAAATTTATGGTAGGATTTTATTAACCTAGATTTGATGTCGGCTTGTAGTATTGTAATTTCAAGAATTATTGCATAATTTAGTATAAATACAAGGTTCTTCCACTCATATTCTCACCTAACATTCAAGAGAGTTAACAAGAGTACTTGAGCATTCACAAGAGAAATGAAAGGATTTCAAGGGTAGATTATCATGCATTTTAGAGCAACATTCAAGTGTTAATCATCATGTCAAGGATTGCATCCACCATGTTTGTTATTGTGCTAACAATTGTGATGTAGGGTTTATGATTCTATCAAGTGTTTCAAGCACGATCAACAGCATTCAAGAAAGAGTCAAGAACCAAATCCATTGCAATCATTTCAAGCATATTTGTAGTGCCTTATTTCTAGGGTTTGGTGATTTACAACATTGTCTTTTGTTCATTCATTATTCTCCATTCATATTTTCTTTCATTTCAAGGATTGATTTCTAACAAGGGGTTTGACTAAGGAAAACCACTATCCACTAACCCGCCAACATTTTCCCCTCTCCTTTGTGTCTGATTTGTAGGTTTAGGTTGCATATTTCATAAGAAGCAAGATTGGAGAAAATTTGTCAAAGTTGTAATCAAGACTTGGAGAAGGCCTACAGGCTACAAATCAGAGATTTGGATCCAAAAATAAGTTAGGAAAGAAAAGTAGATAGAGAAGAGTAGAATCAACTTTAAAGCTTGAAAAAAATCCCAATTGAACTTATTCACCACTCTGGAAAATGAGTCCCAGTTCTAGTACATTTTGAAGACTTTTTAGATCTAGATACCATTTTGGCAGGAATTTGTTCCTCCATAGTTTCCTAGAAATGGGATTGATTCGCCCAGCTTGGCCAATGAGTCCTAGTTATCCTTAACAATAGATTTGCTAGTGATTCAAACCTCCATTCTTCCTTCCCCAATTTCCTAGGTGCACACTTTCTATTTTATATTTTTCTATTGCATTTCATTCATCTTTTTAGTTCATTTAGAGTTAGTTTGCATTTAATTAGGGTTTTGCATTTCTTGTTACATTTCATTATATTTTCCAAGTCTAAACTTGGTTGTGAACCCCTCATTAGATCATATTGAGCCCTAGGATAGCCCTATTGCAAGATCTCTTTCTCTTTTGCATTGAGATCTCTAGGGTTATCCTTGAGTGGAATATCTTTAAAAGTGATTGAGATAGCACTTGATCTCGTATCCCCCATTTTTAAGAGGTTCCATTTTGGTGAAACTGCATTTAAGACATCATAATTCTAATTTGGACTGCATTTACATACTAGATTTAGCTTGCATTAATATTGCTCTAATATTTTCATTGGTTAATTTGCATTCTAGGTTTTCAATTTTTGCATTAGTGAAAGCTCATCTAGATTGTATTTTTGCACTTAATTTCATTGAAAATTATTCAAAAACTCCATTTGCGTCTCAAACATAGATCAAAAAACATAAAAAGCATAAAATCCAATTGAAAAATTCTAAAAAAATTCAAAAACATCATCACTAGGACTCATTTGCCACCCTAGCTGAATCGATCCCTTTGCATATTCTACATAGCATTTTTTGGCATCTTTAGTTTAGTTTTTGAGTTTTTGTTTGCTATTATTGTTTTTTTTTTAAGTTTCTAGAATTTTTGTGAAACGATTTTCTTTGCCTTAGTCTTTCGATCTTCGACTTCTTTTGTTTTTGGTTTTGAGGATGTTTGGGTTTATGCAATGCTGGTTAGAAAGATGGGCAATGTGCCACATGGTAGTTGCACGATTTTCTTTTATCATTTTCTTTTTATGGGAAGGCCCAATACATACATCTACTTGGTGGAAGTTTTCTCCAAAACATTTTTTAGAAAACATAAGATCTATGCCTACATGACGTGTCATATCTTCACTATAAGAGGATTGTGCGTCTTATATGATGATATCTTTTGGGAGTATGTCAGAGCTTGCTAGATTTTCTTTTCTTGTTTTTTTGGATGGAATATTTGAGACGATGCCTCAGGGTGATGTGATTTGGTTAGTAGGACCCTTTTGCCAGTTTTTTTTAGGATTTGATCATTTACTAGCCTCTATCTTTGCTAATATCTAAGGAACATTAATGCAATAGTTGGGAATTATTGAGTAAAGATATTTGTTTCCTAACCAAGGATCTATGATCAAATCAGAAGCTATCAAGTATCAACATCTAGAAATAATTACTTCTGAGCTGAGGTTGTGTTTTCTTCTTTTAGCATCTATAAAAGGGAGGCAATGACACAATGAGGGGCTAGATTCAAAGTTACAATTTCTTTGTTAAGAAAAAATTTCTTTGGTTCTCTTAGGGTTTTTAGAATTATTTTCAGAAGCAAGTTATAGAACTACTATACTTTGGCATGTTATTTTCATTTAATATTTAAGAGTGTGAACTATTAAGAAGAATTCATTGAGACTGTGCATGTATGACCTTTTTCAAGCTTTCTTTCTTTATATTATTATTTTGAATGGAACACTATGTCTTGCAAGCTATCTCTGAATAGTTTAAGTAGTGGATTTCTTTGTTGTATGCTTGGTATAGTTGCTTAATAAAACTGGACTATGTCATTGAACTTCTCTGTTTTTCTGAAAGTTGATATTTTGTTGTGCTATGTTGTATTAGGATGAAGAGTTCATGTGATTTCTAAGATATTGTTCTATTGCTCAGAAGAAATATTTATGTTTGATCAAACCTTAATGAACAATACCCATGGAAAGATTTGAAACCACTATGCTTGAAGTTAGCATTTGTTGTTCATTCTCTTTCCAACAATGAAGGGTTGTGGTGTTTTATGTCTATTTTTATCACTCATAGAAAGGATTTGGGTTTGAAATGTTATAAAAGCTTTGTGCATCACCTTTTATGTTTTATAATTACATTTCCTTCTCCCCTTATCTCCAAACCCCAAAGCAAAGTCAGCTTTCTATAAAAATCCTAGAGGTATTCAGTGAGATGCAATTTTTCCCCCACCCGTTGAATTTCCCATAAGACTATCAGAGACGTAGAAGCTCTAATGATAAATAGTTCTTTTTCTAACACACCTGGTGGGAAAAGAAGTTTTCCAGACACCTGATTAGAAGTCAAAAATATTTCTTGAATCAGGGTAAGGAAGGAAACTAAAAGTTTCATGCCTAGAGTCCAAACAAGAGCATCTTCGAGAGGTCACTTCGAGTACTCTTAATTGCATTCCTTGGCCCCTAGGAGGAGAATACTTATAGGTTCTATATCATCTATAAGGAGAAATAGAGTAAGAAGTAAGAGCCCAATATCTAGAGCTTTATCTACACCTAGAGGCTTAAATTTCCAAATTAGAAAAAGGCTTCTTTAAGCACTTCTACTATGCAATCAATGACAGGAATGCCGCAATCCATGTATGTGTATCCTGCAACACAAAGCACCATGTCAGTCTCCAATTTAGTCACAATATATATTAATGACATGAAGAGTCTCATGCATACTTTTTCTAATGAGTTGGTTATCATTAAATGGTAGTAGGAAATGCCTCCAAAGTTGAGCACTCAAACCTACGGTGGAAGCAAGCCATCCTATCAAAAAAATACATACCAGGGGTTTTCCCAAGGAGAAGGTCAATAGATGACATCCGCGAACTAGATAGTTCTAGTCATTATGTCACTTCAGATGATAAAGACAGCCAGAGCAGAGAAATTATCCCAAGCTAGAATAATTTGGCAGAAGAAGAGCATGTATGGTGTTTCCTATGCAGTGGTAGTCATCTTCCCTAAAATTTCCCTAAAGGAAATAGGCAAAACAGGATGAAAGAATGAAGAAGCAAAGGTGTGCTCCTGAGTGTAGAAAAATATGGGTCTTTTGAAATAGAGAATGCTCGTTTTAGAGCCCAAATGCAAGAGATTTCCTTAGAGCAGGAGCTATACATTGCACCCGATTAGGCGTTGTTCTCATTGATGGAGGAAGAAGATGCAATATTCGCAAACGAACCTCCAACGATTAGTGCTTCAAAAGTACAGTCAGATTACAACACAAGGTCTAAGAGAAGGCTCACCAAAGAATACATGCAACAACCTCCACCATGAGCTCAGCTATGTCAACCACTACCATAGGAGAAGTAGTTGCCACCACCTATCATCTGACCTATCCTGTGGCCACGAAATCTACCATTTCCTAGGAAGGAGATAGGTGAAACACCAAGCCCAATTATGTCACAATGCTTTCTTCATAAAATGAGGGAAATACTACTATTTAAGCCCAAGGACCAAACATTCGGGACACTTAACATGGTGGGGAAATTGAAGAACGCCCCTACCAATATATCATTATGGGAGGTCATATCTATTCCCAAATAAAATACCCTTCTTTGGGAAGCATTGAAGAAAGAAGAGAAAATGCCTTGAATGGGAGAAGCTCTGATATACAATAAAAGAAAAGAAAAGGTACCCATGTCATAACCTTAAGCACCTAAAGCTACAAGATATGCAAACAACATGGACAATGTAAATCTGCAAGAGGTAAGCAGGACAAAACCCACACCTTTCTTTTTAACACTTATTGTGGGAGATAACCTTTTGGATAATAATATGATCGATTCAGTAGATAGTACGACTGTCATGTCAAAACTAGTGGTGAATGATTTCAATCTTAAGTATGAGCCCCTTGAAAAGGGAATCATGTAACTAAATGGGAATAAGGTTATGACAATATGTCAAATAAAATATCTATCTTTGACCCTTTTCTCCTGTCCAAGTCAAACAATCACACAAGAACTAGTAGTGATAAACATTCCACCGATCTTTAGAATGTGTCTATCAAGAGATTTCATCACCAAGCTTGGTGAATACTTAGCACTTGACTGGTCCCACCTGATATTAAGAACCAAGCACAGGGCAATGATGAAGATTCTTTCATAATCTTTACATCCCAAACACATTACAAACAATGCATTCCTATGCTTTGAAGCTGCACATATTTCCATCTCTCAACAAGAGAAATATTGTGTAGAAATTCTAGAAGATGAAGAGGATACATGTGAGTGGACTCCTAAGGAAGAAGTTTTACTGAACCAATTCATTGATTTTGATTCGTTTGGCAATTTCCATGCAATACGGCTAAGCAACTATGTAATTTTTGATGGTTATCAAGCTTTTCTGAGACTAGTAAAGGATCAAGTGAAATCTTATGACCCATGTGGGAATTGTCTATGGACCCTATATTTTGATGGTTTCAAGCATAAATCCGACTTCAGAGTGGGTGTCCTATTACTATCCCCAATGGGATTTGAAACTCTAAGAGCTTACCATTTTATGTTCTCATGCTCGAATAATGATGTTGAGTATGAGGCCTTGGTCCATGATCTATTCCTGGCTGAAGGAATGGGTACAAAGAGAGTGCAAGTTTTCAAAGATTCGAAGCTGGTGGTGAGCCAAGTCTATAGATAAGCAACTACAAAGAATACCCAAATGACGTCATGCAGACATCAGATTTGGGACTTGATCAAGAGTTTTGAAGCCTTCAACATACAAGTTATTCCCCGATCTTAGAACAATGTCGCTAATTGGATGGTGTCTATAAGGTCACAAATTGAACTAGTTTTTGACTCAAATAGGTAAAATGCACTGTAGGCTATTGTCTAACCCTTAATTCCTGAAAATGACAAAAATTGTCAAGGCTTTTTAAGATGACACTCAGAATGCTACCTTCATACAGAAAGGAGGAATGGTTCCAAACTATTTGCCCCTAGAAATTTTCTAAAGGGTAGGTCATCCAATTAAAAGGGAACAAGCTTCCTAGAGGGTTGATTTCACTCAAGAACCTTTTTGACTGTGAAGATGCAAGAAATGGCAAGTGAAGGTTCACTGCAGATAAAAGAGAATATGAAGAGTTTGATGTGGGAAGCAACAAAAACTAGAAGGTTAGAAAAGAGGTTCCATAGAAAGATAAAGAAAGGTTAAGGGATCTATGTTATGAGTACGATATATTTATGGCCTGGACTTACGATGATCTGAGAGGTTAGGACCCATGGATAATCTAGCATACCATTGACTTGGAAGAAGGGTCCAAGCCCATCCAACAGAAGCAATGGCTAGTCAACCCAAAGGTTGAAGCCTTAATGGCATAAGATCTCACCAAGTTGGTTGAATAAAGAATCATATATCTAATCAAACATTTCACCTGGGTGTCAAATCTAGTATCCATTCAAAAGAAGAATGGTGACATCAAAATTTGCATCAATTTTTTGGGATTTGAACAAGGCCTCATTAAAGGACCATTACCCCTTGTCATCAATGGAGGAAATTTTACAAACATTAGCTAGATCCAAAATGTTCTCTTTGCTTGATAGTTTTTTAGGATATAACTAGGTCTATGTGAAGGAGAGTGACCAACATAAGATGAATTTTACCATTAAGTGCGATACATTCACATATGCCAAGATGTTGTTCATACTATCAAATGTTGGTGCAACTTTTCAATGAGCAATGGATATTTCTTTTAGAGGTTTAATCAACCTAACTATTTTAATATATTTGGATGACCTAACTATCTTTTCAAAATAAAAGAATGATCACTTCAATCATCTAGAAGAGGTTTTTCAAAAATGCCAACAGTTTAGGATTTCTTTAAATCCCAAGAAATGTGTCTTTGGAGTACCTAAAGGTAAGCTACTTGGCTTTGTAGTGTCTAAAGAGGGAATAGCAATAGATCCAAAAAGGGTAAGATCTATAATGGAATTAACCCTACCAGTAAACCAAAAAGGACTCTAGTCATTTCTTAGGAAAATCAATTTCATCACCAAGTTCATTTTGGACTTCACAGGTATTGTAAGGTCTATCACAATAATTCTTAAAAAGAATTTCTTGTTCAAGTGGGCCCCCAAAGGAAAAGAAGATTATGAGAAAATAGAGATAAATATTTATGTTGCTTTAGTATTTGTTAATATGGATTTTTCCAAAGATTTCCTACTTTATGTATATAGTGGACATGATAGTATAACTTTGGTGTTTACTCAAAAAAGTGATCAGGATGATGGAGAACATCCTATTGCATTCCATTCAAGAAATTTTAAAGGATATGAGGTTAGTGTGCACTAATAAAATGACCCCTTGTCATTTTCATGGCCTTTTAGGTCTCGTTTCGTGGTGTTTGATCTATTTTTCTCTAATTTTATGTTGTAACATGGCTTGAACATGCATATTTAGGTACTAAAATTCAAATAATGACATCTTGTGAAGGTGTTCTAAAGTGTTGTAAGACATTTCTACATTCTTCTAGACTCTATTTATTACAATTCACCTAAAAATCACCTTTTCATGATTAAACAAGTCCTATTTTGAAGTGTTGTAAAGTCTTGTAACAATATTTCACACTTTTCTAGGTACATTTACACTATTTATCCCTTTCTCATGCTTTATTTAACCCCTTTATGCCTTCATATGTCTTAATTAAGTGTATTTTTGAATGTTATCCTGACAAAAAACATTAAATACAACATATTTCCTGACACATTTTTAAGTCCTAGGTGGGAACCATTCACCATGGGTGGTGAATGAGCCCTCCTTGGCTCCAAATTCAAAAAATTTAAATTTTCCTTTCGGGTTTTTATCCAAAATCACTTTATGTCGCCCTATGATGAGGTATGAATGGTTAACTAAGGCACAAGTGTGTATAAATATGTGATTTTCACCTCATTTTACATATCCTAAAATTCTCCAACATTCATACATCATATTCAAGCATTCAAGCATTCTACAACATCAATTCAAGCAATATTCAAGCACTTTGGAGCATCCATTTACATTACTTCAGATTTTCATTATCAAGGATTTCATAAGTTGATAGATATTGCATGTTATTAGTTTATCACTCTCTTTCCTTTCATTGTTTTATTAAGGGTTTGATTACCAAAGTGGGGTTTGACCAAGGCAAACACCTATTTGCTAACCCTCAACCATTTTTCCCCTATTGCATGTGTGTTTGCAGACCTAGGTATGCAAATTTAACAATATTTTTGGTGTTAAAGACTAGTTTACAAATCAACTAGGTTCTTCAAGTCAACTCAAGTCTATTTCAAGCTTGTAGAAGGTTTTTTGTTTATTTCCTACAAAATTGACTTTAGCAACTTGATAATCAATGATTTATAGATCTGGAGTTGTAGAGTTGTCTCCTCATTTTTTAGAAATTTGGGAGAGGACTAATTCTCCACCAATGGTGAATGAGTTCCACTTAGGACTGAAAATATGAATTTTGTTAGATTCTAGATCCCGACAGATAGAAACTTGTTTCTGACACTTTTTCATGAGGAGGCAGACTAATTTGCCACCCTGGGTGAATGAGTCCCACTATGAAAATTTAGTAATTTCAACCAGCATCCACAACATTCCAGATTCATCCAAAATTTCCCAGGTGCACTCATATTCATCTTATTTCTTTTTGTTAGGCATAATTTCTTCATTTAGTTCATTGTTTGCATATCATAGTGTGTTTTCAAACATAACTTAATCTCAGTTTTGCATTCATTTTCATTCATTTAAATCTATCAATTGCATTTATTTTACTTCATTTAGATTAGAAAACATTGCACATAACATAATTTAAATGAACTAGTTTGCGTTTTTGGCCCTACCTCTCTCCTTTTAGGTGAAAAACCCTAGAAGAGCTAGAGAATTCCTAGAGAGCCAAAAATCTACAGTTCATTTTGGTGAACCCACATTTTGAACAGTTCACATTTTTTATTTCATTTTCATATTGCATCTTAGGTTACTCTTGCATCAACAATTAATTACGACATTGATTTTTTTTGCATTATAGGACTTTCCATATGGCAGTAGTGAAAACTTCATTTAGATTTCATTTTTGTATTACATCTCATTGAAAAAACTAAAACTCTGCATTCTGCATATTTGATTACATTCTATAGAGCATTAAAATCACATTCAATTTTTTGGAAAACATAAAAAATATCATACTAGGACTCATTTGCCACCCTGGGTGAATCAGTCCCTCTGCACTTTTTGAACAACATTTCTGGCAATTTTCTGGCATTTGTTTGCATTTGTGTTTTATGTAGTTAGATCTCTATTACAATTAGCAGAATTTTTGTTCTTTGCATATTAAATATCTTAGATTACCTTACATTTGCATTCACCTCTCCTTTATGGTACTTGTATGAGTGTTTGGTGCCCCGTTGATAATACTTTAGTGAGAAGAAGTTCTAGACTCATGGCTTCCCATGATAGGACTTTCATTGTGGACCTTGGGATCTCATGAGCTCCTACTCCTAGTATGGAAAATGGTTTATTAGGCACTAACAATACCACTTCTATGCCTTCACCTTTCCATGCAATGAATGTTGACACCAAAAACAATTCTCTACCACAAGAAAAGGTCACTAATATTCATGAGGATTTTGTACATTTACAAAAAGATACACTTGAAAACATATCCCCCACTTCCATACCCCTCACTGACAATCTTCATTGTTTGATTGAAACTGATGATGGGTTGCAAGTGATGAAGAGAATTGTTGAGATTTACAATAAACATGCCTCTTCTAATACTCAATCCACAAACATTCCTGTAAGCCAAGGAGGACCTCAAGTTCTTCCCCCTTCAACCATAGCATCTATAATGAATTATACTAGTCCACAAGTCCACACAACTATGCAATAGATTAATTATGCAGCGAATTCTTTCACAATTCCACCTTGCATTCCTACTTCTCTTGTTGAATTGTAAGTCCCCTAAACCACCAACACACCTCATAGTATTCCTTTCACTTCCCCTAACATCACTTACACTCCATCACCTTTTTCTTTTCCACCTCAACCCACTTACCCCAATCCTATTCTTATACACCTCCTTAATACTTTTTCATCCATGAACAACAACTTTGCACCATTAGCTAAGGTCAATCCACTCCAATCACATACCATATCCATAGCAGCCCCTTATCCTTAGAAATATTATGTACCCTTATGCCACAAGGAACATAAATTCCTCAGTTTGAGAAATATGGAGGTAAAGGAGACCTTTCCAACCATGTTAATGTTTATACAGCTTTGTGTAGTGACTTTGTCATTTATGATAAATTGCTAGCCAAAATGTTTTCGAGGACCTTGAAGGATACTCCATTAGAATGGTTTTTCAACTTTTTGAATCATTCCATTCATTCATTGAATGAATTGGTGGGTGCTTTCATTAGTCACTTTCAAGTTCACATGACACCTAAAAAGACAATGACTAACCTCATGTGATGTAGAAAAAACACAGATGAAAAAGTAACGGATTTTATCTCATGATACCAGTCCTTGTATGCTAAAATTGATGTCAAGCATCCTGATGCACATTTGCAAAATATGTTGATAAAAAACTTGCACACACACCTTCAAGATAAGCTAACTATGATGAAATTCCCTTCACTTATGAATTTATGCATAAGCTTGTGTGAATACCATAACTTGGTTTCAAGTTGTGATTCAAAATCCACTTCTAACCGGGCTGACAAACTTGAACAAAACGATCAAAACTAAAATAAAACACAAAAATTTCACAAACTATGTCATAGAAAAATGGCCCCTTGTCATTTTCATGACCTTTTAGGTCTTGTTTCATGGTGTTGGAACTATCTGGCTTTGATTTTATGTCATAATATGGCTTGAACTTGCTTATTTAGGTACTAAAACTGAAAGAACGACATCTTGTGAAGGTGTTGTGAAGTGTTGTAAGACATTTCTACATTCTTCTAGACTATTAATTATAATCGCCTAAAAATCACCTTTTTATTCATCAACAAGTCCTATTTTGATGTGTTGTAAAGTCTTGTAACAAGGTTTCATGCTTTTCTAGGAACATTTTCACTACTTATCCCTTTCTTGTACTTTATTTGGCCATTTTATGCTCTCATATGCTTAATTAAGTATATTTTTGAGTATTATCCTGACAAACAACATTAAATACAACATATTTCCCTATACTTGTGTTTAGGTCCTAGGTGGGACCCATTCGCCATGGGTGGAAAATGAGTCCCCCTTGGTCCAAAATTCAAACTATTTTAAATTTCCTTTTGGGATTTTATTCAAAATCACTTGATATGGGCTTGTGATGAGGTATGAATGGGTAACTAAGGCACAATTGTCTATAAATATACAATTTTCACCTCATTTTACATCCCACTCATTCAAGCATTCAAGCACTTCAAAGCAACCATTAAATTACTTCAGAAATGCATCATCAAGGGTTTGGTAAGTTAATAGCAATTATATACATTAGTTTATCATTCCTTTTTATTTCATTATTTCATTGAAGGTTTGATTACCAAAAGCGAGGTTTGACCAAGGAAAACTCCTATTCGCTAACCTTAAGCCATTTTTCCCTATTGCATGCTTGTTTGCATACCTAGGTATGCATATTTGATAAGATTTTTGGTGTTGAAGATTGGTTTAGAAGTCAACTAGGTGCTTCAAGTCAACTTAAGTCCATTTCAAGCTTGGAGAAGATTTTCTGTCTATTTTCTACAGAATTGACTTTGGCAACCTAACAAGCAAACTTTTCCAGATCTGCTACTGTAGAGTTGTTTCCTGATTTTTCAAAAATTTGGGAGAGGACTGATTCACCACTTGTGGTGAATGAGTCCCACCTTAGGACTGAAAATTTTGAATTTTGTCAAATTCTAGATCCCGATAGATAAAAACTTTCTTTCGATAGTTTTTCACCAGGAGGAGGACAAATTCGCCACTCTAAGCGAATGAGTCCCATTGTAAAAAATTAGTAATTTCCATCAACATCTAGAACACTTGGGATTCATCACAATTCATCTAGGTGCACTTAGATTCATCCCTTTCTTTTCTATTCTACATAATTTTTTCATTCGCTTAGTTTTTTGCATATGGGTATGTGCAAGATCATGATGGTCCAAAAAGTGACGATATGATGGGTATGTGGCTGAAATTTTCTTTTTTACCCAAAATTGATGAAACAAAAAGGATTTTTAAAGGATATTCTCAACCTTCCACCAATATAAATTATGCTTTACATTGAATTTAATAAATAATTTTTTATTTTTTTCTATTTGAATTATGACTAAAGTCCTAATTGATAGGTTGATTGAAAAACATCTATAGCTTTAAAACAATATCACATTTTTCGAGTCCAAAACATGTGTCAAATTATATGCTTTGCATGTACTATAGGGTAAAAAAAAAATTCATGAAGTTTTGACCAAGTTACGGTGGTCAGACATACGAGTTTTAATTTTTTTAAAAAGTTGTAATAACAAATTCATAATTAATTATTTACTTTGAAAAAAATTACAAAAAAATATGCACAACATCAAGACAAGAGTCCTCTACTTATATATAAAATATTATAATTTTTTTATCATTTTATTATGGTTAGGGTGGTCAGACAAACACCTACTTATTTTATCCCTGAATTTAAGTATTACCACATTGAAATTTCAAATTTTCACCAAATAGATTTTTTTTCAAATAAACCTAGTAGTTTAGAAACTACATTCAATTTGCTACATATTCTATTGTTACATATTTTTGAAATACTCTAGATAACTTATTCAAATTTTTACGTCAAGTTGCCTAACTCTTATTTTTTGTCCACTTAAGGGCTTGTTTTTCCATGATGATCATGCACATACCCATATCATAGTGTGTTTTCAAACATAGTTTTAATTGCACTTTTGCATTCATTTTCATTCATTTAGATCATTCAATTGCATTTAGTTAACTTCATTTAGGTTAAAGAACATAACACATAACATTAAATTGAATGAACCATTAGCATTTTTGGCCTACTTCTCTCCTTTTAGGTGAAAAACCCTAGAAGAGTTAGAGAAGCCCTAGGGATGAAAAATCAACAGTTCATTTTGGTGAACCCAACATTTGAGCACTTTTCATTTCTAATTTCATAATGCATCCTATTTTTCATGTGCATTAACATTCAATTAGTATATTTTTTCATTTTGCATTTTAGGACATTTTATCTTGCATTAGTGAAAGCTTCCCCAACTGCCATACATGCCATTGAAAATCTTCATCATTTGATTGAAAGTGATGATGGCTTACAAGTGATGAAGATAATTGTCAATATTTACAATAAACATGCTTCTTCTAATACCCAATCCACAACCATTCTTGTAAGACAAGGAGGACCTCAAGTTCCTCCCCCTTCAACCATAGCTTCCATCCCAGCTTATACCAATCTACAAGTCCATACAACTATGCATCAAGCTACTTTCCTAGTTTCCACTAGCATTCTTACTTCTTTTGCGGCATCATGAGTCCCTTCCACCACCTTCACACCTCATATTATTCCTTTCACCTCACCTAACATCACTTACACTCCATCACCATTTTCCCTTCCACCTTAGCCCACATACCCTGATACCCTTCTTACACGACCTTCTTACCACCGTTTCATCTATGCAACATCAACTTTCTACCATTAGCCAAGGTAATCAGATCCACTTACATATCATGTCAATAGTATTCCTCTATCCTTAGAAATATTATGTACCCCGATGCTACAAGGGATGGAAATGGCTCAGTTTGAGAAATATGGAGGAAAAGGAAACCTTGTGAACCATGTTAATTCCTATATAGCTTTGTGTAGTGACTTTGTCCTTGATGATAAAATCCTAGCCAAACTATTTCCAAGGACCTTGAAAGACACTACCGTAGAGTGGTTTTCCAACTTTCATAATCATTCCATTTGTTCATTCAATGAATTGGTGGATTCTTTCATAAGTCACTTTCAAGTTCACATGATACCTAAAAAGACAATGGCTGACCTTATGCGATATAGTCAAGACACAGATGAAAAGGTCACAAATTTTATCTCAAGATACCAATCTGTGTATGCTCAAATTGATGTCAAGATTCTTGATGCACATCTACAAAAGATGTTTATCAAAAACTTGCACACACACCTTCAGGAAAAATTAAAAATGATGAAATTACCTTCATTTATGCATTTATGCACAACCTTATGTGAATACCATAATTTGGTTTCAAGTCACGATTCAAAATTCACAAACCTGAACACAACAATCAAAACCAAAAAAACCAAAAAAACTTTCGCAAACCAAATAGAGGATTGTTCCAATTTAATCCACCTCCTCAACCTCAACCACATCCAACCCAATCTGTTCCAAAACAAGTGGTAGTTGATAAAGTAGTGTTTCCTTATACCTATGGGGAACCGAAGAGATAGTTTACTCCCCTACCCAATACCCTTCACAATACAATGAACCACTTAATTCAACAACGCCTGCTCACTTTTCCACCTGTCTGATTGCTTGATAGAAACCTAATGATTATTGTCATTTTCATTGCCAGAATGGACATGACTCTTAACATTTTAAGTGTCTTAAACATCTAGTTCACGACCTCATTAATTCAAGCCATTTGTCCATTATGGGTGTTAATTATCAAGGCAATAATTCTATTGCATCCCTTAACCAGAATTTGTAGATTTTCACTAATCCCATTCCTAAACATGCTACCTCATTTGTCAAGGCTAGTGAACCTTCAACCATTGATATAATGACTATTGATACAAACAATGAACAACATGATGCACCTCACCCTGTTACTATGAAAAGTCCTCTAGATGCACTAGTAGCTATGATAGACATTATCCCTTGTAAGGGCCAAACCACTAAATCTCTTGAAATAACTTTTTCTTCTAATGACATACTAATAAAAATTTCTAATGGTCCTCTTTACATAGCTGGAAAAATATATAATAAGACCACTAATGGGATATTAATAGATCCTGCTTGAGGTTAGAATGTGATAACAAAGAAGTTTCTCGTATTACATGAGCTATATCAAGATGAATATAATAAACCAACTACATGGATTAAGACACATACTAGTTTTTCATGCCCTACAATCAGTTCGATCGTGCTACCCTTATAGATAGGACCTAAAAATTCAAAGGTAACGTTTTCAATTATTCCATAGTCTAACCACTTTTTTTTGTGGATAGGCCACCCTTGACTTCACTCAATGAAAGTAGTCTCATCAGTTTTTCACAAGTGTTTGAAGTTTCCACATGACAATGAGATAGTCACCATACATCATAGTGGCTTTAATCCTTTATCTTCCAAATATAATTTTTCATTAGAATCCTTTTGGCCTAAACCTATGGAACCTATCACACCTTGAAAGGACATATTTTTTATATCCTATCAAAACATTAAAGACAAAAAGATAGCTGAATTATCTCTTCATAACTTGTCCCCGTCCACTTCCACACATCCTACCATTGATGAAACCATGCTTGAACCTGATTCTGACATTGAGAAAACCATAAAAACTACTAAACAACCACCCCTTGATACTTCCCCACCATCATTTAAATGAGAAAGGGAAAATGAAACCACTCCTATCATGCCTCCTCACCTTAAACAAGTGTATAAATAAAAAGAGAAAGTGGTTGATCCATCCTCTTTGGTCTCTTTTGTTCTTCCCCCTTTGGAAGTAGAAGACCCTATGATACCTCAATCTTCTATTACAACTCAACAACTCCAAAACATAATTAAATGAAACCACAGTGCTAGGGAATGAAGGAGTCATCCTCGGCTCCTTACTCATCAATATCTCATAGAAGAAGATAAAGAAAATAAACCTTTACCTTTGACCGAAGTAATAAATGACCATTGTCTTTCTCCTGACCTACCACATGATAGTCCAGTGCAACATTCACAACAAATTGATCCAATCCAATAGCCTCCACTTTTGATCCATCTATCCTTAGAAATCTCCCTTCTTCCTCCTATTGTCATTAATCTTGATGATGATGATTATGCGACGATAGAAAAAATATATGAAGAAGTGCATAACAATTTAAATTCTTTATTTTCATCTACAATGAGATTAACAGATACATCCTCTTCACCAAGTGAAGAACCTAGTATGAATCATCGTTCGACACTTGCAATTATTCCTTTGGACATTCAATCACCCTCACATTACAATGAACATGATTTGGAGGCAGATGACCTATTAGATGGTTCACTTACATTAGCCTAACTACCATTTTGATTTTCTCTTTTTATTTTCCTTTTCATGTGCATATTATGTTCCCCCATATCGTGTGTTTGATGTATCCTCTCTTCATACACTTCTTCTATTTGTATCTCTCTTCTTTTATATGTTGTACATTGTAATTTTTTCTCTTTTGTTTTGTGTTCTCCTTTTGGGGATGACACAAAGCATAGAGACACCCTATGTCTCTTCCATGTTGACCCAAATAGTCCTTATCTATTTTTATTTTATTTTGTGTTCTCCTTTTGGGGATGAAACAAAGCATAGAGATGCCCTATGTCTCTTCCATGTTGACCCACAAGGTCTTTATCTTTTTTCTTTTTTTTTGTGCTCTCCTTTTGGGGATGATGCAAAGCATTGAGACCAACATGTCTCATTCATTTTGACCCAAAATATTTTTCATTTTCTTTCACCTTTTTCATTTTTGTTTTTCTTGTGTTTTCCTTTTTGGGACAATGCAAGGCTTCAAGACCACAAGGTCTCTTCCATGTTGACCCAAAACAGACTTTTCTTTTCCTTTTGTTTTTTCCTCTCTTTGTGTCATTCATGTAGTTCTATGTGTTTTGGGGAATGATGATGGTTCTGAGCTCTTTCACAAAAACATTGCAGCAACAAACATATTGACCCCAAATCCATATATCCCTTATGTGTTTGGTTTGCTTTACTTTCTGGGGGGAAACTCCCTTTCTTTTTTTTCATTTTTCCTTGACATGACATAGCCTAACTTCAAAACATATGACTTGGCATAGGGCTTTCCAAGTTGGCTATTATGTCTTGTTTTCTTCTTGCATTTTATTTCCTTCTCTATGTTAAATAAATTTATCATAGAATGATGTGTAGCAATTCCTTTAAAGTGGGTGGCATATATTACCATTATTTCATTTGTATTCTTAGTTCCTAGTGTAGCTTTGTCACTTACGTGATGTGTTTGTCACTTTGTGGATGACATTGGTTGGGATATCCTTCATAAGTGTGATCTTTCTAATTATATTACATTCCTCTTGGTAGTCTAATATGATACACTGCATCCCCTAAGTTGTGAATATACTATTCTTTGATTGTTCCTCTCTTGGAGATATTACACATAATGTTCCCTAAGTGACTGACCTTTTATGAATTGAACAAGACTCCTTTGAACTTCCTTTACATTTTTGCACTCTACATTTTTTGCATTTTTTCCACCTTGCATAATACAACTTGTATAATTGTGGTACCCTTTATTTTTTTTGTTCATGACATTTTCCTTGTGGAACCTTCTTAAAGTTATCAATGGGTATAACTTCAGCATGGTTGAGTGGAAAGCCCACCTAGCGGCATGAATTTTCCCCATTGTCACTTTTGTTTTTGTGAGTGCATACCAACTAGCATATGTATCTTACCTTTTTTGGATTTATCACCCCACAGATAACAAGTTCTATGGCCCTAGACTGAGTACATTTGGGCCTTCTCACCCAACGGACTATTATGTGTTCTATCACCCTAGAGTGAGTACACATTCTCTTTTTCAAACAATCAACATAGATCTAATCCACAACTAGTATGATGACGATCGAAGCTTCATTCAATTCATCTCAACACTTGTGTGTGTTGGACTCAAGGAACACTGAGGGGGGGTGAATCAGTGTTCAATAATATTTAAATTTCATTCTATATCTTAAACCATTTACAACATCTCAATAGAAGTAAAGATGCAAGAACAAGAAGGAAACCAACAAGACACCACAACACGGAGATTTTTACGTGGAAACCCTGTTAGGGGGAAAACCACGGTGGAGGTTAATCCATAATTTATACTCTGTTAAAAGTATGAAGAAAAAGGGAATGCACATGCATTCAGGCACACTGCCTAGAGCTCACTGGTCAAAATAAGGAAGGTTCACTACCTTACAAAATCTTTGTATTACAACAAAAGGTTGAATTGAGAAAGTAGCATCTACAAATTCCTAGTATCAGTTCTGGTGAAGCTCAAAGATCAGATTCTGAACTATCCTTGAATTGATTTTGTACTTCACTCTACTCTACCTTAATTTTCCTCACAAGAATCCTCTTCTGCACAAGCAAAATTTTCTCAACTGATCTTTTGATCTTCACACCCATACACACATAAAAATGAATTACTCAAACTCAGATATATATCCGCTATCAAGGATTTAGTCACTTTATGTCAACTTTAGTGAGATAAAAATATTATCCAATAGTAGGTTGAATTCACATTTAATATTTGATGGTTACCCATCAAAGTCAGCTAAACCATAGATAGGACCCAAAGAAAAATATCCAACACAAGAAACAATTAAAAAATTACTCCTCATACATCCACGACATGCCATATACACTAAGTTAGCCTTCATGAACAAACAAATAGAAAAAACATTCTATTGAATCTCCTAAGTTAACCGCTGATTGATGCAAAATCATAAAAACTTAAGAGTAAGATAAAATAGATTCTCAACAACCTTCCTCGAGATTGACAACCTAAAATGATAATCAGGTGAAGCATACAAATCGACATACTAACTAGATACCTTGTTCTTCATTCTCACTTCTAGTAAAACTCTATTCTTCACTTTGTCTACTAGTAGGAAGAAATTATAATCTATGGACCAGAACAGTGACTTGGGTTTCCATCAATGACAACACTAGAAGCCATATTCCAACAATCTCCCCCTTTGGCATTGATGTCAACACTTAGTGAAAAATGACTAAGTGTCAGAGCCAATATGATTACGCTACCAGATTTTAAAATTTCAAAGCACAGCTCCCCCTTAGAGGCATTTTTCACTACTCTCTCTCCCCATTTAACATCAATGATAAACATACTTTTCACTGCACTCTCTCTCCCTTTCTAAAATTTGATCAAAATTTGAAGAAATATGACTGCTACTTGAGTCAGATAATTATCTTCTACTTATCTTTGATTTCTAGAAGAAATATCCTTCAAGCTTCTAGTGCAATCCCAATTATTAAGATCAAGTTGTTGTTCTTTGATGTCCAATTGATAATCTGGATGAGAGACTCTAGAATTGTTATTTCCTCTTCTAATTTCTCTCCTTTCCTCAACACTTCAATTAACTACTCTAGCTTGCATTTAGTTAAATCCTTCACCTTCCAAAAGGCGTCCACAAGGTTGTTTGTAGTGAACAAAAAAAATTATGCTCAAACTGCAATACTTGAATCCTAATCTCGACTATACCATCCTAAGCCTAAAATATGTTATAATCCTAACCAATTTTGTTCAACTCAGATTCAATATGCTCCAACTTATCTTTGTATTTCCCAACTGCATGAGGCCAATAAAGACAATAGTTTTAGATGTTATTGGTTGTATTTATTCATTACCTCAACATATTAATTTTCCCTTTTAGTTTGGTGAGAGATATCTTGAACTACTCCTTCAAATGTAGAATTATTTCTCCCTCTTTCCTCTCCTAAGATTCAGAGACCATGGATTCCTTAATGCACTCAATCAACTCTTCAGGAAACACATTCTGCAAACTCTCCAAATCAATGTTATTGTGCACAAAATAAGTACTTAGTGTGCTCTTGATGGGGCCAACTTCTTATAAGAGGGTCTCTCGGACCATATGTCTGTAATTTTTCTGCATCCATCTTTCTAGAGACAACCTACAATATCTTTCTTTAGATAAAACACCTTCTTCTTTACTTCCTTCTACTATAACTACTATCTAGTTCAATTGATTTTGGTTCTTCTCTTGGAGTGTACTCTTCATATTCTTCATCTGGTATGTCCACAATCACTAGATCTTTACCTTTTCCTTCAATTTTTGGAGTCTTGTGTGTCGGAGGAGTGTAATCAACAATCTCTTGTGCTCTTTTCTTCTTCCTCTCCATCTCACCAGAAGAAGATCTAGCTTCAAGTTCTCTTACCAAAATGGAAATGCTAATTGCTCCAAACTTCCCTAGAAATTCTTTAAAGAAATTTGCAAACTCTTGCTCATAATTTTCCAAAGTATTAGAGTGCTAAAAAAATTGTTTATAAACTGGTTCATTTTCTTTCCATACAACATTATCAATCTGTGGAAAAAAATTTAGAAAATACATCATAAGAAATATAACCAGGGTACCAAAGCTAAAGGGGTAATCTACCTCATTTGTGAGTTGCACATTTTCCATCAACTAATCTTTTAGCAATCCACATAGATCAAAATCATGATCCTCCATTATCATTTTTGAGAGTGTAGCATGCCTTGGTTACCGTTATAACAAAGTGTAATGAGTAAAGTTAATTGAATAATTTTTAAAAAAAAGTTAATTGATTACAAAAATGCTATAAAGTTTCCAAGACAGTGTTACATAAACATATCAAATAAACTCAATACATTATCATAATTCAAGTACAAAACTAATGTCACGAATGTTCCAGTTTACATAACTTAATATAATTAAATATCCAACTAAACATATTACCAAATGAGAGATTTCAACAAATCTCAATACAACAATAAGATGGTACAATGAGTACACTCTTATACAAGAGGTGAGTTTACAAAGTAGAATGTGATCACCACACAACTGATGTCCATATCTACGAACATGCTTCGCATCCATAGTCATGATCCAAGAGGTAACTGGAACCTGCTGCAAGCATAGGATCTTCTACAAGAAAATATAAGAAAAATAGAGCATGGTTTCCTCCTGACCACGTGAAACTCAAAGGTCCACTCCCTCCATGCTAGGAAATATTTGACAGTTCGACAAACAAAGTAGATAGAACATAACATTTACGGGGTTGAAAAATCCACATAATGACATTATGATTACAAATTCAAACAGATACAATTTCAAGTAACAAATCTCATCAAAATAGAAAACTGAACTCAAGAAAACACCATCATGATATATACTAAGAGTGTTATCACACCGTCGGGATAGGTTACCCTTGTGAACCTTCCTAGACTATCGGCCATCTCTCCAAGAGTTACCCTAGTAGCCTCTACCGGTTCCCAACCCCTATGTAGACTAATGTGGAGTCAACACATCTTTCAAGAAGACAAGATGGCGACTTGCCATTCCAGGCCTTCTCAACCTTTTCTCAACCTAAACGAGGGTTAAGAAGTAGGTGAGGCAAACATTTATCTGAATTAGTGTTTAGATCTACCCAACCCCTAATATATTAGTTAGGTTATCACTTAATTATCACACCTACGTTAGGTTACCCAGACAATCACTATAGGATTTCGGCCCCTAACGCAAGCCACTCTCTCTATAACATGACTCAACATCACAAGACTAGGGGTAGCTATCAAGTGTATAATTCAAAACCCCAGAGGTCTACACCTTCCTTCAAAAATAGTCCAAAGTCTTTAAGAAGTTTCACAAGTCACCACAAAATAAACAAAGCTGAGACCCCTAGTGAAAATTATTGTAATGGAGCAATATGTATAAAGTGTAATAAACTGGATATTACTTTTGTCAATCAACAAATGGTGTAAAGTTATACCCCATATGAAAATAAACACCATACTTGAGCAACATAAATAAAATGAAATATTCATAACTAGTTTGTAAAGAAATGAGAGCATATATCTACAACATTTCATTATATATACATCAAATAATTACTATTTACCAAACCTCTAGAATTGTAAATTCATGTAATATACAATCTACTAAATTAAATATTTTCCTAATTTTTTTTAAAAAAAAGAATAAAAAAAAAATTTATTAACATTGTAACTCGAGGTCAATATAAAACCTTTATATTATAACAAATTCCATCACTTTTAAACAAAAAACGATTACAACTCACTTAAATTATAGATTTATAAATAATATTGGAATATTTATATATATATATATATATATATACAATCTATCCATTAGTATATATATATATATATATAATAATCATATACATAATCTTATTCAAACTCTTATTATTCTGCTAGTATATATATCAAATAACTAACAGCTATAAATTCATGTCTTTCGAGTAAAGTTATTTTGCCACCTATAATACATGTAGAGAATTCGTTCAAAGAACAAAAGTTTTAGCTCTCTGTCACTAATGAAGAATTAAATGATATGCCATGCAGTCAAGTACTTAAATCACTTTTCTTCAAATAAGTGTATTTATTAAGAACAACGACACCCTTTGACTACTTCGCTAACTATGTTACTCAACTAATAGTTAAGTTAATTCATCAATGAAATAACTGCCTTCTACAACTCATGCACTAAAGAATACTCATCATCATGAAAAAAAAATAGTTCACAGGTGTATATGTTTTATCTAAATAAAGTAAACTTCACACCCTGCATGATTAACTCAACATAGATTGCTTCGGAGGTTGGTTTAAGTAATACATGTATGATCTACTCCCTTGAACACATGCTTTATACAGCCCGAATAAAGATGCAGATCAATCAGGTGTTGCTTAATCCCTAAGGCCACGCATCAATATTCACAATAAGGGATATTCCAGTGTGGTTAAAATAAAACATTGTAAGCCTAAACTATAACTCGTAAACATATTTTAGAATGATCAAAGTCGTTGTCTTTAAGAATAACATTTAACTGACGTTAAGCATGTTTTAAGTCATGCACAAGATCTGAACATCTTGTCATTTTATGGAAAGGATAATATGTGTAAGTCACACCATGCAAAAGATACATAAATTATTACAAGTTGGTTATAATATTATAATGAATAACTGGATAACCACAGATTGTTGCACCTAATCTAAAGTACACTAAACTCACACCGAAACATATGGCTTTATGAAGATTTGGGTTTAAAACCAGTCTCTCATATCAATTTCTTTTAATATCGAATGGCATATAGCATTATGCTATTCAACAATTAGGTATAAACATCAGAAATTAAATAGAAATGTTACTTCATTGTATCTAATAAACTCGGGGTCATATATTTAAACTCAAGCACAGAAAGATCAACTTGGACGCATGCAGTTAATAACCAAAAAGCCTAAAGTAAAAAGATACCAGATAAGGAGCACCTTAGGGTTGCACAGAAACGTTTCTTTTGAAAAAATTTCTCTAATACCTAACTGTGGTTGCGTCTATTCTTTAGCAGGGTTGTTATATTAATAATTATTTATGATCTGAGGAGATAACAACAGAAAGAAAGAGGTTAATAGTTCCTTCCACCTTCTGCGTAGAAATAGAGAATCATCGCCATTACTGTGAGGTAAACCATTAAGAAGCAAGGATATTAATTTTATTGTTACAAAGAGATAGGTGAAAGTTGTACGTAGAGCATACAGACAAGTTACAACAGGATTGTAAAATAATGATCTATAAAGTTTGAGACGTAATCTACAGAGACAGACCTTTACAATTCGCAGTATTTTCCCAAATTCAAAAGGCATCAATTACAAAGAAATAGAGTAAGGGCATATGATAAAGGTTCAAACAACTGGTAACTACAGTTAATATTTATATATATAAATTTACTTATGGCGTAGATTTGGGAATAAGGGTGTACAACAAAGATAAATACTTTCTAAATCATTTCCCAAAATCCAAAAGAACTCATAACCTTAAGATTTCAATCTCCTAAAAGCAGCGCCATTACAGGGAAACCAGGATTACTGTGTTGGAGATAAAGAAGAAATAAAATAGACAACAGTTATGAATTTAGAGTTTCAACCCCTCCCCAAATTGTGTTGTTTAAATTTTCAAGATATCAGACTTTTAATTGTTTCCTAGACTTCATTCTTCATTCTATATCAGACATTTCGATTTTCAATGGATATTCAGAAGTCACTGAAAATACCGTTTCCAATTATAAGATTATTTGCTAAATTCTATTTCCTTGAGTACTTTGCATCTTAATTTTTACTATATTTCAATCACACTAGATTACTTAATTCTAACATTTTCTCTGTTTTATTTGTAGGTAACTGAAACCATTCCTCTTTCCACATAGTTTAATTGAAAGAATTTATACATGAACTTAAAAATAGGAGATGAAAACCTCGTAAACTTTGAAAATCGGACTAAAACAAGTTCAGAAACTTCTACGGATTCCCAAATAGCCTGCAGAATTTGATTGAAGAAATCAAATGCCACCGTCCTCCTCTTTTTCAAGAAATCTCCTTTGTAAATTATGCTTGTATCCCTGAACTAATTCGTTCATAGAGCTGGAAATATTATTGAAGTTGAAATCCAGAAGTAGCTTTTTGTATTCCAAAGCCTAGATCTCTGTAAAAGCCCCCAATTTCCCCAAAGCCTGCTGACTTTTACAGAAATTTCCATAACCTAAGATAACCAATTCCCGTACTTTTTAAAAGCAATCCATTTTTTTCCTAATATGGTTGACCAGTTCAACATATCATTTACTCCAGATCCCCCTTTTTAATTATCTTTCAGTTAGCAATTTATCACTTGAAGAAAACTTCTTCTCAAATAAAACTGTTTCCACAATTACAGGCACTAAACAGGAAATAGATCTTATCTACAGCCGCATGGGTGAAGAGGTAAATGTAATACGTATTTAGAAATTATAAGCTTTGGCCAAATTCTAATCACCGAGACAATAGTCAATTACAAAGCCAACATATTTAGTTTAAAATGGTTGCACCTAGATTTACAGGACAAATTTTATATATTAAAATTGTAAGCTATCATTCTATAGTTGAAAATAAAGAAAATACCAGTGGAAGACTTTATCTTCAACAATTCAATAAAAGAGAATTACAAATATTAACAGACCGGTATCAAGTTTATTATTCTACCAGTTATACCCTACGCATGCTATGGATTTCTTCTGCAAAATTCAGAGGGTTAAGACAAGAAGATAGGATATAGTATCGCCAAATTCTATGAAGACCATCAACATATATATATGTATGTATATATATATAACATCATCAATAATGGTACAAGGTGATGGCGTAGGAAGGACAAGATACAGGTAAAAGAAGAGACCTAAATTTTATTATAGGATTTATGACCAAATCAACACTTGTATCATTCAGCTCAAAGAGTAATTATTCCATAGCATTTGATTGCTGAATCTAACAATTTTCTATTTAATTTGCACAACAAAAACAACAATAATATTATTTTAATTACAACATTGCAAAGAAATAACTTATTTAATTTAACTTAATAAATTAAATCATTAACATTGGTTGAAACATTAATAAACATTTATTAAAATTAAATATTATAAATTCGCAAACACAAAACAAACTGGGCTACATGGGGTAAAACAAAGATACTCGTTCAAAAATGAACGATGGTTTAAAAGGACCTGTCAATACCTCTGACAACATATTTATAATGAATTAGGGTACACTCAGACCTGACAAGCAGGTGGAGCTGTTACCCGATACCTGTGTCTACAGAAAAACATCAAGGTTAAAACATGTATATATATAAACTCATGTTAGAAAACACACTATGAATAAGAATTGCAGCGTGGCAGGATACTCACGAATGAGTAATGCCACACTATCTTCTTCACCGACACAAACAAACAAGATCAATAATATACAATCATATCAACATGATAACATAAGCAATAATCATAAACAATTAAACCATAAAATGTACATGAGTTTATCATAGTATCATCAAACTAACATAACCAAATAACTAGGATGTCAAAGTATCATCCGCAAAATTAAAACAACATAGTATCCAGAATCAGCTCTGAAATGAAACAACATAATATCAAAGCAATCTAAAACATCTATCAAACAGAATCAAACTAAACAGTATGTCGAAACGAGGGACACTATAGAGAGATATAAATTGCATTTGTCGAAGTTGTGCCATCCCTTTTACGGAGAATTATTTGTATGAAATTCCATGTGCAATCAAATTCTTTTTTGGAATATCCCAAACATTGCATAATTTAGTTAAATTCTTGATTAACTCTTTTGAAATGTGATAGGGTTTATCCAAAGTTAGATTTTCATCATTCAATCTATCCAGGATAAACCTAAAAACTTATGTGTTTTTGAAGTATGGAAATTCACTCCAAGTTTCCAAACTTTTGTGTTTCACACCTGCAAGCCATTTCAATTCATCGACCAACAACAAATTTCTCACATCCCTAATCTTCTCATTGTTGTATTCATCTGAATTCACAATTTCTTTGATTCGTACTGAACAAGTTTCTATCAAACACCAAATTAAGTGGGAATTTTATAAGCAATGAAAATACCTGATGAATTCACTATCAAAATGTCTTTATTCCTTTAAAATTCTAGTGTATAGGCTCTCCTTTTGTTTTTCTTCAATGGACGGTGGAAAATGAGGGTTCCAAATACCCTTTTATAATTTTCACACCTAATATCTTTATTAGATTAAGTGTTTTTCCCTAGGTGTTCGAACAACAAAAGAAAAATTCATCTGCAGGTCTTCTACTTCTCAATTTTTTGCATATATGACCGCTAATGCAATTTGCAAACTATTATCACAACTACTAATTTTTTTTGGCATTCTAGTGCTAACTACCAATAGTGGGACAAATAATTTTCTAGAGAAACCCCCCCTAGGCTAATGGGCTAAGATAAAGTTTCAGAGGATTTACCAGAACCTACTTCTAGTGCGGGCTTATTTCCTTCATCAAATTCAATCTTCCTTTCCCATATTTTATTCCTCTAATCTCTTACCTCTTCCATAGTCATTTTCCCTTTTCCTTTATTATCTATCTATAAAATTATGCCTTTGTATACCAGACCTCTTTTATCCATGTTTATGTTCTTACAGAATCTTGCAATGTGACCAAACCTATTGCAATTGTAACACATGATTTTTTTTTCCAGACCACTCATTCCATTGATTTCCTCTTGATTTGTATTTATTAGCAATATTCCCAAGTCTTCCAAAAGTGTAGCATTTAACATTCCTTACACTTGCAAACATACTTTTGCATTAAATTGACTTATGACCAAACTTGTTGCAACTGAAACATTGGCAGGGGAATGATAGACTAAATTTATTTTACTTCTACACTAAGAAGCCATATGACCAATTTTATTACAAGCAAAGAAGTGACAATTAAACTTCTAAGCATTAGGTTGACTTACTGGATGCCTTCTTCCTGTGTTCATCTAATCTCTTTGTCTGGAATCCTCATGTTTATATCTAGAGCTTTCTCCCTTCTCATATTAAAGACCTCACTTGTCATTTGCATCCTTCTGTCCTTTAGTCAACTCATCAAGCTCAGCATAAATGAAATTATAATTTTCTTTGTATTCATTTGTAGTAGAGAGTTCATCTCTGAGAATAACTATGTCTTTCAAGCTCTTGTTCATTATTTTTGGATTGTTGAAATTCAATCTCTAGCTGAATGAATCCACTATTAACTCTGTTGCATTCTTTAGATCTTTCTTTTAAGGACCAGACCAAATTCTCCTCATTCTTCCTTCTTTCTTCAATCTTTTTAGTTTTCCTCATCACCATAGATTCCATCTCAAGCTTTAGAGCAACATTGTCTCTAGCAAGCTTTTCACATTCTATAGTTATTTCTTTTAAAGTCTGATTCAGGTGAACATCTTCCAAGCTTTTACTTTCTTTCTACTTTAGTTGATCACATAGTTCCTTCCTCTTTTTTCTTTACTCATTGATTTTATCCTTCAATGATTAAATGAATTTTTCAGCATCCTCAAGATTTTCTTTTAATTCCATGACTTATACTTTAGACAAGTCAAGATCATCAAGTATCACCAAAAGTTGTTGTTCAAGACTACCAAAGTCCATTGCATTCCAAGATCCAACTCAAGCTATAAAACATCTTCAAAGGAACTAGGCTCTGATAGCATTTGTTGGACTCAAGGAACACTTCAAGAGGGGGGGTGAATCAATGTTCAACAATATTTAAATTTCATTTCATATCTTAAACCATTTACAACATTTCAACAAAAGTAAAGATGCAAGCGCAAGAAGGAAACCAACAAGAAACCACAACACCAAGATTTTTATGTGGAAACCCTGTTAGGGGAAAAACCACAGTGGAGGTTAATCTACAATTTATACTTTATTAAAAGTATGAAGAAAAGGGAATACACATGCATTCAGGCACACTGGCTAGAGCTCACTACTCAAAATAAGGAAGGCTCACTGCCTTAGAAAATGTTTGGATTACAACAAAAGGTTGAACTAAGAATGTAGCATCTACAAAGGCTTGTTATCAGTTCTGGTGAAGCCCATAGATCAGATTCTAAACTTTCCAACTGATTCTATACTTTTCTTTGCTCTACCTTAATTTTCCTCACAAAAAACATCTTCTACACAAGCAAAATTTGCTCAACTGATCTTTTGATATTTGCACACACATCTTCTCTACTCTTCACACCCATACACACATCAAAATGAAATACCTGAACTCACATATATATTCTCTATCAAGGATTTAGTCACTTTATATTGGCCTCAACAAGATAAAAATATTCTCCAATAGTCGGCTAAATTCACATTTAATATTTGATGCCTACCCATCAAACTTAGCTAAACCATAGCTAGGAACCAAAATAAAATATCCAACACAAGAAATAATTAAATAATTACTCCTCATACATCCACAATATGCCATATACACTATGCCGGCCTTCATGAACAAACAAACAAAAGCACATTCTGTTGGATCTCCTATCTTAACCACCGATTGATACAACATCACAAAACTTAACAATAAGATAAAATAGATGCTCAAAAACCTTCCCCAATATCCACAACCTAAAATGATAATCTAGTGAAGCATACAGATTGACATACTAACCAGATACCATGTTCTTCATTCTCACTTCCAATAAAACTCTATTCTTCACTCTACCCGCTGGTAGGAATGAATTTTGATCCATGGACCAAAATAATAACTTAGGTTGCCATCAATGACAACACTAGAAACCATATGCCAACATTGTGTTCCTTTGTTTTTATGCTTAGTTTTCCATGGGATCTTTATCCTAGGGGCTTGATCATCCCTCTTGACTATTGCATTCCATCTTTCTAGCGTAAGTGCATTTGAACCCTTCCCTCAATGTTCATGGCTACTTTAGTGTGAGTTTGAAGCAAGCTCATCCTCTCACTAAAGTGGGGGCTAAATGTTCCAAAGAAAAATAGTACCTTTTCATTTTCATGGCCTTTTAGGTCTTGTTTCATGGTGTTGGAACTATGTGGCTTTGATTTTATGTCATGACATGGCTTGAACATGCTTATTTAGGTACTAAAACTCAAAGAATGATGTCTTGTTAAGGTGTTGTGAAGTGTTGTACAAAATTTATACATTCTTCTAGACTCTATTAATTACAATTCACCTAGAAATCACCTTTTTATTCATCAAGTCCTATTTTGAAGTGTTGTAAAGTCTTGTAACAAGCTTTCATGCTTTTCTAGGAACATCTTCACTATTTATCCCTTTCTCCTAATTTATTTGGCCCTTTTGTGCTCTCATATGCTTAATTAAGTGTATTTTTTAGTACTATCCCAATAAACAACATAAATACAACATATTTTTTGACATTTTCTTTTAGGTCCTTGCTGGGACCCATTCGCCATGGGTGGTGAAACAGTCCCCCTTGGCCCCAAATTCAAAATATTTTAAATTTCCTTTTGGGATTTTATTCACAATAACTTGATGTCATCCTGTGATGAGGTATGAATGGGTAACTAAGGCACAAGTGTAAATAAATATGTGATTTTCACCTCATTTTACATGTCCTCACTCATTCAAGCATTTTACAACGTCCTTTCATGCACTATTCAAGTACTTTGAAGCAGCCATTGACATTACTTCATAATTGCATCATCAAGGGTTTGGTAAGTGAATTAAATTTGTATGTTTCTATTTTATCATTCCTTTGCATTTCATTAATTCATTTAAAGTCTGATTACCAAAATCAGGGTTTTACCAAGGAAAACCTCTATTCACTAACCTTAAACCATTTTCCCTTATTGCATGTTTGTTTCTAGAACTAGGCATGCATATTTGACAAGATTTTTGGTGTCGAAGATTGGTTTACAAGTCAACTAGGTGCTTCAAGTCAACTTAAGTCTATTTCAAGCTTGGATAATGTTTTCTATCTGTTTTCTGTAGAATTGACTTTGGCAACCCAACAAATAGACTTTTCTAGATCTGGTGTTGTAGAGTTGTCTCTTGATTTTTTGGAAATTTGGGAGAGGATTGATTCACCACCTATGGTGAATGATTCCCACCTAAGGACTAAAACTCTGAATATTTGTCAGATTCCAAATCTCGACAAACAGGAACTTGCTTCTAATAGTTTTTCACTAGGAGGACTAATTTTCCACCCTGGTTGAATGAGTCCCACTATGAAGAATTAGTAATCTCCATCAACATCCAAAAAACTCCATATTCATCACAATTCATCCCTTTCTTCTTTTTTTTGCATAATTTCTTCATTTGCTTAGTTGTTTGCATATCACAGTATGTTCTCAAACATAGCTTTAAGTGCACTTTTGCATTCATTTTCATTCATTTAGATCATTAAATTGCATTTAGTTAACTACATTTAGGTTATACAACATAACATTAAATTTAATGAACCATTAGCATTTTTGGCCTACTTCTCTCCTTTTAGGTGAAAAAACCTAGAAGAGTTAGAGAAGTTGTAGGGACCAAAAATCAATGGTTCACTTTGGTGAACCCGACATTTAAGCACTTTGCATTTCTTCTTTCATATTGCATCCTATTTTGCATGTGCATTAACATTCAATTAGTACATTATTTTATTTTTTCATTTTAGGACATTTTATCTTGCATTAGTGAAAGATTAATTTAGATTTCTTTTTTGCATTGCATCTCATTGAAAAAATAGAAATTTTGCATTCTACAAGACATTAAATTCATCTTAGAATTTATGAAAAATACAAAAAAATTGCATACTTGGACTCATTCGCCACCCAAGGCGAATCAACCCCTCTACACTTGTTAAACATTATTTTTAGCTCTTTTATGGCATTTGTCTACATTTCTATTTTTTGTAGTTAGATATTTTTCATAGTTAGTATCATTTATGTTATTTGTATTTCAAACTCTTAGATTGGTTTGCATTTTCATTCACCCCTCCTTCATGGTACTTGCATGTGTGTTTTGTGCCCTGTTGATAATACTTTGGTGAGAAGAAGTTCTAGAGTCATGGCTTCCCACGATAGCACTTTCATTATGGACCTTGGGATCTAAAGAGATCCTAATCCTAGTATGGAAAATGGTGCATTAGGCATTGATTATATCACTTCCATCCCTTCACTTTTCCATGCAATGAATTTTTACAACCAAAACAACTCTCTCCCTCAAGACAATGTCATCAGTATTCATGAAGAATTTGCACATTTATAACAAGACCTATCTTGCCCTTTCTTTTTTGTTCTGCATAATTTCTTCATTTACTTAGTTGTTTGCATAACATAGTGTTTTTTAAAACATAGCTTTTATGGCACCTTTTCATTTGTTTTCATTCATTTATATCATTCAATTTCATTTAGTTAACTTCATTTAGGTTAGACAACACATACCATTAAATTGAATGAACCATTAGCATTTTTGGCCTACTTCTCTCCTTTTAGGTGAAAAACACTAGAAGAGTTAGAGAAGCCCTAGGGACCAAAAATCAATGGTTCACAAACAAAATAGAGGCTTTTATAGTTTAATCCGCCTCCTCGTTCACAACCACAACCAACTCAAATTCAAGTGGCAATTGTTAAAACAGTGGTGCCTTATAACTATGGTGACCTGAAGAGATAACTTACTCCCTTACCTGATACCATTCACAACACAATGAACCAATTAATTCAACAATGCATGCTCACTTTTCCATCTATTCGACCACTTGATCCAAACCAACCCTTACCACCCACTTTCAAACCTAATGGTTATTGTCATTTTCATAGCTAGAATGGACATGACATTGAACATTATAAGCATCTAAAACATTTTGTTCAATACCTCATTTATTTAGGCCACTTGTCCATTGTGGGTGTTAATGATCAAGGCAATAATTTTGTTGCACCACCTAACCAGAACTTACAAATTTTCACCAATCCTATTCCTAAACACACTACTTCATTTGTCAAGGCTAGTGAACCTTCAAACACTAATGTAATGATTGTTGATACACACAATCAACAACATGATATACCTCCACCTATTACTAAAGATAGTCTTATGGATCAACTTGTGGCCACGATAGAAATTATCCACCGTAAGGGCCAAACCACTAAATCTATTGATATTACTTTTTCTGCTAAAGACACACTACAAAATCTTCTTTATGGTCCTCTCTACATAGTTAGAAAAATCTATGATAAGGCCACTAATGAGATATTAATAGATCTTTCTTGTGGTGAGAATGTGATCATAGAGGAGTATTACATGAGCTATATCAAGATGATTATAATAAATCGATTGCATAGATTAAGACACATACTAGTTTTGCATGCCCTACAATCAGATCGATCGTA
Organism: Sequoia sempervirens; assembly: GCA_007258455.2. NCBI lineage: Eukaryota > Viridiplantae > Streptophyta > Pinopsida > Cupressales > Cupressaceae > Sequoia > Sequoia sempervirens. The sequence continues at coordinate 414,854,783 of VDFB02271358.1, read as the reverse complement.
CTCCCCTTACAAGTTGGACCTAAAACTTTGAATGTAGCATTTTCAATTATTCCACAATTTGACCAATTTCATTTGTGGCTAGGCCACCCTTAGCTTCACTGAATGAAAATGGTCCCATCAATTGTTCACAAGTGTTTGAAGTTTCCTCATGGAAATGAGATATTTACCATACATCATAGTGGCTTTAATCCCTTATCATCTAAAGGTAACTTTTCATTAGAAGCCTTTTGGCTTAAAATGACTTCTTTTTCATAGCTTATCAAAAGTTCAAAGCTAGAAAGATAGTTGAATTGTCTCTTCGTAACGTGTCCCTATCCACTTCCACACCTCTTATCATAGATGAAACCATGCTTCAACCTGAGTCTGACATTTAGAAAACCATACAACCTCCTGAACAACCACCCCTAGATACTTCCCAACCATCATCGAAATGACCAAGGGAAAATGAAACAACTCCTATCATGCCTCCTCATATTAAACAAGTGTATAAAGGAAAAGAGAAAGTGATTGAATGATTCTCTTTCGTTTCTTCTATTCTTCCCTCTTTGGAAGTAGAAGAAGCTATGATGCCTCAATCTGCTATTACACCTCAATAACTCCAAAATAGAATTAAATGAAACTGTGTTTCTAGGGAACATAGGCATAATCATTGTCTCCTTACTCATCAATCTCGCATGGAAGAAACTAAAGAAAATCAACCATTACCTTTGACAGAAGTAATAGATGACCACCCTCCTCCTAACTTGCCACATGACTGTCCAGTGCAACAATCCCAATAAAACAAATGAATCCAACAACCTTAGCTTTTTGATACATCCATCCTTAGAAATAACCCTTTGTCCTCCCATTATTATTAATCTTGATGATGATGATGATGATGATGATGGGATGATGGAAAAAATAGATGAAGCAGTGCATAATGATTTCAACCCTTTATTTTAATCTACAATAATCTTAACTGATAAATCCTCTCCACTACGAGAAGAATCTAGTATGACTCCTAGTTCGACGCTTGAAATTCTTCCTTTGGATAGTCAACTGCCCTCGCATTATACTTAACATGATTGATGACTTGTTAGATGGTTGACTTGCATTCACCTTACTAGCCTTTTTTATTTTCTCTTTTATTTTCCCCCTTTGTTTTCCCTTTCATGTGTGTATTGTGTTCCCCCGTATCATGCATTTGATATTCCCTCTCTTCATACACTTCTTCTATTCATACCTCTATTCTTCTATATGTCATGCATTGTCTTTTTCTCTTTTGGTTTGTGTTTTCCTTTTCGGGATGACACAAAGCCTAGAGACACCGTATGTCTCTTCCATGTTGACCCAAAAGGTCCTTTCTTTTTTCATTTTTGTTTGTTTTCTCCTTTCGGCGATGGTGCAAGGAATTGAGACCATAATGCTTCTTTCATGTTGATCCAAAGGTTTTTCTTTTGTTTTCCTTTTTTTTTCATTTTTTTTTCCTTTTGGGATGATGCAAGGCATCAACACTATAATGTCCATTCATGTTGGACCTAAAAATATTTTTCATTTTATTTTTCCTTTTCATTTTCTTTTGTTTCTCTTGTATTTTCCTTTTGGGGATGATGCAAAGCATTGAGACCATAATGTCTCTTCCATGTTGACCCAAAATAGATTATCTTTTTCCTTTTTTTTTCTCTCTTATTGTGTCATTCTTCTAGTTCTATGCACTTTGGGGAATGATGATAGTTTGAAGCTCTTTTATAAACACATTGCAGAAACGAACATACTAACCTCAAATCCATAGATCCCTTATGTGTTTGGTGCATTTTATTTTCTTGGGAGCAACTCCCTTTCATTTTATTTTTTGTTTTCCCTCACATGATGCAACCTCACTTCGAAACATATGACTTGGCATAGGGCTTTCCAAGTTGGCTCTCATGTCTTGTTTTCCTTTTTTTCTTTCCTTCTCTACTTTAAAGTAATTTCTCCCAGAATGATGTGTAGCAATTCATTTAAAGTGGGGGACATACATTACCATTATTTCATTTACATTCTTGGTTTCTAGTATAGCCTTGTCATTTATATGATGCATCCATCACTTTGTGGATGGAATTGGGTGTGATGTCCTTCAAAATTGTGATCTATCTCAACATATTACATTCCTCTTGGTGGCTTGATGAAACACATTGCATCCCCTAAGTTATGAATATACTATTCTTTGGTTGGTCCTCTCTTGGAGACATTAGACACAATGTCCCCTAAGTGACTAACCTTGCATGAACTGAACAAGACTCCTTCAAACATTTTTACACTCAACACTTTTACACTTTACATTTTTTCATTTAAATTTTGCATCTTTTTCCACCTTGCATAAGGCAACTTGCATGCTTGTGGTAACTTTCTTTTAGTTCGTGACATTTTCTTTGTGGTGCCTTGTTAAAGTTATTAGTATGTGTAACTTTAATATGGTTGAGCAAGAAGCCCAACCGGTAGAATAAATTTTCCCCATAGCCAACTTTGTGTTTGTGAGTGCATACCAACTAGCGTATGTATCTTCCCCTTTTTGGCCCTTCTCACCCCGTGGACAGCCAGAAGTTTCATTTCCCCACAGTGAGAATAGTTCAGCTTTCTCACTGTGTAGACTATCATGTGTTCTCTTGCACCAGAGTGAGTACACATTCTCTTTTTCAAACAATGATCCTAGATCTAATCCATAACTAGTTGGATTTATGATCGAAGCTTCATTCAATTAATTTCAACACTTGTGTGTTCCTTTGTACTTATGCTTAGTTCACCATGGGATCTTCATCTTGGGGGATTGATTATCCCTCTTGATAATTGTCATTCCATATTGCTAACATAAGTGAATTAGAACCCTCCTCTCGATGTTCATGGCTACTTTAGTGTGAGTTTGAAGCAAGTTCATCCTCCAACTAAAGTGGGGACTAAATGTACCATAGCAAAACAACCCCTTGTCATTTTCATGGCCTTATAGGCCTCATTTCATGGTGTTTGATCTATTTTTCTCTAATTTATATGTTGTAACATGGCTTGAACATGCATAATTAGGTATTAAAATTCAAGTAAAGACATCTTGTGAAGGTGTTGTGAAGTGTTGTAAGAAATTTCTACATTTTTCTAAAAAAAAATTATTACAATTCGCCAAAAAATACACCTTTTCATCATTAAACAAGTCCTATTTTGAAGTGTTGTAAAGTCTTGTAACAAGATTTCATTCTTTTCTTGGTACATTTTCACTATTTATCACTTTCTCATGCTTTATTTCACCCCTTTATGCCCTCATATGTCTTAATTAAGTGTATTTTTCAATATTATCCTGATAAAAAAATTTAAATACAACATATTTCCCAACACATATTTTGCAGGTCGTAGGTGGAACCCATTTTCCATGGGTGGAAAATGAGTCCCCCTTGGCTCCAAATTCAAAATTTTTAAATTTTCCTTTCGGGTTTTTATTCAAAATCACTTGATGTTGGATTTTGATGAGGTATGAATAGTTAAATAAGGCACAAGTGTATAGAAATACATGATTTTCACCTCATTTTACATCTCCTACAATTCTTCAACATGCATACATCATATTCAAGCATTCAAGCATTCTACAACATCAATTCAAGCAATATTCAAGCACTTTGGAGCATCCATTGATATTACTTCAGATTTGCATTATCAAGGGTTTAGTAAGTTCATATCTATTACATGTTATTAGTTTATCATTCTCTTTCCTTTAATTGTTTAATTAAGGGTTTGATTACCAAAAGTGGGGTTTGACCAAGGAAAACCCCTATTCGCTAACCCTCAACCATTTTTCCCCTATTGCATGTGTGCCTGCAGACCTAGGTATGTAGATTTAACAAGATTCTTGGTGTTGAAGATTGGTTTACAAGTCAACTAGGTGATTCAATTCAACTCATGTCTAGTTCAAGCTTGGAGAAGGTTTTTTGTCCATTTCTTACAGAATTGACTTCGACAACTTGATAATTAGTGATATCTAGATCTGGTGTTGCAGAGTTGTCTCTTCTTTTTTCAAAAAATTGGGAGAGGAATAATTCACCACTAGTGGTGAATGAGTCCCACCTTAGGACTAAAAATCTAAATTTTGTTAGATTTTGGATCCCAATAGACAGAAACTTGTTTCTGACACTTTTTTCACAAAGAGGACTAATTTGCCACCCTGGGTGAGTGGGTCCAACTGTGAAAATTTAGTAATTTCAACCAGGATCCACAACATTCCAGATTCATCTAATACTGCTGAAGTGCACTCAAATTTATCTTTCTTCTTTCTGTTTTGCATAATTTCTTCATTAAGTTCATTGTTTGCATATCACAATGTGTTTTCAAAATTAACTTAAATCTCACTTCTGCATTCATTTTCATCCATTTCAATTAGTCAATTAGATTTAGTTTACTTCATTTAGATTAGAAAAAATTTCACATAACATACTTTGAATAAACTAATTTGCATTTTTGGCCTTACCTGTCTCCTTTTAGGTGAAAAACCCTTGACAAGCTAGAGAAGTCCTAGAGAGCCAAAAATCTACGGTTCAATTAGGTATAAATTTGTAGAAAAGCAAGCTTTTTACATAGTTAAAATTTTAAAAATGTTTTGACACTTGGTGTCAACTAACAAGATCACTATCCTCGTAGCACACCCTAGTGTGCAGGAATACATCATAGAAGGTGAGATCATGAAAAAAAGAGAATTGGATCACTAAGGTCCTAGAATATGATGTGGACATCAAGGCAGCCAAGCTGGTTTAGGAAAGAGGCCTATGTGAATACATCATAGAAAAAAATGAGTCTTGTCACTAAAAAGGAAACCGATCAAGTCTACTCAAACCAATTTGAGTCTGAAGAGTCTTGGGTAGTTGATCAGACATACTATATGCATAATAGATATTACCCAAGTAGTCTCCCATTCAATAAAATAAGATACTACCAATTGCAAGGTTCCATGTATTTATTAATTGAGGATGTAATATTAAAGAGAAATTATGATGGTATGTTGCTCAGATGTCTTGACAACCTACAGACAGAAAGGGTTCTTAACAAATTTCATCGCAGTCCTGAAGGTGGATATTTTCCCTTCAATTCTACCACTTTAAAGATAATGTAGGTAGGATATTATTGGCCCTCTATGTTTTCCAAAGCACATCATCTAGTCTAGAAGTGTATACAATGCTAATATTTTGTTGGAAAAATAAAGAATGTTGCTTTACCCCTGATACCCTTGAGCCTGATTGTAACCGAAGAACCCTTTGCCCAATGGGGTTTGGATTTATTCAGCATGATAAATCCTATATCCATTGTTGGACACAAGTGGGTCCTCATTGTGACTAATTATTTTAAAAGGTGGATGGAGGCCATAGCTCTAAAGAATGCAACAGAGGGGGAAATTGTTAATTTCCTTGAAGAAATAGTGACCAGATTTGATCCACCCAAAACCATCATATCTGATAATGCCCAAGATTTTATTGGGTCAAGGATGTCATATTTTACTACCAAACATGGGATTTTCCTTAAAAATTCATCAAATTACTACCCATAAGGGAATGGGTTTGAAGATTCCACCAACAAAAGCCTAATTAGGTTAATAAAACACATTTTATAAGAATGACAAAGATATTGGTACAAGCATCTACGAGCTGCTTTCTGGTAGACTAAATTACCCCTAAGAAGATTCTGAAGAACTTCCCTTACAATTTTGTGTACGAAAAAGAGGTAGTGTTACCTATTTCCATAGAAATTTTTGCTTTAAACCTACTAAAAGCCTTGGAGATTGAAGAAAATGGTGGAATGGAAGTACGGTTGGTAAAACTACTAAAACTAGAGGAAGACAGAGAGAACCCATGGAGCCATGATCAATCACCACTAGACTGTCAAGTGATGGTTTGAAAAAAAGACTTCTACCCTAGAATTCAAAGAAGGGATCTTAGTGCTAAAGTATGATGAATGTATTGCAAAACCAAGGCAACACATGATATTTGAAGCATTGTGGAGAGGACCCTTCCTAATCAGTGCTTGCAAAGAAAAGAACATGTACAAGCTTGAAGATATTGAAGGAAACACTTTATATGTACTGGTGAATGGTACTTATCTGAATATTTTCCATTAAAGTGCACAATTCTTTGAAAATTTTGTGTTCAATTGTGTAGCATATGCTAAAAAAAAAATTTGCAAATATTTTAAAATTTTGAGAATAAAGAAACTAAAGTAGAACACTAAGGAAACAAAAGAATGTATTATGTTATATTTATCAAAAAAATTATATATAATGCAAGCTTGAAGCTCAAAGTAAAAAATAAGGCTCTCTTGAGTGAAATGAAAAGGAGTTATGGAGCAAATACTGGGTGGATATATTCAATTAAGTGGGGATGATCAATCATGCATAATGTTTGAATGAATTGTTGGAGAGATATGTTTTAGTTAACAAAGATTGACTTGGACCTACTTTGGGTGCCCAAGTTGGCATCTTTGGATTCACACCTTTCACATGAGAATATATTTACAAGGCTCAATTAAATGGGAACATTCTTGTGTGCCAACTTTGAGGTGATGCTTTCAAGATATTTTCTTGACCAACGATCAGTTAAGTGTTCAGTTTGGGGATCCTAAATTGAGGATACTTTGGTTTTGACTTCATGTTACAATTTGGAACTCTACTTGCACAATCTAGGCATATATTTTTTAGAGGACTTTTATTCTATTGTATTTGATAACTCTTATGAGTTTACATGCTCATTAATTATCTATTTAGTGCAGTAATTGCATCAAAGTTTATTGTAATTTAGTAGGTTGAGCTTGTGCATGTGTGATGGTTTGAAGCATGGCATGGGATATGTGGATTCATGCTTGGTCACATGGAATGCATGGATAGCTTGTGCTACAAAAAGTGCATGAGAGATTTGTGGAGGTTGTGAAGAAGGATTCTTGAAGGAAAAGAAGCATATAAATCAAGGATTGATATAGTATTATTGTAATATTGTTCTAAGGCTAAATAATACAATCAATATTGATTATGGTGGTGGAATATTTTCTTGAAAAGGTTTCTCCATGTATATGTTGTGTCACTTCTATCTTCTTGTCTCATTCTTCTACAATATTTTGTCTCTTTCTACAATTGGTAAAATTGACCTAAACAAGATTAATCATACACAAAGAATTGTGACAAAGAACACTTAATTAAATCTACTGTCACATAGGTTTACAAGTTTTAAGCTACATAATTACTTTCATTTTCAAAACAACTTGAGAGTTGGTATAGGTAGGAATTGAGGAAATTATTGTGGGAGGAGGTATTTGAATTCCTCCTTGGCCTGTAACAATACTTGTAGGTAAGGGACAACTAGTGGTTGAGATGAGGTGTTTTCCAAAGATTTGAACTATGTTTTTCACTAGGTCAAGTCTATCTTCAATTTCAAGCATGTGATGAATGTTCTCTATAATACGTTTTTCCAAATCTTCATGAATTTGAATTATGTTTTCTTGTGGGAAACTAGCAACGATTGTTTCAACATGTGTCACACTACTTGAAGGAAAAGAATTCTTAAGGGTATGGTCCATACCTACTGTACTTGTGTCAATACTAGGAGTGAAAGAGCTAGATAACCAAAGATCCAAAATGATTTTTCTATCATAGGATGATATGAGTCTCAAACTTCATCTCACTACAGTACAAAAATATGAAACCAAATACTCATTCAAAGTCTTCTAAATGCAAGATAAGCTAAGAACAATGAAACGATTATAACATAAATTGTGTAAATTGAAACAAAAAGTTATAAAAAAAAAGTAGAAGCTCAGAAAGAATGTTTTAAATGTTGGAAAATATAGTGTAGAATTTGCACTGGGACCGATTCACCTAAAGGGGCGTATGAGTCTCAATGAGGGTTTTTTTCAAAAAATTTAAAAAATTTAATTATTTTTTATACTTTTTATGTTGTATGATCTATAACTTAAGTGTAAATGTAGATTTTGTATGAATTTTAATAAGTTTATATGCAAAAATGCAAGATATATGAACTTTCACTAATGCAAAACTAGAAACCCTAGAATTTCAATTGACTAATGCAAACCTTAATGCAATGTTAATGCAGGAAAGATCTAGGATGATGATGCACTCTAGATCAGAATTATTATGTTCTAAATTCAATTTTTATAAAATGAAAAAAATAAAAATGGGTGCACAATGCTTTCGTATGGTTTAGAACATAGAGCACACCCACTTCCCAATTTCATTCAAGGATAACTTGAGAGATCTCAATGCAAAGGAGAAAGATAACTTGCAATATGGTTGTCCTATGGATTGATTGTAAACTAATGAGGGACTCACCACCAAGCTAGGGCTTGTAAATACAAATGAAATGCAAGATGAAATGATTAACCCTAATTTAATGCAAACTTTAACTAAATGACCTAGAAATACATGTAAACAAAACAAAAAGCTACAGGATGGAATGTATGCACCCAAAAATTTTAAGATGACTAATTGAAGTTGTTAGGTGTCAAAAACACATATTTTTAGACCATAAGAGGGTGCCAACCTCTTAATACATTTTTGGCCAACAAACATGACAAGTATGGTTGATCACCCCCTACTCTTTAAGCTCTACTAGACCTGGGTGGGTGTACTTGAATAATAAGGCATATTTGAAAGTCTAAATGGAGGGAAATATACTCACTATGGAATACATGTGTGAAGTGGATGCAAATATTACTTACTAATTCCTGATTAAAGTGTTTAAATAATCAAGAGTGTGAATAAGATTTGTATAAAAATGCTCTAAAGTTGACCAATTCCTAATATATTGGGTGAATGGAGTTTATGGATGAAAGATGACTATGGAGATAGATTTTTATGATAGGTTATTCTATTGTTCAACTAAACTTTAACTATTAGGAACTTTTAAATGTTTCCACCTTGTACAAACATGTAGGTCTTTCAGTTACAATACTCCTATTTATAAATCCTAGTCTTATTCCCTCAAATTATTGTGATTTTTTGAAAGGATTTTTAATTCTTAGCTTAAGGGAAACCAATAAGATTAATTACCTAAAAATAATTTTTAATACCTGAGTGAATCAATTAAAATGAATTAACTGAAATAATTTTTGAATTCTCTCTCACTAGAACCCAATCAAAACAATCACACAACAACAAAAAATGTGTCTTGAAAAATTCTATAAATTTGAATAACCTGAATGAACCACTTTATAGATAGCAAAACAACATATAAGCATGAAAATTGAAACAAAAATTGAACACTGAAGATAAGTTGCCAATTAAAAATAGTCTTCTCCATTATATTGTTTCAAAAGGATGTTACACTAATAGGAGAAGTCTTTTGATATGAGATGGATGGGTGGAATATCATATATGAATGTAACCTAATACTAGTAGTGGTGATAATTATATGATGATTATATCCAAAACTAGGCCCTAGTTTCCCTATTCATGTGGAAAGCAACAAGCTATAGGCCCATTCACAAAAGGTTACACAATTTCATAACTAAAACATGATTAACATAAACATAAAAACTTCAAAGTTTGATGGTGGATGCATCATAATTCGTTAATCTCCAGCAAGTGCTTGTGATGACCAAAGACCTATTCAAGGCTCATGTACCATGATAATGCATCCACAACCACCAAAATTTGACACCTTGTTACTCCTCTCTACTTAGCATGTGCAATGAATAAATTGAAATTCGATAGATGTTCAATATACCCACTCTTAGCATGAATTTCTACATTATGTATAATATCATTCATTTCATATTCAAGTTCAAAGATTCTTCCAAGTTGCACATGTGTCCTCTTGAGCACCTTGTCTTCATTGTTAATGTCATCGAGAACACCTGGAAGGTATCAAGCTCTTTCATCCTTCCATGTATCTTAGTATTTTAAATCCGCTTCCTTGAATAAATTTGGCAGAGCCATAGTTAGTGACTAACTGAAGTCACTAAATTCTTGTGTTAAGATGTTATGAAATTTGGCACATGCATTCATAAGCTCTTGAAACTCTTAAAGTGCACTTCTATTATCACCTTTCTTTTCTTTTATGTAGGGTTCAACTTCCTTTATTTTGTCATGCAATATATTATGTTCTAACAATGCTACATATATTTTGTCATGGATGATCCAAAATTGATCTGAAAGTCCAAACATACCATCAAATCTCTTAGATAATAGTTTTGATGTCATTTCAAAGGTGGTGGCTTTCATTTTTTTCTTCAACTCTTCTTTTTGTTTTTGGATCTTTTCATATTTGTGCTTCTAATAGGTGGTCTCAAACATTGCTTCAAGCACCTTTCTTTCATGTTCAATCAATGGTGAGTAAAGATTTGAGGAGGAAGGAAATCTATCTTTGCAAGTGGTTACCTCATTCTTTAATCTCTCATTCTCTTCCATTAGACCCTTATTATCTCTCACCAATTTTTGAATTTGAGACTTGGTAAACTTGGCCACATTCATATTCAGATCATTAGTTTCCATAGGGTTTGTATCCCCTACTCTATGTACCATAAGGTGTCCACAAATCTGATCATGATTATTGATAAGGGAAGGCATTTTACCTAGTAGGTAAAGTGCCCACATCTGTAAAGTAGCATTGTCAGGGTTATATCCTGATCTAGTATATGCCTTATCACTAGCTTCATTTGTTAATTGCAAGGTCTTATTCTTCCTTTTCAAAAAGTTGTCAAATACAATAACTGAACTGATATCCCACCCTAGAAGAAGCATAACACCAAATTCTTGTAATAGTGCTCTTCCTCTTTCAAGGGTCATATTGTTCATCTCTTCATTGACCTCATGCTAGAGCTCCTTCAAGGCATCTACTTCTCTCTAAGGGATGATGTCCTTTAGCTTTTCTCTTATTAATTTTCATTTGTAATCATAAAAAAGAGTCTTAAACTTAGAGGTTTGGACAAATGTGCCATCTATAATGAATTATTGGTTGGAAAGATGTCTCACATCATCAGATAACACATTGGAAGCTTCAAATGTGATCATATTCCTCTCCGGTGGCTCTTGATATTGGGGAATAGTAGGAATGGTGATTTGTGTGACTTCCTCCTCTTCTTCAATGTCATCTTTGATTATATTTAGAGTGTCAGTTGAGAATCTCACCTCTAGAGTAGGCCGTGGTGACAAATGACTTAATGGTGCCACATTCTTAGCTTCTACTAAAACCAATATCTCTTTTCCTCTCAGAAACTACCAAGGGTACATCCTTTATGAATTCTTCCTCATGTCGAATCATCTGTTCAATCCTTTCCATAGGATCCTACATTTTATGAAAATCCTCCACATACAATGGGTTATTGCTTCTTCTCCAAGCCTCAGCCATGACAATTCTATTGTAGGCACTCTTCCTCATTACCACTTGATTCTCATCATAGTTCCCAATGATATCATCTACATGGAACTAATGTTCATACCCCTTCATTTTTGTGATATTTTAGCATCATAAATAAAATGTTCAGGATAAAAATTCTTTTTTGTATCTTACTAGCAAGCCATAATAATCTACCTTGGTACCAACCAACTCAAACCATGTATTTATAGTGATAGTGACATCACCAAAGCATAGAGTAGAAGTCATAAAAGTCATCCATCCATAGATTTTTAGGTGTATGAAAGACAAATAAGCCAATTGCCTTACAATTTTAAGGTATGCAACTTGGTTTGGCATAATTTTAGGTAGTAAGAATGGGGTTGTCTTGAATCCATACACTCTAATCATAGTGCAATCCTCAAATGTATACTAGGGTATGTGTAGGATCATGATGGGCCAAAAAGTGTTGATATCATGGGTATGTGTAGGCTTTGTGGCTGATGACTTTTATTTTACCCAAAATTGATGAAAGGAAAAAGGGTTTTTAAAGGAGATTCTTAGCTTTCCACCAATATAAATTATGCTTTACTTTTAATTTAATAAATTATTATTATTCATTTTCTATTTGAATTATGACTAAAGTCTTGATTGATAGGCTGATTTAAAAACATCTATAGCTTTCAAATGGTATCACATTTTTTGAATCTGAAACATGCATCACATTATATGCTTCATATACTATAGGATTAAAAAAAAAATTATGGAGTTTTGACCAAGTCAAGGTGGTTAGACTTATGAGTTTTTATATTTTTTAAAAGTTGTAATAAAAAAATTCATAATTAATTATTTACTTGGAAAAAAGTTACAAAAAAATAATCATCACATTGGGAAATGATTCCTCTAATTATATCTAAAATCTTATAAAAAATATTATCATTTGATTTTGGTTAAGGTGGTCAAGCAGACACCTACTTCTTATTTTTTCCTTGAAATTTAAGTATTACTACACTGAAATTTCAAATTTTCTCCAAATAGGTTTTTTTAGAAAAAAATAAACCTAGTGGTTTAGAAACTAAATTCAATTTACTACATATTCTATTTTTATATATTTTTGAAATAATATAGATAAATTATTCAAATTTTTACTTCAAGTTTCCTAACTCTAATTTTTCTGAATTTTTTGCCACTTAAGGGCTTATTTTTTCAATGATGGTCCTGCACATACCCACCAGTCCCCTCAATTGTGGTGCAATTTACCTTCAAAATCCTTCTCTTTTGGTCTGGGGAATTTTTGTACTTATGGGGACAAAATATAGTCACACTTGTGGCCAATCAACTTATACAAGGGTTTGACAAAATATTCCTCAAAATACAAATAGTGAGATCTTCCACACCTACTCTCCCATATGTATATCCCCATTTGCACTATCCTATAGTTCTCATCATTGTCTTGATCCTTAATTCTCAATTCTTCTCCCCATATTCTCATTGCGTACCCTTCATATAATATCATGTGCATAAGAAGTGAATAGTGCTTGAAGTGTATGGCATCATTATTGTTCTTAATGGTAGTAAGAGCAGTATGGATGGCCTCAAATAAATATTATGTGTAATCATATGTCCTGGTGTCTTAGCTTTAGATATCTGCAGCCAGAACCATGGGAGCTATAGTCATGTTAGTAGGAGCATCAACTCCTAGTACATGGCCGACTAAATAGTAGGTGTATTGGTAGTATTTCTCAAATGAATCCATAGGGAATGGGGGAATTTCATCACTAGAAAACCTTCTAGCTTGATTTCCTAGACCTTTAGGTTTGTGTAGAGGTAACTTCCACCTCTTATAGCTAGTGTCCATAGTCTGATATTCTTCTAGCAAATCTCTCATCTACAAGTTTGTTTTTAGGGATGTATCTAATTGAAAAACCATACAAATGTAATCCAATGTTATAATAATAAAATTTGATCCATCATGAGAGTGGATTTCCCTTGTTTTTGGATTGTATTTTCTAGCCAATGCTTTAATAAATTCTACATTAACAAAGAAATTAGGCATCACAAGATTCCCTAAATTCAAATTCCATGGATTCGAGACTAGTTGATTTATGTATTTCTTTCTATATTTATATATAAACAAGTCATAGCCCTTGTGTGAATTCAACATGTCTCCTAGATTATTATGTTTATCTTCCAATGTTTTGAATGATGGGTTTAACTGAGCTAATCATCTCAACTTTGGCCTAGACTTGGGACACTGATCTATCAAATCTTGGTTTAATGGAATAGCCTCCATTTTTTTCCTTTTCACTTTTTGTTTCTCAGGGGTTTTGTCCATTTTAATCCCTACTTATACTATACTTCAATCTAATTTCTATAAAACATGTTCAATTGAGCCAAGAGCACTTACTGGAATGAAATTTGTGATTTCTAAGTTGCTTTCCATCATCTAACACCATCTTCTCAATATTCAACCACAATTCATACTAATTCTAATTTCTTAGGAGTAAGATCTATCAAAATTTGACACACTTGAGCCAACTTTGGTTCATAAATGGCACTCATGCTACCTTTCTAATCAACTTGCAACATTAATAGAAGTTGTCTCTTTAATAATATCATCAGTCATGCCAACCCATTGAAACATTATTTCATATTGTACCTTAGAAAAATGGATCATTGATATTTTCATGTTCTTTTAGGCCTTTTCTCTCATAATGCTTGGTATATTTTGCTTTGATTTAATGTTGCAATGTAACTTATGCATTCACATTAGGTCTTAAACATTCAAATTATGAAATCTTGTGATGGTGTTGTGGAGTGTTGTAACACATTTCTACACTTTTCTAGACTCTTCTCATTACAATTCACCTAAAAATTACCGTTTCATCACTTGTCAAGCCCTATTTTAAGGTGTTGTAAAGTCTTGTAACAAGATTTCACACCTTTCTAGGCTTTTTATCACTATTTACACCTTTCTTATGCTTTATATGACCCCTTTATGCACTAATCAAACTTAATTATGTGTATTTTTAAATGTAAACTTGACAAACCACATTAAATGCAAGATAATTCTTGACACCCATTTTCTATGGGTGGCGAATGAGTCCCTCTTGGCTGAAAATTCTAAATAATTCAAAATTTCTTTTGGGTTTTTTCAAAAAGACCTTATATCAGCCTGTGATGAGGTATTATTGGGTTATTAGGGTAGAATTGTGTATAAATAAGTTTTTTTCTTCTCATTTCAATCCCCATTCATCTAATTCATTCAATCATTCATCAAGCTCATTCATTCACTAATTACATTCAAGCATCATTCAATCGAGCACTCATCAAGCATCTTGGAGAAACCATTGACATATCTTCAGATTTCTTCAACAAGTTTGTGGTGAGTTTAGGAAATTTGCATGTTTTTTATTCATTATTCCTTGTTCATTTCATTTCATTTCTTCATTAAGGGTTTGATTACCAAAGTGGGATTTGACCAATGAAAATCCCTATCTCTAACCCTTCACCATTTTCCCCCTTTTGCATGTGTGTTTGTAGACTTTTCTATGCATATTTTTCAAGAAATTAGGTGTTGAAAAGTGGACAAGAAGTCAAAAAAGTGTTTCAAGTCAACTAAACCTTTTTTCAAGCTTGGAGACAACCTACAGTCCATTTTCTATATATTTGACTCTATCAACCTGACAAGAAGACAAGTGTAGATCGAGAGATACATAATTGACCTTTGAATTCATAGAATTTTTGAGGAGGAATGATTCACCTTTAGTGGTGAATGAGTCCCACATCGTAGAAAAAAGTGATTTTGTCAGATTCTAGTTCTCGACAGTCAAAAACCTATTTTAGGAGATTTTACTACTAGGAGGAGTGATTCACCATTAGTGGCGAATGAGTCCCACTAGTGATTTGCATTGATCTTTTCCATATTTTAGAACATTCTAGATTCATCATCCAATTCCAAGGTGCACTCTATTTGACCTTGTTCCATTTAGTTTGCTTTAGTTTTCATTTCTATTACATTTCCTGCATATTACATTATGTTTTCAAACATTGCATATTTCATTAGTTTTGTATTAATAATCAATCAATTACATCATTTAGTTGCATTTACAACATTGCATTTACTCTTAATCACATCACAAAATCCTTTATTTGAGTAAAACACTTCAATTTTTGGGTTTTATCTCTCTCCTTTTAGGTGAAAGATCCTAAGAGTGCAAGAGAAGTCCATAAAACACCTTCAAAATTCTTAGTTCACATACTATCGAAGAGACTTCAATTATACTGCTTGTTTCTCTCTTCGATATGTCCTTGATCATATTTTAAAATTTTGAAGATACATTTGAATTGCTCTCTTTGATTCTACAAGGTCTCTTCGATGGCTACATATCATGTTCTTTCCTTTCAGAATTTTGACATATGAATGTTGATGAGACCAATAAGCATCTCTCTTTGATAAGCTCATGTATCCTTGACATACCTACATTCCTTCCTTCAGCAATGCTACTTTCGATAACCTTTATCTGACTTTGAAATGTCAATTTGACCCATGCTCATCTCTCCTCTATG
Organism: Sequoia sempervirens; assembly: GCA_007258455.2. NCBI lineage: Eukaryota > Viridiplantae > Streptophyta > Pinopsida > Cupressales > Cupressaceae > Sequoia > Sequoia sempervirens. The sequence goes on along the minus strand of VDFB02271358.1, from coordinate 414,838,890 downwards.
TCCCTTAGTCTCATTGATAATGTATGCTCATAGTTGTGCTGAAATGTTGAAGAGACTTTTGCAAAGGTTTTCTTGATGTTCACTTGTCTCTTCAATGTGTTATTGTTAGAATATCGAGGAGATTTCTATCATTGTCTATTTGATGCCTTCATTTATCTCTAACATTTTATTCTCACTTTTTCTTAAAGTGTTAAAGAGACCTCTTCAGTTTTCTCTTTGACATAACAATGTCTCATCGCTAGTACCATTGGTCCATGCTATTCTTGCCATTGATTTACTATTTATTTTATAATAATCTCTCTATGTCTGAGAAATGTTTTTTTTTTTCCTGAATGGGCAATAATCCCATATTTTTTAGAGTATCACTATGAATGTATCATGTCTGTGAGACATGTTAAATTTTCTATTTGATACATCAAGGTCTCCTCAACATATTTCTCTTTGGGTTGTTGGGGAGATATTTGAGGATGTCTCCACAATATATGAGTCTCCTTGATATCTTCATCGGCCTTCTATTGAATTTGTCGGGGAGACATTAGGATGACTCTTTTTTATATTGTACTATCTTGGTTAGACACCTCATGCTACCAAGGGAGCGTTCTAAGGGAAGGATTCATTTTACATTGATAATGAAATTCTTTACTTTATGAGCTTTACACATGAGGGAATTTTGTATTTATTATTCAAATATACTAAAAATCAAGAGTGAAGGGTTTTATGATGGAGATGGAATGAAAAGGATATGTGAAAGCCAAGGCGGTAATTTTAGCTCCAACAGAAGCTTTGAAATGCTATAAATTTTGGCTCTATATTAATGCTAATTGGGACTCATACACCAAGCTAGACAAATTAATCCCAGATCTGGTTTTTTGTCCAAAAACAAAAATATGGAAAATGGGTATCTAAATCTATAAAAACCTTAATTTTTACCTAAACTGGGACTCATATGCCAAAAGTGGTGAATCAATATAGTTAGGGATTTTTGAAATTTGAAGGTTTAAATTTGGTCTTAAAGTTCTACTATGTTCTTTCCAATTGATTTCTAGATTCAAAACCCTGATGTTCAACCTATAGAATTCCTCCAAGTATCTCCAATGCAAGGTGACAATTTTGAAAACTTTAGGCCCTTTGAAAAATTTCTCCAAGATGTATCTGTAATATAAACCTAAAAATCACACACTAATGAGGGGAGAAAATGTTGATTTGTTTGTGGAAAGGGATTTTCCTTGGTCAATCCCCATTTTGGTAATCAAACCTTGAAATGAAATGAAATAGGAATGGAGAACAATGAATGAAATTTTTTTGATGTTGCAACTCACAAAACCCTAGCAATGAAGTGCTACAAACATGTATGGGATGGATCCAATGGATGTGAATCTTGACTCTTGCTTGAATGTGATATATTTTGAATGAAATTCTAACTTGAATCATGAAACCCTACATCACAATTGTTAGCTCAAAAAAAAAAAATGATGCATGAGCACTTTGACATGATACTTGATGCTTGAAGAATACTCTAAAATGTTTGATAATCTACTCTTGAATGCTCTTATAAACACTTGAATGTGCTTGTGAACCCAAACTTGCTTTAAGGATTCTCATTCAACTTGCTAGGTGTAAAATAAGTGAAAATAAATTGTATTTATACTTAATTATGCAAGAATTCCCAAAATTACAATAGTACCAGCTGACACCAGATAAAGGAGGATAAAATATCAACAAAAACTTCAATTAATTTTGATTTTGGGCCACACGAGACTCATTCCCCAAGTTAGTGAATGAGTCCCATTAGGCATAATTTATGTGACCATTTTAAAAATTCTTAGAAAGGTGTGAAACCAAGTTCAGGACCCAAAAACCTAAGTGGGAGTCATTTGAAAAGGGTGGAAAATGACTCCTAGATCACTAAATCTAGGTCACACAACTTGAAAACACCTGAGTTATGATTGGATGTTGATTTGCATAGGGATTATCCTTGAAAAAATGCATTAATTAAGGCATGTGGATTTAAAATAAAACAAATTAAAGCATTAAGAAGCCAAATTATATCATAGGACCCTAGAAAAGTGTGAAAGTGTGTTACAACACTTTACAACACTCCAAATAAGGCATCAATAAGCTCATTTAGTTCACAAGGGCCCAATACCTAATGTGAATTTGTTAGACATAGTGCAACACTAAATCAAGGCCATGTAAGGGGTGACCTTTTTCCATCATTACATTAGGTTTTGTTCTTCTATTTCTACACTCCCAAATTCTTGAATCTCATAGTTCCAAAGCTAGAAATAAGTTTTGTAGATCAATTTTCATGAAATTACAAGAATGATGACAACTTTGACAACTTTGAAATTTTCTTCAATTTTTCTCTTCAATAGATCTTCAACCTAATCTCTACAATTAGACATCAAAGAGAGAAAAATATTTTTTGTTAGTGTGGGGATTTTCCTTTGTCAAACCCCATTTTGGTAATTAAACCTTATTATGAAACAATGAAACATGAAAGATGAAACAATGAGACATGAAACAATGAAACCTTGAAATCTTGAATAACAAATCTGTAAATTAGCATGAAGTGGCCTTATTTAATGTAGATCTTGATCATGAAACTTAATATGTAACAATTCCTTTGATATTCTTGCATAGATCTTGAACACTACACCACCATATTAGCTCAAACAACATGCATGATGCAATAAACCTTTAACATGATGAAATGAATCTTGATTTCTGCAATAATCTTCTACAAATCTACCCTTGAATTCCTTAGAAATGCTCTTGAATTTCTCTTGATCTCATAAAATTTCTATTAGTACTTGTTCATAAAAGTTGCTCAGGTGAAACTAAGTGAAATAGCCTTGTATTCATACATATCTTAAGATTAATTCTCAAAATTCAAATATCACAAGCTAACATTGAATTATGGATTTGAAATCATTAAAGTACCACAAAAAACATATTCCAAAGGGGGATCCTAGGTCTAAGTGATGACCCATTTTCCATAGGACAAATGGGTCCTAGGCCACTTACCTAAGAAATACATTGTACAGTGTTAAACATTATTCAAAAGTAGGGTCCTTAGCCTAAGTGAGGAAGTGGGTCCTAGGTCACTTACCTAGGACACACATCTTCCAATGTTAAGTGTTCTATAATGACATTTATGAATGTTGGATTTTATCCCTCATAAATTGCATTTAATTAAGCTTGGATTTTAATTAAAGGGGCCAATTAATGCAAATTAACCTTAATCAATTAATAAAGCCATAGATTAATGTGAAAGTGTAAAGATACACCTTACAACACCAAAAATAAGGCATAATTAAGTCCATTTTATTTAAAAGGGTTGTAAACTTAATGTGAATATGAAAAAAATATTACAAGACTAAATTAAGGCATAATTAAGCTCATTTTATTATTAATTATTCCCAAATTAAGTGTGAAAAGGGGAAACTTTTTCCTACACTATAGTATGTAAAATCAATTTTTAGATTTAAACAAGATAATTTTCTAATTATGCTATGAAATAACCTAAAAAAATGGTGTCTTTTAGATGCAAATTTGAAGTCAAATAATGGACTAAATTTGACAACTAAAGTTTACTATGAAAAATTTTAGATAACAAAAAATTCTGGAAACTAAAACAACAAACTAAATACAACACAAAAGGTAGAAAAAGTAGTTCTAATGCTTAGAAATTTAAGAAAAGCCTTGATCAAGGACTCATTGGCCCATGGGTGAATGGGTCTCACTTCAAGACTTTTAAAAATTAATTGGCAAGTTTTTCAGATGATTTTTATGGTTTTTAGATTCTAGTTTCAGCCAATGAGGTACAATTTCAGCTATAAAAGCAATTAAATGTAAGTGGAAAATAGTGTTAAGTGACAAGCAAAAAGACCTAATTTGATTTTCAATTTTGATTCAATTTTGTAATGTAAATGAATGATGATGAAATGTTATGTAAATGCTATGTACAATGACTATTCATTTTGAATTTTCTAAAATTTTATAGAATGCAAAAATGCAAACCTAAAACCCTAAATGAGATGCAAATGAATGTAACAACTAGATCTAGGGCTAAGAAAGATCTCCCAATCAATAAGATATGATGCTTAAAAGTTTGGTTCACCAAAATGAAACATCAAAAATTATTTTTTGCTAATCAATATGGAATTGATGAATAATGAATGACCTATTTCTCACTATTTCATTTGGAAATGAGATTCCCACAAAGAATTGATTATCAATCCTTAGTTGAACCAACCCAAAGTGGGAATCTTTAGATTTCCTTATGACTAAAGGATGCGGGTCAAGGTCAAACAACGCTTTGGGGAGAAAAGCTAAAAATATAAAATCAACTCCAAAATGCAATCTAACACTTGAAGCAAAAATATTAAACTCAATTTTTGTAAAACCAAAAAATAAAATGCAGATATGAGAAGGGAAGGAACATGTGTACTAGTCAGAGAAAGTGCTTTTTAGAAGCTGATTTGAGACTCATTCATCTATGGGTGAATTGGTTCATGTGCAGGGATTTCAACAATCTTTTGGGAGTCTTTGGTGCAGACCTATAGCTTCTAATTTTTCTAGGTTTTAGTGTCAAAAAGTAAAAAATCACATCTATAGGTTAGATTTCATGATTTGACAACAATTTCAACAACTTTTGCAACTTTGACAACTTTTTCAATCTTTCTCATCAAAAGGTCTTCAAGTATTCTTCAACCTAAATCTACAATCACACATACAAGACAGAAAAAAGATTTTTTTTGTTGAATAGTGGTTTTCCTTGGTCAAACCCCATTTTGGTAATCAAACCTTGAAATGAAATAATGAACAAAAGAGGGAATGAAGAATGAACAAAGCTATGTTATCACTCAACAAACCCTTGAATGAAACCTTGATAATTGAGATCTTAGGAGACGTGCAACTTGCATGAAATGGCTAAATTAGGTGTGGATTGTGAATCTTGAATATTGCTTAAAATGATAACTTGAATGCTTGACTTGATCATGAAACCTACATCATAATGTTAGCTACAAATACATTAATGATGCAAGAATACTTTGACATGATGAATAGATTTTTAATGCTACAATAAAACTCTAATATATCTACTCTTGAATGCTCTTGATCATAACCTTAGCTCTTGTAATTGAACACTTGAAAATCTAGGTGAAACATGGTGAAATAACCTTGTATTTATATGTATGTATCCTTAATTTCCTAAAATTCAAATGTCACAAGCTAGCATTGAATTATGGATTTGAAGACACTAAAACACCACCAAAAAAATAATTTAATTTTAGGTCCTAAGGTCTAGTCCTAAGTCCCTATACTTGAAGCACACATTGCTCAATGTAAAGTGTTATGTTTAAGCATTACTTATTGTTGAGTTTCCTCTTTAGAAAATGTAATTTCATATGCTTGTAAATGAATTAAAGGGATAATTAAAGTATAATTAAGCTTAATTTAATGAAATGGTCCCAAATAAGTTTGAAAATGTAAAGAGTTACATTTTCTACAATACAAACTTCAAACTTGATCAATTTGATCCTTATGTGTTGTGGTAATTGCATTAATGTGAAACTATGCTTGTTCTTGATGAATTGTCTATTTAGGACTTTAAAATCAATACCTACATTTTCTGCCGCATTCAAATCAAATGTATGCACAAGGACTTGTCTACTAATCTTCAATAATGCAGCTCACTTATCATGCTTCCTATTTTTTTGATACCATTGAAGGCTTAGTGCACTTTTCTTATGCACTAGGTATTGTAAATTATGGTCTGAAAGAGATTATCAGTAGAATGAGAAGGTGACAAGTCTCTTGAGCAGGGGACAATAATAAGCAAAGCATTCAAGTCATGAATTTAAGCATCTGCCTTATAGTTGTTTAAAGTGCACCAGGGTGTAGAACTGGTAAGCAGTAAAGGGGCTGGTTGCGAAATAGAAGAGAGTCCATGAATAAGTAATTTAAGTGATTGGGATACAAGGGAAAACAGTCATAGACAAACACAAATAAAGTTCAAGGCGTTTCGATTAGGGCTTAAGGTTTTAACACAACCCTATTTCAATAGTTGTAAAACCCTAGTAAGTATGACCATATTTCACTTTTCTAGAGACGTTGAACGGGCCAAGAGCCAGAATTTGAAGAAGTACTACTAGTGTGAAAAGAGAGTAACATGATGCTGCAACATTTTGATCAATAAACTTCCAGTTTTATGCATATTTTCTCTTTTTATGTGTTGATAATCAGCTTCATAAAACGGTATTGATTTTTTTGTTTCTTGCTTTATACACTGTCTGTAGAATTTGTTTATTTCATCATATTATAAACACTTATTCATCAATATGTAACTGTGGATTCTATTTCCGGGCTAGTGTAATGAAATACGCTTTTCAATTGTAAATTAATGTAAATAAACATGAAGTTACAGTACTAATATGAAAAAGACAAAAAAAATTATAGGAACTAATACAAATATGTTACAAGCCTTAATAGTCAAAGGTAATAACGAGCAACAGTTGAAATTAGTTTCGTCCATTTCAGCCAGACTTTCAAATGCGTAGAAGAATAGACATAAATAGAAATCCATCCTATATTGAAACATTTTACATCTTAAAAATAATCTCCTCTGTTCGATATGCTGCAACTCTAAACAAATATTGAATAACATTGATAACGGTCTGCCTAGTTCGACTTCATCTCTTGGTGGCCATACTTATATAGAACATCATAAATTATGTCGTGAAAGCTGGAGAATTGCATATGCATAAAAAAGATAATTCTTACTATTTATTCACAGTTAAATCGTAATAACGTGTTTGACTTTTCAACAACAGACAGAATACTCATGGTCATTCGGATTATTGTGCCCAATACCTCCACTGTGATCTTCTGGACGAAATGCTATAGATTTTCTTCCATTACTATCATCATATTCATTTTCTTCTTTATGACGTCTTTCATCAAACTGATTAGAACCATCACTAATCATGGGGGCAGGAGCAGGTGCATTACTCATGAGTGCACTGTTGAATATCGTGACTGACAAGGTTTGACAAAATGAAATAGCCCAAGCAAAGGTGAGAAATAAAATGATGCCCAGCCCTGCTTTCATAGTGTAATGATGAGGAAATGTTCTAAACAGATTACTTAATGGAAACAAGAGTAATAACTAGAGAGCTCTAGTCTAGCAATTGGAAAGTTCGAGTAATCCTGGAACGCCTAAGACCATAGAGAGAAGGATATAAAACGATAGAGAGATATCACTATTAACCAATAGTTCGCTGAATTTGTGGGAGATTTCAAAGGATGAGATACGATAGGTTTTTGTGTAGAGTTTGTGGAGAGCCCTCGTATCTATTGCAGAGATTGTGGAGAACTCAATGGAAAGAAAATTTCAATTTTTTATCCAAATTGAATAATGCAAGCTAGGAACAAATGGGGGACATCTAGTTAGTGTTCCACTTCTTGTATGCCATGATCATTTTATACAATACAGGCACGAGAGTGCCTTTTAAGCTCATTAAAGACTCATAAGGTTGCTAAGTGTTATGTTAGCTTTTGAATAACTTAATATCCAGCATATATATTTTGAAATGCTCAAACGCCATATAAGTTAAAATGTGGTTGGTGAAGAGACGTAGAATATATAATCTCTTAGAATTGGAAACTTAAATATGAATACAGACATCACTGGAACAAGTGGTTCTCTATTTTTCTTCCATTAGTACCTATCTCTTACCGACAACACATTCACGGTACCACATTCTTGATTTTGCATTCTCATAAGCCTTTGGAAAGAGTACAAATCATCCTGAATGATTATTGAATATCTAATTAATTCTTCTGATAGTTCTGGCATGTTTACATAACTACATATCAGCTTTTTATTTTTAAAAGCCTATTTATACACTTAGACAATGGATTTCTGGAATATTTGTTGCACTTTCACAGCCATGCAATCCGCCAAACCCATTTAATAAAATTCAATTCATTCTTCTTTTAGTTGTTATAAAATTGTGCAGCTTTCTGAAGCTACAAAGGATTTTATATATTTTTAGTCCCTCCACTCGATGTTTAAGGACTGATTTATGTCATACGTATCTGTAATGGCAAATAAAGAAAGCCTGCCCTTACGGTTCTATTACGAAAAGGAGAGAACAAGCATTCAATTTTCTTTTATATTATCTGTTATCAATGGGTCATCAACAACTATAGTATGACATAGTACAAAATTAATTCCCTGTAGAAGAGAAAACGGAAAATTCAAATGCTAGACTACAGAACGCTGTTAATTGAATCCTTGTAAACAACCACAAAACAGCCGTTCAAAGCCTCATTTACTTTCAGATATAAATATAGACTTACAGATGAAAACATTTCGTTTTCGATATCATTCTCTGTGTAGGGTATTCACTATTAGACGCTCAGAAAAATAGGAAACAAATTCAGTGGTCAAATAATTGTACCAACAGAACCAATATCCAGAGTTATATCTTACTTGTACTTCAATGAACTATTATATAGCCTTTACAGATAAAGCTTGAGAACTTAGTTCCTTTTCATTTTCTTGAAAATTGTAGAGTAGGAAAATTAACGTCCGCCAAACATGCTATCCCCATTTCTTAATAATTTATAATAATTGCCTATATTTTTGTAAGTTGACTATCTTCACAGATTTTCCTTTATATGAGAACTGACCTTTATGAATATTAAATTTTTACTCCAGATCTGAAATCTTTAATAATCCAAATGAACCAAGCAAAGTGATGGTCACTATCGCTTCTTTTTACTACTTTAGTACCCAAAATAGTCATGGATTAAGTTGGAATATTTCCAAGTAATTGTTCTGAATTATAAAATTCTGAATGCTCAAAATGTTCTGGAAGACATCCCCTTCACTTCGTAGATTTAAAGTAAACAAAATAACCTCAAAAAATATATATATATTTCTTGATATAGCACGATCATGATGACGATCTACAATCTATGGATAGTGTCTTAGAGTTAAAGCCATATATTGTGTTTTGAGGTTTACTTGATCTTTTTTCTTTCAAGAGAGTATGCTTGCATCAATTGACATGAACAAATAAAGTAATGGAAAACAAAATAAGGCAGGTTTTATCATATATCGGTTTATCCATCGTGACATTACAATATTGTTTTGTTGATTAATATCACTATAGTAAAATTTGAAGAAAGTGTAGACACTAGTATATTTTTAAAATTATTTTCTTAATAGTTGATGATTAATTTATAATGGTTAACTAGTTTATTATATTAATTGTCTATCACATTAATCAAATCATTTATCATCAAATAACTATCACATCAATTACTAATTCTTATTATCAATTTAAATAAATGACATTTATTTATCTTATTAAATGTAAATTAATTTTTATTTTTTTCTAATGTACATTTATTTATTTTAATTATCAATTATCTTCAAATATCTCTTCAATCAACTCTTTCCTCCATTAATAGTTAAATACATCTAACTTTAGCAATCTTTAGTTAAATACATCTTTCAATAGAAACCTCTCTAGTCTTCATCAATTAACTCAGCTCAATTGAGTTGACTCCATTGTTTTTTGTAGTTAAGATAGGTTTGATTCCTCATTGCATCTTCTAGGTCTATAAACTCAATTATTTTGTTCATCATTGATACCCATTATACAATCAAGTAAGTCTATTCTATCACATCCATTATTCATCCTCTTATTAGTTTTATGCTAAGATTGCATCCACATTCCTACAACGAAGAAACATATCAAATTATTTATTGAGGTTTGTAGTGGATTTTGCAGATTATGTTTCTTTTGATTCAATTTATTGTTTTCACTTCCATTTGATTTCAAGTTTTTGAAATTGGCTATTTACATTATGGTGAACCTAACATGAACAATAATCTTCTAGCTGATTTTTTAATCTATGAGAATGCTTATTTCACAAGTTATAAGACTTTTCAAAAGTCAACATGTTCTAGCAAATAGAATTCATTATTATCATCTATGGTTTCTAACATATTTTTTAAATTCTAATATCATGCTTGATTTTTGTTTGATAGATTTTATCCTTTATAAGTGTTGGTCAATTTAATCATTTCTAAATTTTAAAGATCAAACATGTTTTACATGCTAAATTCCATAGTTTATATGTAGCATTCTTAAAAATATGTTTGTAAGACTACTTGTATATTTTAAAAATTATCTTTGTAATGTTATAATTGCATGTCTACTATTAAAATTGCATTATTTTTAAGATAAAAGTGCCTCACTTTTTCTTTAAATAATGTTGGTTTTATGCTAAAATCATGTTATCTAGAAACAAATCATGTTTTCAAAGTTTGAACTACCATTTAAAAGGCTAAAACCATAAAATTATCAAAAAAGCCATCATTTCAAATGCTAGAAATATAGAGCAAAGGAAAAAACCACCATTTCAAAGGCTAAAACCATGAAAAATGCTTTTTGAAGGAAATACCTACTATTTTAAAGGCTAGAACCATGTATTTTAAGAAAAAACACTATATTTTAGTCAAAACAATTAATTCTTAGCTCAAAATCATTGATTGGAAGTAAATACCATTGTTTGTGAGATCAAAACTATTTGTTGGATGTAAACCTCATTATGTTCCAGTCAAGAGAATTCACTAGAAATAAAAATGACCATTAGAAAGTCAAGCCATTATACAACACCCTTTTCCTCAATCTGTGGTCTTATTGGAGACCAAGAGGTAGTTCCTAGGGGCCTAAATCCCTAGGTCTTTCCTTACATGATTTTCTTTTTGTATTAATTATAGTATATAAATATCACAAAAATGATTTTTTATATCAAAATATTACATAATATTTCAAAGTTATATTTCCATGAAAGGCTAAAAAACAAAAGGTGTAGTTTTGTAATACTATAATATCATAACTATTACATTTTATATAAGAATGGATTTAAAAAACTTCTTCTCTCACTATAGTCATGCATTTTATAATATCCCAATGAAGGAACTATATCTAAAAAGTATCAGTTGGACCTCACAATAGCCATTTATTTCATCATCTTTGTTTACAAGCAACTTTGGTCCACCCTACAAACCTAAGTCCTATTTCAGTGTTCCTAGGTTGTATCTTCTATTGTATTTCCTCTATAACTCTAAGTAATTATTTTTGAAAGAGATGTTGTCGTCTACATTGAAAGGTCAATGTCTCACTTATTTAGTCCCTGCTTTCGATACTTGCACTTTTTCATGTTCGATTAGCTTTATAATTTTTTCCTTGGAAATATCAATTGTCACTATTATTTGAACAAAAATATTGTAAGAAATAATTCTTCTAGAAGACTCAATCAGTATTCTCTTTATTCCTTTAGATTTTTACTCATTTCTTTCTTTCCATAAGAGGCATAAGATTTTAGCAAATAATAGGAGACAAAGTAGATTAATATATTTATCAACTCCCTCTTTTTGACTAAACAAAATTTCTTCTTGCTTAATCTTTCCTAATTCTATGCAACCACACAAATATGCACAAAACATATACCATATTTCTTTTACAAAATAAAACATTAGAAAATTATGTTGTAATTTTATGTTTTCTTCAAAGATCACATTTTTATAATTTTGTTCCAAACAAAGAACATGGTAGATTTTCTAATAATCGAATCGATTTTAAGTATATATTCTCTAGTTCTAGTACACTAATCCAGTTCCACTTAAATTTTTTTTCCAGGTTTTTCACCTTCATTGCAATTTGAACACCTATTCACATGCTCAAATATAACATTTTATATAGTATTTTTTGTTCCAAGTTATATATTTTTTTCCATCCTTCTAACTACAAATAGCTAGGTTATCACAAAATGAGTTAATATATCAAAAATTATTATTGTCAATGAATTAAATATTTTTACATGATTCTCTTATTACTAAGTATTTTCTCCATTGTGTATGGAGTAGATCATACTTTGTGTAGCATCATAAACTATCATCCTTGACAATTTCACACTAGATGTTGCTTCCCCTATGTTCTTGGAGCTAACTATGCATTATGTGACCAATTTTATACATTTATAAAAAAATCAATGGTGAAAGATCAAAGTATGCATTTAATATTTTTTCCCTAACACTTTTGATCGTGAAAAAGGAGGGATATAGTCTAGGGTATCATGTGCCCTAGACCTCTTAAGGGTTCCTGAAGCATAAATATGTCAATGTTGATAATTTATCATTTGAAATTTAAATTCTAACTGTGAACCATCCAGACTTATTGTTTGGGAATTACAAGAATTACATATAAATATAAAGTATTTTAACCATTTTAATGAACAAGAATTAACAAGCAATATTGATGAGAAATTATTATACTTCTAAAATAAATTCAAGGGCATTCGAGAGAGAATTTTAAAAAAATATTGCAAAGTTTCTAATTCAATCATAATGAAAAAATTAATGTGAGTTTGTTCATGTTTTTGTGTGCATTTCATTTTTGAGTACTAAGACTTGTAGGTCTTCAAATGAATTCTAGTCAAGTTGCGATTGATCATTAAAGGTGATGAGCATCACATCAATCCATCAAGGAAATCAAATCTAAGTGGTGAGTTATTGCAAATTGTCAATTGTTTACTTGTTATTATTTAGCTCTATCCCTCAAAAGCATACACTCTTTTTTATCATCAAAATTTCCATTGTGGAAGTAGAAATACCAACAAGGGGTTTGATTGAGGAAAGCCTCTATATGGCACAACCCTTCACATCCTTTCATTTGTGTACATTATATATCTAGAGATGAATTGGAGAGATATTAGAGACTATTCATTCATTAACCCTACAAGTTGAAAAGGTGTAGAATTTGTATTTTTTGAGTAGGATAGAAAGATATGACAACCAAATCCATAAGAAAAGAGTTATAGACCAAGCACTTCAAGATTGAAAATACAATTTTTAGAATTAGGGTTTCAGTCTAGGGTGCAAGGCATGCTATGCCAAAAATTAAACCCAAATTTACATGACAAGTGCATTTTTATTCACTCTTCTCATTTCTCAAATTGAAATTTGTCTCTTTATTTCTGGCTTACCTGAATTCATAATAGGACATTGTAATTTTATAGTTTACATATTTACATCATTAGATCACATCAAAAATTCCAAAACCCACATCCAAAGAATTTAGATCCAAGGTTGATGGATGCACCTTTTAGGTTTTAAGTCAATATCATATCCTTGTTGATTTGGATTCCCAATATTTTGGAAAAGGTTTTCTTTTAGTGATCTAGCCATTAGACCTAGGATCCCTTTTCCAGTGAAACATTTTGGTGAAGTTGACATATGTTGCACCTATAATTTTTCTAATTTTTTCAATACATAAAAACTTAAAACTAAATATAAAACTTACGTTATTTGAAAATCATGTTCATAATTTGCATTTATTTTAAATTACTCATTTTCATCATAAATTAAAAAGAAAATATTGCAAATAATTGTAGGGTGGAAAATATTATGCCTTTTCCTTGCTTGATTTGAGAATAATTAAAAATAAATTATACTTAATATCACATTGGTATAGTGTTGTGAGGTGTTTTACACATCCACATTAGGTCTTGTACCCTTGCAAACTAAATAAAATGCATTTATCAATGTCTTGTAAAGGTGTTGTAAAGTGTTGTAAATCACTTTCACAGTTTTCTAGACTTTTATTAAGCATTTAAGTCTAATGGACCTATGTTCCCCTTGATTCAATAATATAAAATGTATTCTCACATTAATCTAGAAGGCTTGTAAATTAAACTTGATTTTAATCTAGTGTTGTAATGTGTTTTACACATTTGCATTGGATCTTGTGCCTTTCTAGGCTATAAGGACCTCATTTTAATGTTGTAAAGTGTATTTAATCACATTTTCACATTGAATTTTGTGTCCCTATCCCTAATTACCCTTTACATCATTATTAATAGGCCCCTATGACCCCATATTGTGCATCATGAGGCTTATTTTGATCGAAGACCCAATGAAATCAACATAAAAACAAAAATTCTTAACTCCCTGACATCTTGACTGGAAAAAGAGGCCCTATGGGACCCATTGAATACTTTGGGTGAATGAGTCTCATCTAGGTGGGACTAAGTTACCCATCCTAGCAAATGAGTCTCATTTGGGCCATTTTCAAGGTTTGAGAAGGAAAACTTGGGTTTTAAGTTATTTTTTCTCCAATGTTGACCTTAGGGATCAAATTAATGGGAATTTGAGTAGGATTTACTATATAAAAAATCTTATAAACCCTAATTCATAATTCATTCATCATTAATTATCCATCTCAAGTCAACCAAGCTAGGGTTTTAGCATCAAGATAGTTTTATAAGGCATTCAAGGGAAAATTCTTCATCCATTGCTGCAAAAATTCAAGGTCTATCATCATGGAAATTTTATAATTCAATTGTTTCATCCTTCATGTTTCATCATCTTATTCCATCATTGCGGTTCAATTACCTAAAAGAGGTTTGACCGAGGGAAACCCCCATGCCCTAACAATCAATATTTTTATTTTATTTCTTTGTGTCAAAAATTAGGGTTTTAGATTTGGACACCTATAGGAGCAAAAATAACAAACCGAGAGCTTTCATTTGCACTTTCAAGTTTTTAGAAAATTCAAAGTGGAATCATATTCCATTAGTGATGTATCAGTCCCATTTTACATGTTTTTTAGAGGTTTCTATATATTTGGATTCCTATTTGGCTAAAACACGATCTAGAACAGTTTTCCAAATCTGAGACTAAGATGCCCAGATTGATGTATGAGTCCCAGTTGGCTTTTGCATTAGGTTTTTCAAGATTCCAAACCTCCATTTTATCCTTCTTTAGTTTCTTGGTGCACACCTTCAGTTTGATTAGTTTCTGTTATAGTTTACTTGCATTTCTTGGTCATTTTGCATATCATAATGTGTTTTCCAAAATCTTGCATTTCATAATTTTTACATTAGTAGTTAATTTATTTTATCATTTTTTAGCATCTAGGACATTCCCTTTAACAAATTTCAATCTCCTTTGCATTGGAATCTTGAGGGCTTATTCTTGAGTGAGCCATTAAGATTTTGATATCTCTCTCCTTTTAGGTGAAAAACCCTAGAAGTGTAAGAGAGACCCCCATCCAAAAATATTTGGTTGATTTTGGTGAACTCAACCTTAGAACATCATATTTTTTAATTTTGGAGTCTATCATGATCCTAGATTTAGCTTGCATTAACATTGCATTGCATTTTGCATTAGTTAATTTTCATTCTAGGGTTTTAAAATTTTGCATTAGTGAAAGTGAATATAGGTTTCCCTTTTGCATTTCAAATCATTAAAATTTTCTTAAATTCTGCATTTGCATCTTATCTCTGCATTATATAGCACATAAAACATAAAAATAAAAGTAAAAAAATCTAAAAATTTTGAAAAAAAAATCCCCACTAGGACTCATTCACCACCTTGGGCGAATTAGTCCCTTTGCACCCTTGAAACTACCTTTTACAACACTAAAAAATCATTTTTTACACTTCAATTTTCTGCCATTAACTATCTGTATCAATTGGCTGAGTTTCTGTTACATGCATTTCATTAGATCTAGCTTAAATTAGCTCACTTCATGCATTTCTCAATTTAACATTTCCATTTACAACCTTTCATCTTTCAGGTTGTTTCATAATGTATTCAACACATTACCTTGTTTCACATCTGAAATTTTCATTTAAACATTTCACTTTAAGTCATTGCATTCCACTTTATTTACTTTCTCATGTTAGCATGTATTCTCTTCAACCATTCCATGTTTCTAGAATATCAAGTGGCTTGTATGATTATATTTTTCATGGGCATAATCTAGGAAATAAAAGTAAGACCTTTGATAAGCATGTTGTATACCCTCCTAGTACCTATCGAATTTTTAAGAATGTCATCACACAAGAGAATGCAAGTGTAGACAATCATACCAATCACACTTTATCTTCTCCCCATATCTTTCACATTACCTTGTTTCACATCTAAAAGTTACATTTAAACATTTCACTTTAAGTAATTGCATTGCACTTTATTTACTTTCTCATGTTAGCATGTGTTCTCTTCAAGCATTCCATGTTTCTAGAATATCATGTAGCTTGTATAATTCTTTTTTTCATGGGCATAATCTAGGAAATCAAAGTAAGACCTTTGATAAGCATGTTGCATACCCTCCTAGTACCTACTAGATTTGCAAGAATGTCATCACACAAGAGGATGCAAGTGTATAAAATCATAAAAATCATACTTGTTCTTCTCCCAAAACCTCTCCTATTAGTGATGAAGGTATCTTGGTGAAACAAGATACAAGCATTGAAAGTATTGATCATCCCTCTCCTCTTCACCTTTGGAAGATATTAGAAAACAAGAAGATGGGATCATAGAAAAATTTCTAAACATCACCTTACCTAGTCTTCCTAACCATAACAATCAAAATTTTCCTTCTTGTAATATCCCTTCTTGATGCAAAGAGGATAGGTTGGTGTTAGAAGATATACCTATTAAGAGTCATGGGAATCTTGTTCCTCCCTTTCCTAATGCTCCTACCATTTGGGAACATCTATTTTAAAATCATAGTGTTCCTTCTCTTGATGTCTCCACTATTTGTGATGAAGCTAGTTTACAAAGTCTAACCATGTCCAGAATGTGGTGAACATATTACAAGCTCTCCTACTAGGGTAGATAATATGAAACAAGCAAATGAGACCTTTGAGAAAAAGGACAATCAAATAGATCCTTCTCCTAACATCCCCACTCTTGATAAACAAGACAATCCAACCATTGATAAATCCCCTACTTGCAAGGAAGTTATATTAGAAGAACCAAGCCTTGCATGTCAAGAACAATTGCCTTGTTGTTCTCCTAATAGCTCTCCTCCTATGGAGGATACCATGGTGCAAGAAAAGGATAACAATGACAAAAATGATATAGTGTCCTTAGAAGAAGATGATGAGACAAAATTAGCCTCTCCTTCACTAAGGGATGTTAATATTATTCAACCTCAATTCATCCTTTATCCACCTTCACACAAACCTCAAACTCAAAACAAACCTAAATTCATCCTCTACCCACCTAAGAATAATGTGTCGCAACAGTCAATTCATAATATTGTTGCTCATACATATAACACTAGAAACAATCCACAACCACAACAATCAATACCAACACCCCTACCTTTGCCTAACCCTATTTTACCAGGTCCTCCTCATGGAATGGAGTATGATCATTTTGAGCAACTTAAGAATTATCCAACTAAGATATCATTGTGGGACCTTATTCAAGCCTTCCCTCACTACCACAACATGATTCAAACAACCTTACAATAAGTTCCTATCCCTTCTCATGCACAATCAAATGAAATAGTAGCTATGAGTCAAGGAATACCTCCTGGCATTATTTTCTATAGATATTGGATCTGCCCTTAATGTGTGTAGTGTGAGCCTTCTAGATAGGCTCAGTGTTGCTAAATCAAGCATTCAACCTGATTCTTTGTCTCTTAAGTGATTTGACAATGTCAAAAATAAACCACTTTGGGTGATCACTTTACCTCTTACAGTTGGGAAGGCCACATTGGAAACACAAATTCATATTATGCCTCATGAAATTTCATATAATATTCTTTTAGGAAGACTGTGGATTCATGCAATGAATGGAGTGCCTTCTACTCTCCATCATAAAATGAAATAAATCTACAACAACAAAGTGTACACACTTGATGTTGATCCTGAGCCTTATAGTGTCTTACAACTTGAGAAAAACAAAGAAAATCCCTTCAACACATTAACATTAAATACACAAGTGGAACTCGTAAAAAAAATAGATAAAGAAAAATATATCAAGCAAACCACAAAGCTATCAAAAGATGATTGGGGTTCCTTAGATTTAAAACATACACTCATGGGAGAATACAAGATCATACACACAGATTCAAATAAGGGACACAAAAAATAGTCATTTCAACACAAAAGTTGGAAGATCCTTTGAAAGCATCTGCCTCAACCACTTAAGAACACAAGACAAAAAATTACACAACAAACTTTGATGAACTCAACAATGAACAACCACCTGATCCAAAAGAAATGAAAAAGATTTATGGAAAAGGAGATGAACTTATGAAACAACTTGGCTATAGTGGAAAAGGATGAGGTGCTAGAGAACAAGGTATCTATGTCCCCATTGAGCCTAACATGCAAGAAAAAAATCATGGTCTTGGTTATTGTCCTTTGATAGAAATAAACAAACCTTCAATCAACCTCAACACCATCACAAACAATTCCTCTAAACCAACTTTAATAGTAGTACATCCTGAACTAATACACACTACTATTTTTGGCTGTTATCCTTTGCCTGAAATGCAACAAACAAAGAAATATTCGCTTAATGTCAATGTCATCTCACAAAACACTCAATATTTGAATTTGTCATATTTTACACCCTCCTATAAAGGAGAGAATAATTTTTTTCAATCTAAGCAGTCTTGCATAGGTATAACATCTTGTACTAAGCAAGAGGTATCTTTGTAGTAAACCATAGAAACACCTTCTCCTATTGACCAAGAGGGTATCTTATCGAGACTCCTCCGAGATCACTTGATAACCCTTCCTCCAAGAACATGAAAGAAATTTTATTACAAGACTCCATTTTGTGCATATCATAGAATTCATGGCCATTATAATAATGAATGTAAGGCTTTCAGTAGTAAAATCCAACATCTTAAGGATTTTGGTGCTCTCCCTTATGTGCGAGCACCTAATTACTCTAATTGATATTGATTTTCACTCCACTATGCATCTTATCAATCATTTTAGCTCACCCTTTTCTTACACTAAGTGGGGCAAGGGGTTAGTTATCATTTTCCTCATATGCCACTTTTCATTGTCTCTCTTAGCTAGTTGACTACCTTTCATTAATATATAAGAGTGAGCTTGGGATGTGGATGACATGCCTTAAGTTGACTTACATGTGAAATACTACCTTTCTAATGATGTAGCTTATTGAAAATATATGACTTGGCATAGGGATTTTCAAATAATCTCTCTCGTCTTCTTCTATTTTAAAGCAATTACTCACAACAATGGTGTTAGCAACCAATTTAAAGTGGGGGCATACATCAAAACTCATATTTCATTGTGCATTTTTCATTTTCTTGCGATTTCATCTCTTGGAAAAATTGGGTACAATGTTGCCCAGGATGAGATCTTGCACTTGTCCTCTCTTGTAAACAAGATTCATGAGACCATTTTCACTTGTCTCTCTTGGAAGCATTAGGTACAATTTTACCTAAGATAAGACCTTGCATGAACTAAGCAAAATCCTTTTGAACATTCCTTGCACTATTTTTCATTTACAATGTCTATGAGTTTCAAGCATTAAAAGTTTTTCTTGCATCATAGAGCTCGAACATCATCTTTGTGTGGCACCTGATCAAAGTTATTAGGAGGAATAACTTTGGTATGGTTTGGGAAAGAAGCCCTTTCTAAGCAATGAATTTCCCTATAGCCACCTGTGTGTGTG
Source organism: Sequoia sempervirens (assembly GCA_007258455.2). Classification (NCBI taxonomy): domain Eukaryota; kingdom Viridiplantae; phylum Streptophyta; class Pinopsida; order Cupressales; family Cupressaceae; genus Sequoia; species Sequoia sempervirens. The sequence continues at coordinate 414,819,347 of VDFB02271358.1, read as the reverse complement.
TGAGTGCATACCAGCAATGAGTGTATGTTTCTCACCTTTTTGGACTTCTTACCCAAAAGACAACCAAGAGTTTTTTCACCTCAGAGTGAGTATGCATTTTTGGAAAAAACAACTTATATCTGATCCAAAACGTGTTGGAAAAATGGTCAAAGATGGATCCACCATTTTATTTTTGTTCTTCTCTTCCTTCTAGTTATTGCCATTGCATAATTGTGTATCTTGTTTTGCTGCAAATCATTCACCTTGTGCATGTCCTTTTTCACTTATGAACTTGATTTGATTTAGGATCATGGATCCTAGGGGCTTGACCACCTCCTCCATCTTTTTTATCCTATACCATTGGCATTTGTATGATTGGACCCCTCTTGAATTTCTACTTTAGTGTGAGTTTGAAGCATGTTCATCCTTTGACTAAAGTGGGGGCTAAATGTAGTGTAGAAAAAATTATGCCTTTTCCTTACTTGATTTGGGAATAATTAATGATAAATTGGACTTAATATTGCCTTGGTCTAGTGTTGTGAGTTTTTTACACATCCACATTAGGTCTTGGACCCTTGCCAACTAAATAAAATGCATGTATCGATGTCTTCTAAAGGTGTTCTATAGTGTTGTAAATCACTTTCACACTTTTCTAGACTTTTATTAATCATTTAAGTCTAATGGACCTATTTTCCCCTTGATTCAATATTTTCAAATGTATTCTCACATTAATCTAGAAGGCTTGTAAATTAAACCTGATTTTAATCTAGTGTTGTAATGTCTTTTACACATTCACATTGGATCGTGTGCCTTTCTAGGCTATGTTGACCTCATTTTATTGTAAAGTGTATTTAATCACACTTTCACATTGAACTTTGTGTCCCTAGCCCTAATTACCCTTTACATCATCATTAATATGCCCTTATGACCTCATATTGTGCATCTTGAGCCTTATTTTGATCAAAGACCTAATAAAATCAACATAGAAACTAAAATTCTTCATTCCTCGACATCTCAGCTCACAAAAGAGCCCCTATGTGACCCATTCATCACTTTGAGCGAATGAGTCCCATTTGGGCAATTTTTAAGTTTTGAGAGGGAAAATTTGGGTTTTAAGTTCATTGTTCTCCAATTTCGGCCTTGGGGATCAAATTATCAGGAATTTGAGTAGGATTTCCTATATAAACATGTTTCTAAACCATAATTAATAATTCATTCATCATTCATTATCCATCTCAAGTCAAGCAAGATAGGGTTTTAACATCACAATAGTTTTCTAAGGCATTCAAGGGTAGATTCTTCATCCATTACTGCAAAAATTCAAGGTCTATAATCATGGAAAGTTTCTAATTGCATTATTTCATCCTTCATGTTTCACTATCTTATTCCATCATTTTGGTTTAATTACCTAAAAGGGGTTTGACCAAGGCAAACCCCCATGCCCTAACAATCAAAATTTTTGTTCTATTTCTTTGTGTGATTGTAGGTCTGAGTACTTTGAAGGATTGCAGATGATTGAAGAATAGGTTGCAAAATTTTTGAAGAATAGGTCTGAGTACTTACAATGCATGAAATCAAAGTTTCAGATCTGGACAACTGGAGGAGTAGAAAGAGTAGACTGAGAGCTTATGTTTCCACTTTCAAGTTTTCAGAAAAGTCAAAGTGGACTCATACACCATTAGTTGTGTATGAGTCCCGCTATACATTTGTTTTAGAGGTTTCTACAGATTTGGATACCCATTTGGCTAAAACATGCTTGAGAACAATTTTCCAAATCTAGGACTAAGTAGCTTAGATTGGCGTATGAGTCCTTGTTGGCTTCTCAATTAGGTTTTTTATTATTATTGACCTCTATTTTATCCTTCATTAGTTTCCAGGTGCACACCTTTAGTTTCATCAATTTTTGTTACAGTTTACTTGCATTTCATGGTCATTTTTCATATCACAATGTGTTTTCAAACATTTTGCATTTCATAACTTCTACATTAGTAGTTAATTTCTTTTATCATTTTTTAGCATCTAGGACATTCCCTTTGATAGATTTAAATCTCATTTGCATTGGAATATCGAGGGATTATTCTTGAGTGAGCCATTAAGATATTTGATATCTCTCTCCTTTTAGGTGCAAAACCCTAGAAGTGTAAGAGAGATCCCCATACAAAAATATTTGGTTCAATAACTTGAATTAAATTTCATAGATTTTTAGACCTATTTTTCTTATTTAAGGCTTAGATCTGATATATTTTCATCTAGAGAATTGATTCCAAAATTATTCTATCATAAAAAGGATTTCTTTTCTATATATTTTTGAAAAAATCAGTCAAATACAATATTCAATTTTTTGTAAATTATCATTTGAACATATCTATTCTCTCTAAAAGTATCACAAATTGTATGCATACATGTGCTTCGTATTAATTTTTTTTTTTTTTTGTATATTTCCATAATTTTTTTCACTTCCAAACCTAAACCTTTGGAACACAAAACCCTCAAACATTGTTAGTGATTTTCAAATTTTAAAATTCTCAAAATTACCTATCTAGTCTAAGGCACCTTGCACACTAGACAAACTAAAGTAGGGTGAAAATTTCCTTGAACATCTATATTGGTGTTCTCTATTTATATCTAGTTCTTGTTTTGATATTATTATTTTGTTAAGTGTTTATTTTTTTCGCACATCACTAATTCTTTTTTTTTTTTTAAAAGGGGGGTAAAAAATTTATTGCATCAGAACATCATTACAAAGTTCAAAGAAAGAAGCCAGAAAGGGGCCCAACAAAAACAAGAATTAATTCACACCCAAAAAACATCGCATATCCTCCGCAACCCACTCCTCAAGAACAAGTGCCATGTCCGTAGGAAGATTTCCCCAGTCATCCACATGCCAAGGATCAATCCTCTCTGACGCCCATCTAGCTAACCCATCAGCCACCCTATTCCACTCCCGCGGAATATGACGGAAAACAATGGAATCCAAAGAAGAACATATAGAAAGAATCTGCCTGGCAACCACAGCAAGCTACCAATTCACATCCTCCAAGTTTCGCTTCTTCAACACCTCAATGACCACCTGAGAATCAGATTCACAAACAATATGCCGCCATCCAAGGCCAATAGCACGCTCCAATGCCATGAGAATAGCACTCGCCTCCATAAGGTTATTGGTTTGCAAGCCCCAGTACATGGAGAAGAAAAAAACCACCACTCCAAGGTTATCCCGGCCAATACCACCAACCCCAGCATGCCCAGGATTCCCTCTGGATGACCCATCAGTATTAATTTTTAGCTCCCCCAGAGGCGGCAGACACCAAAAGCCCTCACGAGCAACTCTCCCATGCCCATGCCTGCCATGCACTTTGCTCCCAATACTCTTGTCTCCTATGACAAGACCCAAGGAATTGACAACACCTAATTCCCCAGGATCAATTGGCATAGACAAATCACACTTTGTAGTCAGAGTCTCCCGCAAAGCCCCCAAAATTCACCCCCAAAGTTGCCCTATGAGCAATTTCTTATCCAGGAAAATCCTTCTGTTACGCTCCAACCAAATTTTCCAAACAATCAAACTAGGACCAATGCTCCAAGCAATTTTAAGAAAGGAGGTTTTGGCAGGAGAAGAGCCCTGTCTCAACAAAAAGTCCTCCAAAGAAGAGACATGGCAACACGGTAATCTCCAAAGATTCCACTAGTAATGCTAGATAGTATTGACAAAAGAACACTAAAAAAAGAGATGCGGTAAGCATTCTTCATGCTGACCACATAGAAAACACCTGGAGGGGCCCTAGAATCCATGTTTCAAAAGATTGTCCCAAGTAAGACACTTACCTTTGACCACTAGCCAAGAGAAAAAATTACACTTGGGCCAAGAAAATTTATTCCAAACATGCTTCCACCAAGTAACCTGGGAGCTCCCAAAAACCTGTTTATCCAAAACCTAATAACCCGAGGCCACCGAAAATTTTCCTTTCAAATCAGGACCCCAAGCAAGCACATCACTTCCCTAGAGAGAGTTGCAGACACGACTAGATAAAAGCTTAGCAAGCTCCTGATGATCTTCCTCCACACCACAATGAGGCCAATCCAAGGGGTCCTTCCATTTGGCCACCAAAATCTGACCCAAATAATTTTGCGATTTGAAGTCTGCCACATGACACCAACCTGCCGCCTCGAAAACCTGGCACAGATCATGTAGGTGGGGATGAGAAGACACAATGGGTGGATGTCCATCCCAGGAGTCATGCCAAAATAGAGCATCCCGACCCCCATTGCAAATCCAAAAAAGACCCTGCTTAACCAGCTTGGCACCCCATTTAAGGGTACTCCAGATCATAGAACCTTTACCCTCCATGCTGAATCTAACCACCTCCCTACTTTCCACTGCTCCCAAATATTTGAAGGTCAGAATCTTAGCCCACAACAAGTGTTGTTGTGAGCACCAGCACCAATACAACTTAGCAGCCAAGGCCTGCCCATTCAAATTTGATTGACGTAGACCAAGACCCCCCTCCTGCTTTGGCCTACAAACAACATCCCACCTCACCAAATTCCCTTTTCTATGGAGAAGATTGCCATCCCATAGAAACTGACAAGAAAATTTCTCGAAATCTTTAACAAAACTTGAAGGAGCAGACAGAACAAAGCATCTATAAAGAGGGAGAGCCTGGACCACTGATTTTAGAAGAGTCATTCTACCTGCTGAAGAAAGCCACCTACAAGTCCAATGACTGACCAACCTTCAAAACTTGTTAAGAGTCTCTTGCCAAAACCTTCTGGGGAGAGAATGAATGGCAAGAGGGATACCTAGATAGGAGAAAGGAAGCGAGCCAATCTGGAAGCAGAGAATACCAGCAATTCTCCTTTGAATAACCTTAGGAGTATGGAAGAAATAAATGAAGGACTTCCCCTCATTAATGCACTGCCCAGAAGCCGCCAAGTAACTATCCAACACACTGCGCCAGTGGAGAGCCTCCTCTACCTTAGCCCTACCCCTCAAGGCAGTATCATCAACAAACTAAAGATGAGACTGAGGGGGAAATGCCATTTCCCCAAATCCAGCCCTGAAGCGAGCCACTAGCAACATGAGCACGAATGAGCCTTCCCAAGCCCTCCGCAAGAAGGATGAATAAGTAGGGAGAAAGGGGATCACCTTGCCTGAGGCCTCTAGAAGCACCAAACAGACAAGTGGGCTCACCATTAATAAGCACCGAAAAGGAAGAAGTGACATAGCTCTTTACCCAATTAATCCAACCCTCCGCAAAACCAAAAGCTCCAAGAATTTTGAAGAGAAAGCTCCACTTAACATGATCATATGCTTTGGCCATGTCCAACTTGATAAACATCAACTTTTATTTTGAGGATTCCATAGAATGGATGGTCTTAGCCGCAATAACAACCCCATCCATGATCTGCCTGCCAGCAACAAAACCTCCCTGCTCCTCAGAGATTAACCCACCAAGCCAAGGTTTCAACCTTTTCGCAATCAACTTAGTAATAATTTTATACACCACATTACATAGTGCAATAGGCCTAAAAAGATCCAGAGAATTTTCCCCCTCCCTCTTTGGGATAAGAGCTAAAAAAGTAGCATTCAGAGACTTCAACATTTGTTTATGCTTAAAGGATTCTTGAACAACCTCTAAGAGGTCCAATTTAACCACTTCCCAGAACTCCTAAAAAAACTCGACAGGAAATCCATCAGGCCCAGGGGCTTTTCCTTTCTTCATCTGGAACACAACATTCTCAATCTCCGACAAGGAAATAGGGGAGAGCAACAATTCATTCATTTCATTAGACACCAACTGTGGGATACAGTCTAAAATATTTGCTTCATCCTCCTCCGCAGGAGGCGAATCCTCAGAGAATAAGGCAGAAAAATACCGAATGCATTCAGCAGATATAGAAGTAGAAGAGGACAAAATTTCCCCATCAGGCAGCAAGAGGGAAGAAATAGCATTACCTTGCCTCCGATCCTTAACAGAGTTATGGAAGAAAGAAGTGTTCCTATCACCAGCCTGAAGCCATCAATACGGGACTTCTGTTTCCAAAAAAGTTCTTCTCTTAACTCCCATTCGGGTAAAAGCACAAAGTTGTGTCACACTTTATAAAGGAAATGGCCAACTGGTCCAATTTTAAACTTGAATCACTAAAAAGTGGCATATATGTTTTGAATTTTGAAATGATGTAAACTAGTAAAATATGTATATTTTAGTATATTTTATGTTTGTATTTTTTTTAAATATAAAAATTATTTTAAACTAGTTTTTAATAAATTAAAACTACAAATTAGTTGCTGATAAAATGCTGAAAAATGAAGTTGCATGGGACGTCAAACTTTTTATCATAAATTTTATTTTATTTCTTCCAATTTTTTTTTGTGTATTTATAACTTGAAATTTTAGTGCATGGATATATTTTTTTTCCAATTTTGATAAATATATATTTTTAAATAAATATTAAAATGTGCGTGAATAAAAAATAACTGTTTTCCTCAGACGTCAAATTTCATATTAAATATTTATCTAAAATGGAAACAAAACTATACCATCTTAAAATAGATTATTTTATCTAGTGCATCATATTTTTTTCAATTTTTTAATAAGTTTTAGTATTTTTCCTTAGCATAGTAATCAACCTTATATTTTGTGCTGAAAACCTACTTTTAGTAAAAAAATAAATATAAAATAAAAAAATTAAAGTATTAAAATAAATATATTTTTGAAAACTACACTTATGGATCTACAAAAGGGTATTTTTATATATTTTTTAAAATGTTGTTTACATTAGCAAGAGTTAATGAAACTTCAAGATTTTCAAATAATTTATTTTTTTTGGTAAATTGGACTCAAAGTGATGCTCCATAAATTTTTAGCCAACAATTTTAGTTGGAAAAGTTGTGGAAGCATCTAACTTAGCTAGATTGAATCTTACTAGATCATATGTTTGACCAAAATTGATTTTTAGTTAGAAATACTTAAATTTAGTTGTGCTGATAAGTTGGCTGAAAGTGTGACACAACTTTGTACTTTTACCCATTCCTCAACCTCTTTAATTGCAGCAACCTCTAACAAACTCAAATCTTCTGAGAGGCCTTGATCACGAATCTATCTGGTAATTAGATCAAGATGCTCCTGAGCTATCTATTTTTCTTTAAACAAATTGCCAAAGTGCTGCCTATTCCACCTCTTCAACCTGTACTTAACATACTAGAGCCGCTTTGAGAAAGTGTACATAGTAGTGCCATAAGCTGGCTTCCCAAGATCCCACCAGCTAGGGAGTAAATCATGGAGAGATTCATCCCTGAGCCACATGAGTTGAAACTTAAAGGTTTTTCTAGCACACCGCTGAGGAAATTCAGCCACCAGTTTGATTGGCCAATGATCAAAACCTCGACCATCCAAAATTTCAGAATAGATCTTCCACCTGTCCCCCAACCAAAAACTAGACACCAAGAATCTATCAAGTCTCTCCGAAATAGAGGCATCTCCAATTCTCCTATTATTCCATGTAAATAGACCATTACCCGGCTTGATATCCACAAGACAAAGAGTAGAAATATTGTCTTGGAGCAGCAACACCAAAGCCTCCAGTCTAGCAGTACCACCCCGCTTCTCCGCAAGCTCCGTGATAGCATTAAAATCACCTCCAATAATCCAAGGATGGTAAGGGAAAAGGCTACGAACTAAACGAATGTTGGCCCACAAGATGTGCTTACCCTGCAACTCCACCGGCACATACACATTGGAGAGGAGAATAGTTTCCCCAGAAACAAAACAAGAAGCCACCATGGAAAGGGAGGATTTAAAAGACCCCCACCATTGGGGGCAAATCTTTCGTGGATTCCAAAAGCACGCCACCCCACCAGAAGCCCCCTGAGCCCCAGTGCATTAGCATTCACCATTCCTCCATAACTTAGGAGCTAAGTCCATCATACCTTCCACAGAGAGCTTAGTCTCCTAGAGAAAAAGAACATCAGGCACATGAAGCCTAATCAAATCTTGAACAGCTTTTTGTCTAGGGCCACTGTTCAAGCCCCGTACATTCCAAGAAAGAACTATCATTTCAAGGGAGAAGAGAAATTTGAATCAAGAGTCTTGACTGACCCTGATTCCACCAAAGTCTCCCCAATCATCTTAATCTTTTCCACATCCTTCTTCCTACCCAGCTTGGAGGTTTTTTCTGACCCCCCCTTTTTGAGATCTTTTTTCAAAATACCCAATTGAGAGGACAACTTTGAAATCTTCTTCCCCGCCTCTGAATTTTCCTTCTGCAAGAGGTGAGCCTTATCTGCACTAACTTGCCCTGCCTCAGCACTACCACCTGACGCAACCTGGACCCCCAACTGCCGAAATGTTCCTATGTCTGAAGGCCCATCACCATGCAGAACCATAAGCACCTCTGAATTGAGCTTTGCCTGTCCAGGATCATTCCTGTTCTCCTCTATGCATTGCACTCCCGCAACCCTCTCTTGTTGAGAAGAAATCATTTCCTCCACCGAAGGGCCATACTGATCTATATCCAAAGTCCCATGATCAAGATCAAGAAATCCTGGGTTCACCTCCTATTGACTGAGCTCTTCCAACACCTCGAATCTATTGAAGGTATCCTCCTCCTACCTATCCTTCAAAGACCTTTTATGACCTTTATTTCTATTTCTTCCTCTAATAGTAACGAAACCATCCTCTCTACCACCAAAACCCTGAAAGGTATCCTTGCCCTTATCCACCCTGGGTGTATTATTTGAAGGCAGAGAAGATTGAGCCTCCAAAGGCTTGGCCTTTGGACACCTGCGCCAGAGGTGACCGTACTCATGATAGAAACAACAACGGAAAGGTAATGTTTCATAGTCAAGTTGTTGCACCCATGAATAATCTCCTGCACTCACTTCCAAAGAGTCTGGCAGTGGCTTACTTAAGTCAATTTCTACACAGAATCGGGCAAAATTCATTACCTTTTTGAATTGTGTATGTTGTGACGAACCCACAAGTTTCCTCAACTTCGAAGCTAATAAGTGCAACACATCCTCGCGCCAACATTCCACAGGGAGCCTTGGAAGACGAACCCAAACTGGAACTTGATTTGGAAGTTCCTCCGCTGGATTGAAACCAGCATGCCATGGCTTAATGAACAAGCCCACCTGGTTATAAAAATACAGGCCCCCTTCAAAAACCCTATTTCGATCTGCCATGCAGTCAAAAGTGACCATGAAATAATTGTTTGCCAAGAGGCGAATCTCCATTTCCCCCTCAGGCAGCCAAGTCCTTTGAGCCCACAAATCCAAGAATTGCAACAAAATCTTCAAACCCAAAAATTTGCAATAAAGAGAATGCCTTGAGAAATAATCGATATCCTCTGCCAGCATCTCTATCGGAATGACTACATTCAGCCTCTTTGCACACCGTTCAAGGCATCCATTAATCTTTAGAATTCTAAGCCCTCCTGTCGATCCTGACATAGCTTTTTCAGGCTCCACTGAAAAGAGATTATTATCGAAAACCTTCGAGCCCTGAAGAGATGGTTTTGAATCCACCGCCGAGCGGAAATCCATTTTGGGGCAAACCCCAAAAGAATCCCCTTGCAGCATAGAGGAAAAAGGCCTTAAACTCTCATACAAGCCCACGGAAGCCCCAAAGGGGAAACACCACACCTCCTTAGAGGAGGGAACACGGGACCACCAGCCGGAGCACCCAACTCCCCACCCCAACTCACCACCCACACACCTTATCCCACACCAAGCCCCGCCTTCCACCGCACCATAGCCCACCGAGCACCCTAAGCCCACACGCCACAACAAACAACCAGTGCACCAAGCCACTGCCACCAAACGCCACAAAAAACAATGGCCGGTCGTGAGCAGAGGAAGAGAACCAACCACTGAGCACCCTCCCAAACACAATCTGCCAAACACTAAAACCAACAGACCCCCCTGTGCATAGACAAATGCCCACCCACCCAAATGCAACCCAGGCAGCAAGACAGGAATGGGCTAGGGCGCGGATGCCCTAGCTCGGCACACAGAGAGTGATGCCATCCATCCCATTAATCCACACATCACTAATTTGATTCATATGACATGACATAGTTTTTTCATTGAAAAAATATTATGTTTTCATAATTCATATTGTATTCGTATGTCTTGTTAGGGAACTTAGATAAATTTTGTTACAAACATGTGAAAATGAGTTTCTCTCTCCTCTTTTTTTAATTTTCTTTGATCCCTCTCCTAATGTTTATCCTAATTGTAAGGATATATTGGTGAAAGATAATAGAATAATACAAATCATGACAACCATGTGTTCTCTTCATATCTCACCTTCTATTGAAGAAGGTGTCTTGGCATAAGAGGATCCAATGATTAGGAGTCATGAGAATTATGTTTGTTTCTCTCCCTATACTTAATCCATGTTGGTTCCTTGTCCTTCGCAAGCTCGGGCTCCAGATTCTACTTTGGATGCTTCTTCATGTACCTTTTGGTCTTCTTCATAGTGTCAAACAATATGTCAAAATCCTTCTTCTCACGTTCTCTTTGAGAGTTTATCTTTACACTAGTATATGAGACCTCAAAGTCGCCACCCAAAATGTTGGTAAATAGGAAGTGATTGCACTTCGACTTGGTACTTGTAATTTTAGAAAAGAATCTGAACATAACCCAACACAAAGTAACATAATTAACCAGGACTTGACGCATAAGGCTTGGCATGGCTTATGTGCTACAATTCTGAACCAATAATTCCTCAACAGTGAAGAATAAATTAATAATCAACTTTGATTGTACCCAATATAAACTAGAGACTTTGGACTTAGCAAATCCCTAGTGGAGTTGCCAATCTATTGGTTGTTTTGTAAGAAGCAAGCCATTCTTCATAATTAACTATGGATTTTTCTATTTCTAATATTTAGTAATCTAAAGGGATTTTCCAATGAAAGAGTAAAAGCTACAAAAATTTTACCCCTACACTTTGGAATCTGTGAAACCCAGGAGGGTGATCCCATAATATATATTCAAGAACTTATGAATTTAATATTTCAAATGCATTGTAAACAACATATAATTCTCATATAACCACTCAACAACGTAACGCCTTGAAAAGGTTGGCAACCCCTTTAGCAATACACTACACTTGGAGCATGAGAAAAGTGAAACTCAATGTAACTACAATGGTAATTCATTTGAAATTTTTGTAAATAAAGAGTGATTTGCTAATGAATTAACCCATAAACTAAATTATGAATACCCTACCTAAACTAGTGCCTTATTCTAAATACATAGTCAATATTAACATATGCAACTAGATAAGAACTCAATACATAACAACATATAATCTTTAGAAACACTGCATTACAACACTTCCTCATTACATTCCCAACCACCACTTCTTAAATATATCCTAATACTTAATTGATATGAGCTAACTATCTTAGAAAAGCATTGACATTAATTCATTGAACTAACAAGTAGGAATTAAATTACACATCCACTAAGAAGTAATGGAGACGAGAAAAAAAATCCTTGATTATATTTATTCATAACTTATAGAAAAATTATAGAGGAGAGAAAGTGGCCATGAATTTATCACCATTCTATATTGTATTTTTCTATCTTTTTATCAAATTACATATGCTACTATAGACTCAAAACCTAAGACAAACTCAAAATATGCTCGATATTCTTTCTACAATTCATAGTTTCAATTACAATACAAAAAACCCCTACTTTTTTGGCCTTGAATTCCTTCTTATAGAAATGAAGGAGCAAAACAAGCCTCAGGCCATAAAGTACACATGTCATTACCTTATTGGATTGCTACAATATATATTCCATTTTTAGTTATCTCTATGTTCCTAGGTAGTGGGAAACATGTATGAGGCAAGAGTAATCCTCATTCATCATTAGAGATCTTCTCCCACCTTTCAAAAGGAATCTTCAAGTAGTTTCATTAAAAAATGTGCCCACGCACACAAAGTGAAAATGAAAGAAACCATGAAAGAAATAGAAAGGAAAGGAAAAAGAATATGTACACATCTGTATACCCATCATCAATTCAAATTAAAGAAAATGCACTATATTTTTCTATACTTTAGCAAAAGCCTAATTTGTATTAAATCTAGGTGTTAGCTCTCAAAAATGCAGGTTTGAACCATGAAAGGTTGCCAAGCTTTCATGATATTTCAGGGTAACAGAACAAAGTTTGAAACAATCAAACCTTCTACTCTTCAGGTGCTGCAAGACCTAGGCGGGTGTACATTTTTGAATAGTGCAGACTTAGCTTGTAATTATTCTTCTGAAATGCTTTGTCCACAATGGCAGATGACAGTGAACAAATGAAACCAAACTTGATAACTACTTTCTGATCCAAATCCTAGAATGCTTAATTAATGGATATAAAGAAACTAGAATTGATTCAAATAATGAAAATCAGAGACTAGTGCCTTGTTGGGTAGGCAGAGTCAAATGAGATCAAGATGAACAACACCCTTTTACAAATTATCTAGCATATGACTTATTCATAACTTGTGTGAACATGCAATATTGTGACTACTAAGTTCTACTTTAATGATCCAAAATGAATCTCTCTGATTACTGTGATCAATAAAAGGATTTAATCTTTACTTGAAAGAACCAATTGATTAATCACATGAATACATCAAATGTGTATTGATAAATCAAACATAAACTTGTTATGTCAACTTAAATAACCAGAAAAATCAATCATGGAGACAACTTAGCAGTACTTTTCATTAAATTCAAGAGATAATTGACACCAGAAAAATGCAGCAACATCAATTGAATCTCATAAATACCTCCATTTTCAAAATAATGCAACAATAGCCTTTGGTCTAATAATTTTTTTCTAATGTATCTACTTGTAGTGTATCAAAAAATCTAATCTCTAGTGGTGTCAATTAAAAACTACATCATGCTTATTTATACACTAGCATGAGAAAAATATCAAAATAAAATACTATATCAGCCCAACACCAAAATCGGGCTCCAAATATGTCGTCCAGCAATGACAATTCAAATAGATTCATGTCGGCCTCAGCATTTTAAAATTCTGTTTTCACCAGTGAGCAGTCGACGGGACATATTGCAACTTATGCTGAAGGAAATTCAAACGTTAATTGTTCTGTTTGTATCTTGTTTTCATATTCGCTATAGCAACTTGTTGGTAATACCGAAGTCATATAGTAATCCCCTGTTTCACTATAACCCCACGATATCGGTGAGATGTCATGCATAATTCATCAGGCTACACCGCGAACCACATACTGAACCCCGTCAGCAAGACACGCTGAGTTCGCTAAGACACTATAACGAAGCAACATTAGCCATACCAAAAGTAGACCTTTTACCCCTTTTGTTATGTCACTATAACCTTTTGCTTCTCTTGTCGAAGAACGCCTATCATGTGTATCACTATAGCCTTTACCCCTCGGCAAGACGTTATAGAGGTATCACTGAGTTACACCAAAAGCCCCCCATATAGCCACATGTCGGTGTAACATAAAAATTCTTTCGTCAACAAAGATCTTTATGTCACCATAACCTCGACCCCCCTGCAAGAATTTATGTAGAGAACTCCTCGCTTTGCAGAAAGTCACCTGAGATTGTTCGTGTTTGTCAAGACAAAATAGAACTATCGCCGAAAGGAATCATTAAAGCCTTGTTAGTGAGACATACTGAATTCGCTATGAGATGTCACCGAAACCCCCAAACTCTTGCTGAAATAAAATCCCTTTGCATTGTCGATCAGAAAAATAATGCGAGGTCGTTGTAACCCCCCACTGAAGTCCATGTCTAGCTGAAACAAACATTAAAGCATAAGTCGGCAAGACCCCAAAAAAATTTCCAAGATGCAATGCCAAAAACTCCAAGCTTTGTCGATATGTGTATCATCCCGATCATCGAAACAAAACCAACGTCTCACCAACAACCACCTGTAAGTAAGATCCAATCACTGTGATAGGTGATAAGTCTTGCCAATAGGCAATATAGACTTATGTAAGCAAAAAACGCTCAATGGGTTGGGGAGACAATATAAGACCTATGCCGATAGGCACCAAAAGGTGGAAAATGCAAGACCCAAAGGATTCAAAGGGACAATATGGAAAAATATGGAGAAAATATGCACGAAGAGAGGGAAATGCATCAAAGGTAGGACTCACTTGGAGGATTATGAGTAAAATCAACATGTGAAAATATCGACTTTTATAGTTCCAATAGTGGCTCCATCTAGGGATGATTGAGTGTAAGATCAATGCAAGGATCCAGAATCTCTGGGAGAGCAAACCAGACAGAGAAAGAACCAAAGGGTAGCAATGGAAGAATGGAAATGGAAATGAATGCAGAGAATGCAAGATGGAAGTGAAATGGAAATGAATGCAAACCTAAACTATTGTGCATGGAAAATAATTTTAAAGAGGACCATCAAGAGTTGTCCATGCACTGGCAACCCTTAATCCTCTATGATGCTCAAGAGAAGAAAAGCTTCAAGAATTGCCCATGAATAGGAAATTCCTGATCTTCACCAACCATGTTTTGCAGATAGTATGAATCTTCACCCCCTTTTCTGACAACAACAAATGGTCCCAGCCATAGAGCTTCAAATTTACCATGCTTTCCTTTCTCCTGACACCTTGCATTCCATATTAACACCAAGTCATTCTCTTCAAATTTTCTATTCTTTTCCTTCTTATCAAATAGATATTTCATCTGTGCCTGTAACTTCATGTTTTGACTTTGGACCTCTCTTCTTACTTCATCAAGTTCAGCAAGTTGTTCCATTCTGTCCTCCATAGGCTCAGGTACCTCCAAATCTTCCTATAAAACAAACTTATAGACTAGTAACAAGTTCTGTAGAGGCATCCTGGCTTGTGCTCCATACACTAATTCAAATGGTGATTTTACAATTGCCTTCTTCACAGTGATCCTATCAGCCCACACAACCAATTTTAGCTTTGAATCCCAAGCTCTCTTATTATGTTCCAGCATCCTTTTTAAAATCTTTAAAATACTTTTATTGCTTGACTCTGCTTGACCATTCACTGGTATAGTAGCATAAGATAAATCAAATTGAACATTCCCACCTACAGCTGCAGTCCACTGTCTTGACAAAAGCATTCCGAATTAAGGAGGAGTATCAATAATAGTTATTTCTATATGATATGTTGCCTGCGGATATGTAGCTAATTTGACTTCAACATCTTGTATAATACCAACCACAGGAACAGGTCGATTATCCATAACATAGCACTTGCCTCCAGTGATATCAACACATATACCAAGCTACTTCATAACACCTACTGGCATGATATTTATAGCAGCACCAGAATCTATCATGCAGTTCCTCAGTAATTTATTATTTATAAGCAATGTGGTGAAGAATGGATCCACTTATGGAGGAGTTGATAAA
This sequence comes from Sequoia sempervirens, assembly GCA_007258455.2. Classification (NCBI taxonomy): domain Eukaryota; kingdom Viridiplantae; phylum Streptophyta; class Pinopsida; order Cupressales; family Cupressaceae; genus Sequoia; species Sequoia sempervirens. The sequence goes on along the minus strand of VDFB02271358.1, from coordinate 414,803,958 downwards.
ATATCATTCAAGAAAACCTCAGAATTATTTACCTTTTCCTCCTTGTTAACTTCTTCACAATTCACATTTTCCTTATTCCCATTTGTAATCAACTGAATAGCATCATCTTTGTATTCTTTAATTTTCATTAACTCAAGAAGTGGAACAAACATCTTTACCTGGGACAATTCCTGAGCGAAATCAAAAGAAGAGCCCTCCATCTTGACATTCTTCTTTAATTCTGGCACTTCTCTCTTGCTTTCCTCTTCTTCTTTTTTTACTAGATTGCATAGGTGTTTGTATTTCTTTACCTAATTCCTTCACTTCCTCATTCTGGACTGATTTCTATTTAATTTTATCATGCTGCTCATTTTCTGGCTTCGTTGCACTTTCCTGTGTTGTCTTCTGATCTTTTACAAAAATTCCCCTAGGAACTCCATCTGGCTCATTTACTTTTCTGTTTCTCAACCAGTACTTACTTCGTGCTTGCTCAACTGTAGCAACAGTAATTATTTTTATTTCATCTATTGTAGGTCTCCTCACATTGTATTGAATAGGTTTCTCAATAGGATGTAGCTCTGTGTAATCTTCATCAGAATCATAAAAGATCTGTTGTTCAGCCATATGAACATTATATTTCTGATTTGAAACATCGTATTCATAACCTTCATCCTCTGAAGATAAATCTCTTTCCTCAACATAATGAAGAACATTTGAAGTCAGATATATAGTGTGATCTTCTCCATCATTTTCTATCAACATTACCTCCTCTTGCATCTTCTGAGCTACAACACAATAGTCTGGAGAATGTGGCTGATTACACAATTCACAAAAGTAACTACTACTCACCATGTAAGTCCCTTTCTTGCTCAATGGATCTAGAGTTTCTTTATTTTTGGGTGTAGCAGCAATAGGTTTCCCATCTTTCCAGTCTATATTGTAAGGCATATCATGCAGCCTTGGCCTTTTATTTTTGTATGTATTCTCTTGTCTATACTGATAATTATTTTGTTGAAGAGGCCTTGGGTTGTCTCTTTTATTAGTTACACCAGCAGCCTTCCTGTTATTTTCAATTGTCAATGCAACTTTCTATGCTTCAGCCAAGTCTCTTGGAAATTTATTTCTCAGTTCGTACCCTGTTTTGGGATCAAATGCACTTAAATAAATACTCAATGCAACAGAGTCTGACAACCTTGATCCAGGAGGGACTTTAGTATGCAACTTGTTGAATTTGTGGTTGAAATCATAAATTGAATCATTATGACTTTTTTGAATCCTCACCAATTCATGAAGAGTTGCATCTGGAGCATTTTGATTCCCATATTGTTCTAGGAATTTGTCTTGAAATACTTGGAGAGAATTAATTGAATATTCTGGCAAGCTGTTAAACCAATACCTAGCATCTTCAATAAGTGACATCATAAATAGCCTCATGTGTAAATCTTCATATGGCATACCTATGTCTTGAATGGACACATTGAAATTCCTTAGATGTTCTTCAGCAATGATTGCGTTACTCCCTGTAAACTTGGGAATCATACCTCTCCAGCTACCATCCATAGGGTAAGGGCATGGATTGAGACCTACCAAGTCAAACTGCTTGATCATTGCTGCATATTAGTGAGGAGGAGAGATAGGTGGATACTGATACTAATGTAAAAGATGTGCATTATGTTGAGGAATGTGTTGCTGACCAGGAGGGGGATGCATATTCGCATGTTGTTTGGGAATATGAGGTGGCTGATTTGGCTACCTGTAGTGATTCCCTATCTGATGGTGAAGAGAATTTTGCTGATTGGAGGACCCTACACCATGATCACCTTTCTTGTGAGGTGGAACATATTTTGAACCACCTGTTGTTTGATCAATAATTTGGGATTTCTGCAATTTAGCCTCTAGCTCCCTTGTTCTCTTGTCTTTCTGTTCCAACAGTGCTTTTACTTCATCTGGAAGCTCATGATCAGCAATGATATTTTGGCTACCCTTCATCTACTGATCATATTCATGATGAACTCTGAGTCGTTCAGGCTCGAATTTAGCTTCAAACTCAGTCTGCTTCTTAGCTTCAAGCTCATCCATTTTCTGATGATTGTAGAATGGATTTAATTGCTCTTTAGGGGTATAGGGATCTATACCTGAATTATCTCTCCATGTGTCATAATGATCATAAGTCTAAAAATGTGAACTAAATGTTTTATCATTATCTGTCATGCACATATCTTCATTTATTCCTTTTCCCTTATCAGCTCTGTCACCCTTATGTGTCCACTTACTGCTGCTAGTAGGAGCTCCAGTATGACCTCCCCTATACTAAGATCTTCTTCCGTTCATGATGAACAGTTGCAAAAATTATGTTAGAGTTGCCACTCACTTTAATCAAAATGAGAAAAATATTCGATATTTCTTGTTCCCAGTGGAGTCTATTCAAGATTTCAGACTCTATGATTAAGGCCTCGATTCTGATTGTTCCCCAGCAGAGTCGCCAATTTGTTAGCTCTCAAAAATGCAGGTTTGAACCATGAAAGGTTTCCAAGCTTTCACGACATTTTAGGGTAACATAACAAGTTTGAAACAATCAAACCTTCAAACCTTCTACTCTTCAGGTGCTGCAAGACCTAGGTGGGTGTACCTTTCTGAATAGTGTAGACTTAGCTTGTAATTATTCTTCTGAAATGCTTTGTCCACAATGGCAGATGACAGTGAGCAAATGAAACCAAACTTGATAACTACCTTCTGATCCAAATCCTAGAATGCTTAATTAATGGATATAAAGAAACTAGAATTGATTCAAATAATGAAAAGTAGAGACTAGTTCCTTGTTGGGTAGGTGGAGTCAAATGAGATCAAGATGAACAACACCCTTTTACAAATTATCTAGCATATGACTTATTCATAACTTGTATGAACATGCAATATTGTGACTACTAAGTTCTACTTTAATGATCCAAAATGAATCTCTCTGATTACTATGATTAATAAAAGGATTTAATCTTTACTTGAAAGAACCAATTGATTAATCACATGAATACAACAAATGTGTGTTGATAAATCAAACATAAACTTGTTATGTCAACTTAAATAACTAGAAAAATCAATCATGGAGACAACTTAGCAGTACTTTTCATTAAATTCAATAGATAATTGACACTAAAAAAATGCAGCAACATCAACTAAATCTCATAAATACCTCCAGTGTGAAAATCATGCAACAATAGCCTCTAGTCTGATAATTTTGTTCTAATGTATCTACTTGCAGTGTATCAAAAAATCTAATCTCTGGTGGTGTCAATTAACAACTACATCATGCTTATTTATACACCAGCATGAGAAAAATATCAAAATAAAATACTATGTTGGCCCAACACAAAAATCGGGCTCCAAATATGTCAGCCTGAAATGGCAATTCAAATAGATTCATGTCAGCCTCAACATTTTAAAATTCTATTTTCACCAGTGAGCAGTCGGCCGGACATAGTGCAACTTATGCCGAAAGCAATTTAAACATTCATCGTTCTACTTGTATCTTGTTTTCATTTTCGTTGTAGCAACCTGTTGGTAATACCGAAGTCATATAATAATCTGATGTTTCGCTATAACCCCATGATATCGGTGAGATGTCATGCAGAATTCATCGGGCTACACCGAGAACCACATACTGAACCCCGTCGGCAAGACACACTGAGTTAGCTAAGACACTATAATGAAGCAACATTAGCCATACCAAAACCAGACCTTTTACCCCTTTTGTTATGTTGCTGTAACCTTTTGCTTCTCTTGCCGAAGAACGCCTATCATGTGTATCGCTATAGCCTTTACCCCTTGGCAAGACATTATATAGGTATCATTGAGTTACACCAAAAGCCCCCCATATAGCCACATGTTGGTGTAACATAAAAATTATTTCACCGACAAAGATCTTTATGTCGCCATAACCTCAACCCCCCAGCAGACTTTATGTAGAGAACTCCTCGCTTTTCTGAAAGTCACCCGAGATTGTTCGTGTGCATCAAGACAAAATAGAACTCTCGCCGAATGAAATCATTAAAGCCTTGTCGATGAGACTTACTGAATTCACTATGAGATGTCACCAAAACCCCCAAACTCTTGCCGAAATAGCATCCCTTTGCATTGTCGGTCGGTGAAACAACGCTAGGTTGTTGTAACCCCCCACCGATGTCTATGTCTGGCTAAAACAAACATTAAAGCATAAGTCAGCAAGACCTAAAAACATTCGCCAAGATGCAATGTCGAAAACTCCAAGCTTTGTCGATATGTGTATCATCCCGATCGCCGAAACAAAACCAAGGTCTCGTCGACAACCACCTGTAAGTAAGATCCAATCACTGTGACAAGTGATAAGTCTTGCCAATAGGCAATATAGACTTATGCAAGCAAAAAATGCTCAATGGGTTGGGCAGACAATATAAGACCTATGCTGATAGGCACCAAAAGGTGGAAAATGCAAGACCCAAAGGATTCAAAGGGACAAAATGGCAAAATATGGAGAAAATATGCACGAAGAGAGGGAAATGCATCAAAGGTAGGACTCACTTGGAGGATTATGAGTAAAATCAACATGTGAAAATATCAACTTTTATAGTTCCAACACTAGGCTATGCAGTACATTTTCACCTATTCATTACTCGTCATAATTGCAGACTTCAAAATCAAAACTTTCAAATCATCACCCTACCCTTTCATATGAATCCACCAACCCGTCCAAGTATTTTTATATCAATGCCAGGAATTCCTCTTCAGTAGGCCAGTTGAAATTCATGACCTGATCAACCTTTTCTCTATAAGGTGAATACTTGGTAACAATTTGATTAGCCTCCCTATCAAATTCTAATGAGACAATCTTTGTATGAGCCAACATATCCATATTTCCTTTTAGACAATCTCTGTATGAGCCAGTTTGATCACTATGCCTCTTAAGGTTGGGGTGGTCACCTTAAATACACCAATTCATGTCATGCCTTATGAACTTTCATGCAATCTTATCTTAGGCAGATAGTGGATTCATACCATGAATGGTGTGCCCTCCACTCTTCATCACAAAATTAAATACATTTACAATGACAAAGTAAACACTCTTGATGCTAACCATGAACCTTATAGTTCCTTACAACTTGACAACACCAAAGAGAACCCCTTAAACACATTAACACCAACCACACAAGTGGAACCTACAAATAAAAATGACAACATTGAACATCACACGATATTATCAGAAGATGATTGGGGTTCCTTGGATTTTGAGTATGACTTCATGGGCGAATACAAAATCATCCAAAAAGATTAAAAATAGAGAAAAGACACAACAATCATATCAACACCAACTTCAGAAGACCTTTCAACAGCATCCACCTCAACCACTTTAGAGAAACAAGTAAACTACACAATAACGAACAACCATAGGATTCAAAATCCATGAAAAAGCTCTATGGAAAAGGTTATGAGCTTATACAACAATAGGGTTATAGTGGAAAAGGATGTGGTTCTTGCGAACAAGGTACCTGCAACCCTATTGACCCTCTCACATAACAAACAACTCATGGTCTCGGTTATTGTCCCATAATAGGGATCATCAACCCTCCACCCAACATCAACAATATCACACAAAACCCTTCTATATCATCCTTAACAACTAATGGTCTAGAACATCATCCTTCATCCAATATTTGACATGCAATTACATCTTCACATAATGTCAATGTCATCTCACAAAATGTTCATGATTTGAATTCGTTAGATTCTATACCCTCCTATAATGGGAAGAATAAAATCTCACAATCTAGAGAAACAATTGTAAGTATGACATCCAATACTAATAAAGTTGTATCCTTGAAATAAACTAAGAGCATCTTCTTCCCTTGATCAAGAGGGTATCTTGTCGAGACTCCTCCAAGATCACTTGATCACCCTCCCTCTTAGAACTCGAAAGAATTGCTATGCAAAGACTTCATTTTGTACCTATCATAGAGTTCATGGTCACTCCACTAATGAATGTAATGCCTTGAATTGTAAAATACAACATTTTCAAGAGTTTGGCATGCTTCCCTATGTGGGGGCATCTAATTCCTCTATTTTCTGTTGATTTTCACTCTAGCATGCATTTCATCAATCCTTTCAACTCACTCTTGTCCTACACTAAGAAGGGCCAAGGGGTTCAATAGCCTTGTCCTCGTATGTCACTTGTGGTTTCCTTCTTGGGCTTGTCATTAACTTTTCATGAATACATAAGAGCAATCATGGGATGTGGATGGCACATGTGCCTTATGTTTGCTCACATATGACATATTTCTCTCTATCATGACGTAGCTTATCAGAAACATATAACTTGTCATAGGGATTTTTGATTAAGCTCTCATGTCTTCTTCTTTCTCTTGTACTTTAAAGCAATTTCTCATAGTACAAGTTCTCACAACCACTTTAAAGTGGGAGCATACATCACCACTCACATTTCATTTTGTGATTTTATTTTTCTTTTTGACTCCATCTCTTGGAAGCATTAGGTACAATGTTTCCCAAGATGAGATCTTGTACTTATCCTCTCTTGGATACATTGAGCATGATGTTCCCTAAGATGAGACCTTGCACAAACAAAGAAAAATCCCTTTGAATAATCTTTATATTATTCTACATTAACATTGTCTATGAGTGTCTTGCATACAAATTTTTGCTTACCTCATGGAGCTCAAAAATCATTTTTCTTTGTGGCACCTTGTTAAAGTTATCAATGGGTATAACTTTAATATGGTTGAACGGGAAGCCCACCTAGCAGCATGACTTTTCCCCATAGCCAACTTTGTGTTTGTGAGTGCATACCAACTAGCTTATGTATCTTACTTTTTGGGCTTTCTCAGCTCGTGGACAACTAGTTGTGTGGCCCCAGATTGAGTACATATTTTTCATCTCGTCTTTCTTTCCATCTTTCCTTTGCATGATTTTGTATCTTGGGGGCTTGACCAACATGTAGATATCTCTTCAATGTCTACTTTAGTGTTATTTTTAAGCAAGTTCATCCTCTCACTAAAGTGGGTGCTAAATGTGCCATGAAAAAACTACCCTTTGATTGACATGGGATTAATTCATAATAAAATGGACTTAATGAGGTCTTAATCTAGTGTTGTGAGGAATTTTATAAGTCCACACTAGGTCTTGGATCCTTATAAATTAAATAATATGCTGTTAATGATGTCTTGTAAAGGTCTTGTAAAGTGTTGTAAGACACTTTCATGCTTTTCTAGACTTAATTAACCTATTTCTCCTTAATTCAACATTATAAAATGTGTTTAATAACAATATTACATCAATCTAGAAGGTTTCTAAAATAAACTTAATATTAAACTAGTGTTTGGAATGTGTCTTACACATTCACATTGGTTATTGTGCCTCTCTAGGCTGTGTGGACCTCATTTTGGTGTTGTTAAGCGTATTTAATCACACTTTCACATTGAATTATGTGTCTCAAGATCCATTTAAAATTTACATCATCACTAATAAACCCTAATTAACCCATATTGTGAATCTCGAGACATAATTTGATCAAATAACTGACATAGTCATCATAAAAGCCTAATTTTCTTACTTCTCAACATTCTAGCTAGCCAAAATGGCCCTTATGGGGTCCATTCACATTTAGTGGTGAATTATTTCGATCTAGGTGGGACCCATTCACCATTAGTGGTGAATGAGTCCCATTTGAGCCATTTTTAGGGTTTTGAGTGGGAAAAATAGGTTTTATGTTTAGCTTTTCTCCATCTCAACCTTAGGGATCCAATTAATGGGAAAATAAGGTGGATTTCCTACAAAAGAATCTCTCTTAAATCATTTTTACATCCATTAACTTAATTCAAATATATTCCTCATTATTCATTCACCAATATTTCATCTCAAGTCAACCAACTTCTAGGGTTTTGTCATTGCAAGTCATTAAGAAAGCTTCTAAGTGCATTCAAAGGTAGATTCTTCATGTTATGGTGCTGAATTTCAAGATCAATCAACATGTAAAGGTAATCTACTCCATTATTGCATGTTTCGTTTCATTGCATGTTGGGGGTTTGACCAAGGAAAACCCCCATGCCCTAGTGGTATGTGTAGGATCATCATGGAAAAAGCAGGCCCTTAAGTGGTAGAAAATTCAAAAAAATCAGAGTTAGGCAACTTGATGTAAAAAATTGAATAAGTTATCTATATTATTTGAAAAATATGTAAGAATAGGATTTGTAGAAAATTGAATTTAGTTTTAAAATAATAGGTTTATTTAAGAAAAAAATTCTATTTGGTGAAAATTTGAAATTTCAATGCAGTAGTACTTAAATTTCAAGGAAAAAATAAGAAGTAGGTGTCTGTCTAACCACCCTAACCAAAATAAAATGATAATATTTTTTTATAAGATTTTAGATGTAGGTAGAGGACTCATTTCCTTATGTGATGCATATTTTTTTGTAATTTTTTTCCAAGTAAATAATTAATCATGAATTTTTTATTACAACTTTTAAAAAATAAAAAAACTCGTATGTCTAACCACCTTAACTTAGTCAAAAATTCATGAAATTCATTTCTTCTTTTTTTAATCCTATAGTATGTGAAACATAGAATGTGACGCATGTCTCAGATTCAAAAAATGTGATACCGTTTGAAAGCTATAGATTTTTTTCAATCACCCTATCAATTAGGACTTTAGTTGTAATTCAAATAGAAAATAAATAATAATTATTTATTAAATTCAAAGTAAAGGATAATTTATATTGGTGGAAATATGAGAATCTCCTTTAAAAACTCTTTTTGTTTCATCAATTTTGGGTAAAAAAAAGTTGCCAGCCACATACCCTACAAAAACCCATAATATTGCCACTTTTTGGCCCATCATGATCCTGCACATACCTCCTAACATTCAACATCTCTTCTTCTTGTCTTGTCTATTTGCATATTTAGGTCCTTTGGAAGCTTGGAAATCATTGAAGATCAAGTTTCAAAGTTACTCAATTTTCTTCTAATTCAATAAGTCAAAATATCAACGAAATTTCATTTTTAGACTCATAAATCAGAGTTTTGGAAGCATACACCTATAGGGCATCAAAGTGTAGATCAGAAGCTTCATAATCCACCTTTAGAAATTTAGAAATTCAAAAGCAGACTCATTTTCCATGAGTGGTGAATGAGTCCCACTCTAGGGTCAATTTTGAGTTTTTTGTATTTTTGAGTACCCTTTTGTCAAAAATGGGTTCCGATATAGTTTGGCAGAACTGGGACTGATTCACCCAGAATGGTGAATGAGTCCCACCAGGCCTAAATTTTAGCATCAACAACATTTCAAAATTCATTTCCATTCCTCATGGATATCTCAGGTGCACACTTTTATTTTGGTTCATTTCTGTTAAGTTTTGCATTCATTCCTAGTTCATTAATGCATTACACAATGTGTTTTCAAACAAGTTGTTTTCCTTTAGTTTCTATTCATTAATCAATCAATGTCATTCGTTTCTTGCATTCAAAAATTATATCTAGGAATATTGCATCCTTATTCTATCCATATTGCATTGACTTTGAATGTAACATAAGCATTTTTGGCCCATCTTTCTCCTTTTAGGTGAAAAACCCTAGGAGAGCTAGAAAGCAAGTGGATGCCAAAAAAATAGATATTACAATGGTTTTCCAGAAATGGTAGAGCCTAATGTTAAGTGTGAGGCTTTTATTTTGGGCAAGTAACATAGGCAGTCCTTTCAATTAGGTAACTCTACAAGGGCAAGAGCACCATTGGAGCTAGTGCACATAGATTTGGTAGGCCTTACGAAAACCATATCTATTGGTAAAAGCAAATATTTTATGACCTTCATTGATGATTATAGTCATAAGACATGTGACTATTTTTTACAACATAAGCATGAAGCATTTGATAAGGTTTTACTATTTAAGGCCCAGGTTGAAAAGAAGAGTGGACATGTGATCAAGGTCCTAAGGTCATATCAAGGAGGAGAGTATACCTCAAATCAATATGTGAATTTTTGCAAGAAACATGGCATCAAGAAGGAGCTAACAACTAGTTATACTTTGCAACAAAATGGAGTGGCTGAGAAAAAGAATAGGACCATCAACAAGATGGCAAGGAGCGTGCTAAAAGAAAAAGGACTCCCAAATGAATATTGGGGAGAGGTTGTAGCAACAACTGTATATATAATAAACAAAAGTCCAATAAGGGCAATCCGTGATAAAATCCCATAAGAGGCATGGACAAAAAGCAAGTGGGTGGTTGAGCACTTAATAGTGTTTAGGTATGTGACATATGCTCACATGCCTAAAGAAAAGAGACAAAAATTGGATGACAAGGGTGAGAAGTGTATTTTCATGGGCTACAGTGATGATTCCAAAGCTTATAGGCTATATAACCCAGTCACCAAGAAGATAGCGATTAGTAGTAAAGTAGAGTTCATTGAAAATAAATCTTAATATGGCTTGGTGGACACCTCTTTGGGTAACTCAGTTGGAGTTCCCCTTGATCATGAAGAAGATGAGTATGAAGATGAGCAATATCGTGCAGCAACAGAGACAGTTAGCTCCCAATAGCTCATGATAGGTCCTGACCCAAATAGGTAGTTAAATAGATTTTCTTAGAATTTAGTTAGAGAGAGATCCCAATAGCTCCTAATGGAGGTAGAAAGTTAAGAAGACAGTCATAGACAGCAAGAGAATTGGCTGTAGAGAGCTCTTGACAGCGCCTGGCAGCTCCTGACTCTAGCAAATAGAAAGGAAAGTAGCCACAAATAGCTAGAGGATTGGCTCCTAATAGCTCTAGACATAGTATGTTCAACAGAGCAACAACAATACTAAATTTTTAGACCCCACTCTCACCTCCCTAATGCCAAAGAAGACCAAGAGTCTGAGGGAGATCTACCAAAGTGAAAGGTATGATGAATAATTTCATGAGAGTGTGAATCTTGCATTATTTCTACATAGAAATCTAGTTTATTTTGAGGACACTATAAAAGAGGAGAAATGGTGTGAGGCCATGGAAGGGGAGATAGATGCAATAGAGAGTAACAATACATGGTAGCTAACTTTTTTTCCTCCCAACAAGCAAGTTACTGGGGTGAAATGGGTCTACAAGATCAAATACAATGTTGAAGGAAGAATAGAGCAGCACACGGAACAATTGGTGGTTAAGGGGTACAAACATTAGTTTAGGAGAGACTATGATGAGACATATTCTCCTATTGCAAGGATGGAGACCATGCGGGAAGTCATAGCAATTGCAGCCCAACAAAAATGGAAGGTATTTCAAATGGACGTGAAGTCCACCTTCCTAAATGAAGTGTTGAAAGAGAAAGTTTATTTGGAGCAACCACTTGGATATGAAGTTTTAGGTCAAGAACAAAAGGTGTATAGGCTGAAGAAGGCCCACTATGGGTTGAAGCAAGCTCCAAGGGCATGGTACATCAGGAACCATACGAGGTTGTTCAACCACTTGCTCTTTAACTTTGTAAACTTATTTGATTTTAGGAGGCACAACAAGATTGTTTTAGTTATCTTGTGGTCTCTTATAGGAAATGGTAAGAGGATTAGTCATAGGTTTTTATTGGATATTTAGAAGGGCCTTTTGTTTAATCATTGTTGCGTCAAGGATAGGTGGCTCAATCAAGGGTTGAGGCATATTTCTAAGGGATAATTCTTCTATGTGCTTCACCTTAAACTTTTTATATGATTTGAAAAAGTAATCTTCACAAGGTCTAATAGATTCAATAGGCTCGGGAAAAAATAAATCCAATGAAAATTTCTCATGCAAAAACATGGTATTAAAGCCACTATGATGTGTAGTAAATATTTCATGGTGTAGGAGGGTATGTGCAAGAACATAATGGGCCAAAAAGTGGCAATATGATGGGTATATGGCTAACAACTTTTTTTTAACCCAAAATTGATGAAACGAAAAGGGTTTTTAAAGGAGATTTTTACCTTTCCACCAATATAAATTATGCTTTACTTTGAATTTAAAAAATAATTATTATTCATTTTATATTTGAATTACAACTAAAGTCTTCATTGATAGACTAATTGAAAAACATCTATAACTTTCAAATGGCATCATATTTTTTGAATCCAAAGCATGAGTCACATTATATGCTTTGCATACTATAGGATTAAGAAATGAAAAATTGAATTTCATGAAGTTTTGACCAAGTTAAGGTGGTCAGACATACAAGTTTTTATATTTTTTAAAAGTTGTAATACAAAATTCATAATTAATTATTTACTTGGAAAAAAATTACAAAAAAAATATGCATCACATCTAAACATGAGTTCTCTCTACTTATATCTAAAATATGATAAAATTTTTTTATCATTTTATTGTGGTTAGGGTGGTTAGACAAACACCTACTTCTTATTTTTTCCCTGAAATTTAATACTATTGCATTGAAATTTCAATTTTTTACCAAATAGATTTTATTTTTTTAAATAAACTTAGTAGTTTAGAAACTAATTTCAATTTTCTACAGATTCTATTCTTACATATTTTTGAAATAATATAGATAACTTATTCAAATTTTTATGTCAAGTTGTCTAACTCTAATTTTTCTTAATTTTTTTCCACTTAAGGGCCTGTGTTTTCCATGATGATCCTGCACATACCAAGGAGCACCAATCATTTCAATATTTTATCTTTAGTTATCACATGGAGAGTTGGGTATAGGTGTTAGATTTTAATTTTTTGAGTGTTTTGAATCTAAATAAGGTCCAAGGAGACCATTCTTGATGTAATTGGTAACTTGGGTGTCATATTGATCTATATTGTAAATGGTGATAGAAGGGGTCAAGGTAGGTGTAATGTTACTTTTCAAGTGTGAGGTCATGTTATTGGGTTCAATAAGTTCTAGATAGACTGTTACCAATGTCTTAGGTGATTAGGGAGTGAGCCATAGATTTTTGGGCATGAGGCTTATAGACTATTCTTGCACTCTTAGAATGTTTTACCTAAAAGGAGAGAGATAAACCTCATGAAAAATCAATGCTGTTCACTCAAATTATGAAATGTATGATGAAATTAAGACTAAATGGAATGATATAAGTTCATTTAAATGAACTATTTGACTGATTATGAATGCAAAACCTAAGAATTATGTAATGTTGGGAAACATATTATGTAATGCAAAAACACCTAGAAATGATTGTAATAGAACTTAACAAAACTGGAAGTGTGCACCTAGAATATGGATAGAGACTAGAAGTAGCTTCTGGAATGTTTCTAATGTTGGTTTTCAGGCCTCATGGGACTCATTCACCATTCTGGGTGAATTAGTTCCAGTTCTACAAAATTGTTCTAAAACCCGCTTCAGACAAAAGGGTATCTAAAAATGCAGAAAACCAAAAATTGACCTTGGAGTGGGACTCATTCTCCACCTATGGTGAATGAGTCCACTTTTTAATTTCTAAATATTCAAAGGAGGAATGTGGAGCTTTCGGTCAGCAGTTTAATTCTCTATAGGTGTATGATTTTGAAACTCTAATTTCTGAACCTAAAAAATGAGTTTTTATTAATATTTTGACTTGTTGAATGAAGAGAAGACTTGAAGAACCTTGAAACTCGAATCTTAATGATTTCCAAGCTTCCAAGAGACCTAATTCTACAAACAAACAAGACAAGAAAGAGAAATGTTGAATGTTAGGGCATGGGGGTTTTCCTCGGTCAAACCCCTTTTAGGTAATTAAACCAAAATGATGAAAGAATGAAATGAAACATGCAATAATTTATTTTATTACCTTTCCATGATGTTTGATCTTGAAATTCTACAGAAAAACATGAAGAGTCTTCCCTTGAATGTTTGAAAATTGACCTTGAATGAGTTGTAATGTTAAAACCCTAAGTTGCTTGACTTGAGATGGAAGATTGGTGGATGAATGATTGATAAGATATGTGAATTAGGGTTAAAAGACTTATATTTATAGGAATTTCACCTAGTTTACCCATTAATACCTCATCACAAGCTGACATGAAGTAATATTAAACTTAAATTTCACTTTTTTCCTGCTCAAAGGTCAAAATTGAGCCAAATGGGACTCATTCACCACAGATGGAAAATGGGTCCCACCTGGATGGGACTTCTTCACCATGCATGGCGAATGGGTCCCACAGGGGCCAATTTGATAGCTAAGATGCCAAGAGATGAGGAAATAAGGTTTACATTGCAACTTTGTCAAGTATTTTATCAAATATTTCCTCGGGATGCACAATATGGGTTAATAGGGGCCTATTACTGATGATGTAAAATTCAATTAGGGCTTGGGACACATAATTCAATGTGAAAGTGTGATTAAATACACTTTACAACACTAAAATGAGGTCCACATAGCCTAAAAAGGCATAAGAACCAATGTGAATGTGCAAGACACATTATGACACTAGTTTATCATTAAGTTTCATTCAAACACCTTCTAGATTGATGTGAAGATGCATTTAAATACATTTTATAATCTTGAGTTAAGGGAAAATAGGTTTATTAAGTCTAGAAAAGCATGGAAGTTCTTTACAAGACATTACAACACCTTTACAGGACATTGTTAAATGCATTTGGAAGGGTCCAAGACCTAGTGTGGATACATAAAATGCCTCACAACACTATATTAAGACCTCATTAAGTACATTTTATCATGAATTATTCCCGTTTCAAGCAAGAGGCCCTTTTTTCTACAACGCAGGGAGTCAAAAAGTGCAAATGTTGCAATTAGGTAAAAAGTTGTCAACAAAAAATACAAAAATGCAACTTTTCTAGAATATGAAGGGTCAAGGATTTTAAAAGTTAGTTATAGGTATTAGGTAGTTAGAATTTGAATTAAATATGTATAAAAGTCTCCAAAAGGCTTGAACAAGGGTTGTTGAAATTTGTATTGGAGATTAAAAGCAAATACAACATTTATCTTCTACAATTTTTCTGTATTACTGAACTTTACAAGAAATATACGACCCATATAGTTTGTGTCATGCTGTGAAATTCATTATAATTTGTAGAAGAATATTTTAACTTTCATTTGAATCCATTGTGAGAGTCTATCCTTAAGTTTTTTGGGAGATCTCTGCAATTCTTTATATCTACTTGTTAAAAGCCAGTCAAGGGTTTGATTAGATTTTAAATGTTTCCTTAAGTCATTCCACCCACTTTCCTAGCCTGTAACTTGCTGGAATGACTTAATACATGTTAATTTAGATTTTCCAATGGTCTAGAGGGTAGAGGAAGTGAGTTGTTGGGTTTTGGATTATTCCCTAGGAAATAAATGCATTGTTTTCCAAGTGTAAATGGGAAATTCAGTCAGGGTTTTGGAATTTTTCTAATGGGACTATCTATGTTTGGTTGGCCTTTGTATGACCTTCTCTAAAATATATCTCCATAAGTTGGTTTTGAGGGCTACACGCCACTTGGAGTTTTTTTAAGGAAAGTTGAGTGGATAGTGTTGAAGGGGCTAGTTTTCTTGTGTGAGACTAATCATTTATGTTGGGTTGGGGTCTTCACTTCCTTGTTTTCTCTTCGGTGGTATCAGAGGAAAGGGATTAGGTCCCTTGAGGGAGAATATTGAAATTTTGTGTGCAAGGAAAATGTGTAATTGGGGTAATCAAAATGCCTCCTAAAGGAAGCACTGTTGCAAGGAAGATTGATAACTAGGCTAGAGAATTAGAAGCCTTGAAGAAGGAGGTTACTACATTAAGGTCTAAAGCTGGGGTTGATATGGATGAGAGTGATTCTGAAGAGAAAGAAACCTCTAGTGAAGAAGAAGAGTTGGATCTAGAGGATGTGAGGATGATGAAATTTTTGAGGGCTATGAAAGGTGATGGAGGAGAACTAGATGGTGAAGAGATCTTGGATTGGATAGGGGCCATGTATAATTACTTTGAAAGTGAGGAGATAGATGAAGAATGCAAAGTGAAGAAGGAAAAAACCAAGTTAAAAGGAAATGCTTTGTTGTGGTGGAACTTTGTGCAAGAAGAAAGGTAGAAAAAGGGGAAGGAAAATATCACTT
This sequence comes from Sequoia sempervirens, assembly GCA_007258455.2. NCBI lineage: Eukaryota > Viridiplantae > Streptophyta > Pinopsida > Cupressales > Cupressaceae > Sequoia > Sequoia sempervirens. The sequence continues at coordinate 414,787,971 of VDFB02271358.1, read as the reverse complement.
CTTGGGAGAGAATGAAGGAAAATATAAAAGGTAAGCTCCTTCCTAATGATTATAATGTTAAATTTCTTAGAAGACTTCAAAATATTAGGAAAAAGGACTTAGATGTGCAAGAATACACTGAGGAGTTCTATAGGTTAAGTATAAGGAAAAAACATGAGGAAGATGAGGAAGAAAGGGTGGCAAGGTATCTTAATGGTCTAAGGTACAATATACAAGATGAAATCAGTTTGATGACACCAAAGATAGTAGAAGAATGTTTTCAAATAGCTATAAGGGCTGAGGAGAAATTGAAGAGGAGATAGGAGAAGGGGACAAGAGGAAGAGGTAGTACTTCTAGGGGCAGAGGTAATTTTTCTACACCAAAATAGTCCAAAGAAGATCAAGAAGATGTTGGTAAAGGAAAATAACAAGTGGTTGAATCTAGAGGTGGATGGAGAGGTGTAATAAAAAAATTTAGGGGAAGATATACAAATCAAGGAAGAGATTATAATGTGTTTTCAAGAAGGTGTTACAAGTGTGGTGAGTCTGGTCATCCATTCTTCAAGTGTCCGGATAAGTTTGGTACTACTACAAGTGGGAGTGAGAGAAAAGGTGAAAAGAGATCTCAAATTGTGCAAGAAGATGGAGGAAAGTGTCAATACACCAAGCCTTATTGCTCCACCTAAAGTTGGTGGATCTTTGATGCTACAAAGAAAACTATTGAAGGCCTCCAAGGAGAAAGAACCATTTCAAAGGAGAAGTATCTTCAAGACCACCTGCAAGAGCAAAGGTAAAGTATGCAAGTTAGTAATTTATTTAGGGTCCACTGATAACATAGTATCAAAGGAAATGGTAGATAAGTTGAATTTGGTAAAATTTCCTCATCAAAGACCCTATAAAGTGTCATGGTTAAATGATGATCAATCACTCCTAGTTAATGAGCAGGCTTTAGTTGAATTTAAAATTGGAGGATATAAAGATAGGGTACTCTATGATGTTTTACCAATGCAATGTTTCCATTTGTTTCTTGGAAGGCCATTGAAATTTGAAAAACATGTTGTGTATGATGGATGGACTAATAAATATCATAATGAGCATGAGGGAAAAAAATAACTTTGATTCCATTGCAAGAAGAAGGTAGGGAGTAGACAAGGGAAACAAAGGTAATCATGATGGGAAAAAAGGAGTATGTGAAGATTGGGGAATTCAAGAATGATTAGTTGGAAATCATGAAAAAGGTTGTAGAAGAAAGGATAGAGGTATTGAAGGGAGATGCACAATTGGAAGGGAAAAACAATGAGAGAAAGAAGATGAAGACTGACCTAAAGAAGGTTAATGGTGAATTGCTGATGATAAAGAAAGATGTGATGAGAAAATTTTATCAAATTCTAATTTAACAGTGTGGTTCCCTTTAGTAAATGAAAAAGTGGAAGGACAGTCATGCCTCGGTGAGAAAAGGGATCCTAGGACTAACAAAACAAAGATGTATAATCATGAAAGTAAAAAAGATTTGAGGCCAGTAGATTTGAAGCCTAAACTCAAGGAAAAGGATGGAATGGGACAAGTGGAATAGAAAAGGAAGAGTTATGAAGATAAGTATGTTGATTGGACAAGGCAAAGGGTAGTTTATATAGGCCCTATATCAGTCACAAATGGAAAGGAGGTCAGAGAATGTGCTACAAAGCAAGAGAAGCCATATCAAGTTGTTCATAAACTCAAGGATGGTAATTATAGAGCAAGCTTTCAAAATTTTGCTTTTGCAGGTCAAAGAAAAGGAGCATTCAAAGGAGTAACAATTGTAGATCAGTTTCCAGAGACATGGAAACCTTTTTAGGTGTTGTGTATGGTGTAGGGGCACTAATCATTTCAATTTTTTCTCTTTAGTTATCTCATGGAAAGTTGGTTCTAGGTGTTATAGTTTAAGTTGTTGAGTGTTTTGAGTCTAAATAAGGTCCAAGGAGACCATTCTTAATGTAATTGTTAACTTGGGTGTCTTGTTGATCTATATTGTAAATGATGCCAAACACGTCAAGAAGTTGTCAATGATGAAAAAAGGGGTCAAGGTAGGTGTAATGTTAATTTTCAAGTGTGAGGTCATGTTTTTGGGTTCAATAAGGTCTAGATAGACCATCACCAATGTTTTAGGTGATTAGGGAGTCAAAAAGTGCAAATGTTGCAATTAGGCAAAAAGTCATCAACAAAAATTGCAAAAACGCAACTTTTCCATAATATGAAGGGTCAAGGATTTTAAAAGTTAGTTATAGGAATTAGATGGTTGGAATTTGAATGAAATGTGTATAAAATCTTCCAAAAGGATTTAAAAAAGGTTGTTGAAGTTTGCATTGGTGATTAAAAGCAAACACAATGTTTATCTTCTACAATTTTTCTAATTCCTAAACTTTACAAGAAATGTACAGCTCGTACAGTCTGTGTCATGTTGTGAAATTCATTTTAATTTGTAGAAGCATGTTTTAACTTTCATTTGAATGCATTTTGAGAGTCTATCATTAAGTTTTGTGGGAGATCTCTACAATTTTCTTTATGTTTGTGTTAAAAGGCAGTCAAGGGTTTGATTGGAGTTTAAATGTTGCCTTAAGTCATTCCACCTACTGTCCTAGCCTGTAACTCAATGGAATGACTTAATACATGTTAAGTTAGATGTTCCCATTGTCTGGAGGGAAAAGGAAGTGAGTTGTTAGGTTTTGGATGATGCCCTAGGGCAGAAATGCATTGTTTTCCAAGTATAAATGGGGAATTGAGTCATGGTTTTGGAAATTTGCTAATGGGACTATGTATGTAAGGGTTAATTGAGTGTGCACAGATAAGCTTGGGTGAGTCAAGTTTCAATAAACCCTTGTTAATTGTATGCAAACCGAGGGTTTCAAGGATCAACATCTTAAAGGTCATGGCACTAAGAAATGTTGATGGAAATTTATGTTTTGTAACACAATTAAGCACTTTCCATTGAGTTTGGGTGATAATTAGTTTTTTTGGAGGTGCTTCCTTTGTAAAAGATTACTATTTGGTGACCTAGAATAGGGGTATTCTATTGGTTATCTAAATTTTTCTTAAGAGACCTCATGGAATATTTTGCTAGGTTATGTTAGGCTCTAAAGTGGATCTCAAAAGGTGTTTGGTTGGCCTTTTTATGGCCTTCTCTAAAAGATATCTCCATAAGTTAGTTTTGAGGGCTACAAGCCACTTGGAGTGTGTTTAAGGAAAGTTGAGTGGATAGTGTTGAAGGCATTCATTTTCTTGTGCAAGTCTGATCATTTGTGTTGGGTTGGGGTCTTGACCTCCTTATTTGCTTTCATTTCATTTTGAAAGGGAAACTTTAGAAATGTATTCACAACCAATGGGATGGCATTCATGGAGCAAAGCCATGGATAGCCTAACTTCAGATGAAATTGGTCCGACAATGGGATGATGGTGAATGAGACATTTAATGTTTTCATTATGACCTTTAGAGGGAAATTCATCGAGCTAATCGTAGGGAAAGAGATTCCATTATGTTTTTTGATCCATTCTTTTATTTTGTCATATGTATCTTGATAGACTTCATATACAAATAGGAATTCTTCAATGATCATGTTCTCTACATAGATGGGATCAATTAATATCCCATTGTTAGGCTTGCCATTGATTATTTTAGCTATGTAAAGAGGACCATTAGGTGTAGGTTTAATTATATCATTTTGTGAGAAAGAAATATCAAGGGGCATTTTTGTTTGGCCCATATGAGGTTTAGCTTCAATAAATGATACCATTCTAATCAATTCTTCACTTTCATGTTTTTTGTTTAGGATTGGTAAATATTTATAAGTTTTGGTTAGGAGTAGCTATGTACTTATTACCTTGATCATTCACATATCTAATATAAAGATGATTAGAATCAATGAGGTCTTGTACAAGATGTTTAAGATGCTTACAATATTTTATATCATGTCCATTTTGTTCATGGAAATAGCAATAATAATTTGATCTATAGTTTGCAGGTAATGGTTAATTAGGATTAGGAGCTCTGACAAGAGGTAAGGAAACCATATTCTTGTTAACGAGCTGCACCATGACATTAAGAAGGGTATTAGGTAGTGGTGTAAATTGTCTATTTCTATCCACAAAAGCATATGGTTTTGTTGTCTTTATAGCAGACACTTGGTTATTAGCTTGTCCATTTGGTTGAGGGGGATTATGTTGTACAAATACACTATTCTATTTCTTCAAAGCTTGGTAACTATTTCAAGGTGTAGATTTAGAATTTTCAAGATGACTAGGGTGATTTTCACATCATGACCATACAATAAATTTTAATAATCATGAAGGGTTGTACATAACTGTGTGAAGGATGGGAATTTCAACATCTGAAGTTTGGTATGGCTTTTAATTTTTAAATTGGCAATAAACATTCATTGAAGGTCAGTATCAGGAATCTTAATGTTTATTTGCAAATACATCTTATATTGTGCTATAAAATTAGTAACCTTTTCATCATCCTTTTGTTTAGATGTCATTAAATAAGCTAGGGTCATCTTGGCACCCATGTGGTTGTAAAAGGAATGAATAAGCTAATTGAATGAGTCTATCGAGTTATTTGGTAAAGAAAAAATCCACTATAAACCTGTATCCTTCAAGGATCAAGGGAAGATTTTAGCCAAGAGTTTGTCTTCAAAAATATAGTCACTATATAGGGTTGTGTAAGTGGAAACATGGCTAACAGGATTTCCTTTCCCACAATATTTCTTGAATCTAGGAAATTTTATACCATGTGGAACTTATGTTCTAAATATCTCCAAGGATAAAAGGTTTGTTTTGATGTATTTCGAAGGATGACCATTGTTGTTTTGATTTAGGATGGTTATTTTTTGTTGAAGTGCTGAAATATTTGGTAAAATTGTGTTAATGATGGGATCATTGTTTGTATTGTAAGATAGAGGGGAATAAGGTGGAGAGGTTTATGTATGTAGAAGGCAAGTGAATTGTAAATTTGTGAGGGAGGATGGTTGAGGAGATATGGTATTTGAATGCACAAAGCTATAAGGATTCCCTTTTGGAAATACTTAAGGAAGTGTTGACATTGCTAGTAGGTTGAATGATTATTGTGACATGAGTACTAGTGTATGTAGGAATAGATATTGGTATTGTAGAAGGAGGAATTGAAGTCCCACCTTGGATTTACTTATGCCCCAAAGATTGAGTACAACTAGTCATGGTATGGATAGTATTGTGAATATCATGCACATTGGGTGTAGGTATGGAAGTCATGGGAAATGAGGTATGCATGCTATGATCCATAGGGGTTGATTATCAACACTATTAGAAAGAGAGTTAAAAAACCCAAGATCCATGGAAAATGGTGTATGGTGGGATGACATTAGTCTTGAAGCACGTTTCACAGTAGTATTGCTAATAGGAAACCAAGTTGTAAAACTCATACAAGTTTCACAAACTCAATGTCAACCCAAAATAGAAAGAGGATAAAATGCAATGCAATGTGTAAATGCAATTTTCACATTCTAAACAAGGTAAGTTTTTTAATACACTATTTAAAAACCTGAAAATGAAGTCTCGTAAATACAATTTTGAAATCATAAAATGGACTAAATGTATCAAATTAAGCTAGATATAATCAAATTGATGAAACAAAAATTCTACAAATAGAAACATAAATCTGAAAATAGCAAACAAAAATGCAAAACTAAATGTTTTAATGCCTAGAAAATTAGATTATGACCCTAATTAGGGAATCATTCTCCCTAGGGAGAATTTTTCCTAGGTTATGGGTGATCCCACAATACTAGTTTACAATTTTTGGCCAAACTGGACACTGAAATAATTTTTTCTAACTAAATCTTCACTTTCGGAAACCTATAGCGGCTAAACCCTAGGGAATTTGAAGATGATGAAAACTAGTGATTTGTGAAATTTTTTCTATAGATTCTAAATATTATTTTTTCAAAATTTTTGGAATCAGATTGCAATTTTTTTCCATCCCCTTCAAAAACTAGTTTTTTTCTAGTAAACAACATTTTTAAGGAGTGACGCTCACCGTATAAGCATAACTTTTTTTCCATGAAAGATAAAATTCTATTTTTTAGAATTTAGATTTATAACTATAATATCTAGTTTCATAGTGTTTTATTGAATATTTTTCCTTAATCAAGTTTCAAAGTCAAACCAATTACAATTTAGACATAGGTGGACCGTATAACACGTAACCTTTTTTCTATGTATCGAAATTCAATTTTTTTTTTTTGGTTGGATCAAGGATTTCAATATTTGGTGCACTAATATTTTTCAAATATTTATTTTGATAATTTTCTATTTTTCCACATGTGCATAACAGAGAGCTTGATTTTTAGTAAAAAATCTACATTCACGAGAAATAAATAATAAATATAATAATCAAATTAAATTTAATTAAAATTATACTTTTTTGGAAGATTATAATAACCAATACATACTTACAAAAATATAAATTTTAAATGAATTCATTTGATCCCCAAAAAGGTAAATCAAAAGTGGTTTTTTATTAGCATTTTGATAGGTGTAATGGAGACTTCATTATAGGTATGGTTTAAAAATAGCGGGGTTCTATCCAAGGGGGCTTGGTCTAAGGTGGTTTGATCAAACCGTCTTCAATTGGAATCCTTTAAATGAAAATTTTTAAGGCTTAAATCATTATATTTTCTAGAATTATGTGATTTCATCAAAAATCAGGATCTGCCAAAAAGTGTAAACCACTATTGTGGCAGCACCCTAGGGTTTTGCAATAAATTTTTATAGATTTTTAAGTGATTTTTAGTAGTTTCTAGATTCTAGTTTGTTACAATAAGTTTCAGTTTGATTTTTCTATGAAATTTAATGTGAAGTGAAAGTACAAAATGTGAGAAAATGACAACCTGAAACACCTAGTTTGATATACAATTTTGTTTCAATTTTCAAATGCAAGCTGATATGATGTAATGCTATGTGAATGATATGTAATATGACTGATATTTGTGTATTTTTTAGATTTAAAGAATGCAAATATGCAATCCTAAAACAATTAAATGAAATGCAAAGTAAATTGAAAACTAGACACCCTAAATGCGACCTAATTCAATTCAAAGAGATGCAAATGAATGCAAGATCTAAATCTAGGATGAAAGAGGACTTGAAAATTAGATAATGCAATGAATCAAACTTGGGTTCACAAAAATGAAATAGAGAAAAATGGAAGGGGTTGGGTTCACCAAAATAGGATTGATGAACTACAAAGGATCTATTTTCCTTTTTTCATTTGAAATGTGCGCTATAAGATGCAAATGACAAACAATAATATCATCTGAGAGAAATAGTAATTGAAAGGAGGATCTAGAAATGGTAAAATTTTATGTACCCTTCACCATAAGTCACCTTTTGAAGCTCATTGATGACTCATTCTCCCTATGGTGAATGGGTCCTAGCTAGGGCTCTCTAAAATCTATTTCCAGGTGAAATGAATGAAAATGGGTACAAAATACTTTCCTATTATTTAGAACATGGATCACACCCACTTTCCAATTTCATTCAAGGAAAACCCTAGAGATCTCAATGTAAATGAGAAAGAGATCTTGTAATAGGGTTGTCCTAGGGATTTATTGTAAATGGATGAGGGGTTCAACACCAAGCTAGGGCTTGGAAAGACAAATGAAATCAAAGATGACATGCTTATTCCTAATTTAATGCAAACTTTAACTAAATGACCTAGAAATACATGTAAAACAAAATAGAAAGCTATAGGATGGAATGTATGCACCTAGAAATTTGAAGATGGCTTATTGAAGCTTTGAAATGATGAAAATTATAACTTTAATGCTGACTAGGACTCATACACCGACCTAGGAGAATTAGTCCCAAAACTGGGTGAATCTGGTAAAGGGTATGTGCAAGATCATGATGGGCCAAAAAGTGGCAATATGATGGGTATGTGGTTGACGGCCTTTTTTTTACCCAAAGTTGATGAAATGAAAAGGGATTTTAAAGGATATTTTAACCTTTCCACCAATATAAATTATGCTTTACTTTGAATTTAATAAGTAATTATTATTCATTTTCTATTCAAATTACGACAAAGTCCTAATTCATAGGCTGATTGAAAAACATCTATAGCTTTCAAATGGTATCACATTTTTTAAAACCAAAACATGTGTCACATTCTATGCTTTGCATACTATAGGATTAAAAAAAGAAAAATTAAATTTCATGAATTTTTGACCAAGTTAAGGTGGTCAGACATATGATTTTTTATATTTTTTAAAAGTTGTAATAAACAATTCATAATTAATTATTTACTTGGAAAAAAATATTAAAAAAATATGCATCACATCAAGATATGAGTCCTCTACTTATATTTAAAATATTATAAAAAAATATTATCATTTTCTTGTAGTTAGGGTGGTCAGACAGACACCTACTTCTTATTTTGTACCTAAAATTTAAGTACTACTACATTGAAATTTCAAATTTTCACCAAATGGATTTTTTTTTTAAACAAACCTAGTAGTTTAGAAACTACATTAAATTTGCTATAGATTCTATTCTTACATATTTTTTAAATACTATAGATAACGTATTCAAATTTTTATGTCAAGTTTCCTAACTTTTATTTTTCTAAATCTTTTGCCACTTAAGGGCCTATTTTTTCCATTATGATCCTGCACGTACTCTAAATGGGTATATGAATCTATAAAAGCCTGAATTTTGACTGAAATTGGGACTTATACGCCACAAGTGGCAAATCAGTCTAGTTAGGGTTTTTTGAAACTGAAAGGTCTAAATATGGTCTTCAAGGTCTATTTTGTGCTTCCCAATTGATTTTTGGATCCCAAACCGTGATTTGCAACCTGTAGAAGTCCTCCAAGTATCTCCAATGAAAGGAGAAAATTTTGAAAACTTTAGGAACTTTGACAACTTTCTTCAAACTTTTTCGTCAATGTATCTTCAATCTAAACCTATAAATCACACACTAAAGAGAGGGAAAAATGTTGTTTTGTTAGTGGAAAGGGGTTTTCCTTTGTAAAAACCCATTTTGGTAATCAAAACTTGAAATGAATTTAAATAGGAATGGAGAATGACGAATGAACAAAATGTGATGTTGCAACTCACCAAACCCTAGAAATGAAGTGTTGCAAACATGTATGAGATGGCTCTAATGGATGTGAATCTTGACTCTTACTTGAATGTGATAGATCTTGAATGAAATTCTAGATTGAATCATGAAACCCTACATTAGAATTGTTAATAAACCCATTTTCCCCTAGCTCAAACAACATGCATGATGTAATAAACTTTTGACATGATGAAAATGAATCTTGATTGCTGTATTAATCTTCTACAAATCCACCCTTGAATGTGTTAGAAATGCTCTTGAATTTCTCTTGATCTCATAAACTTGCTATTAGTACATGCTCACAAAATTTTATTAGGTGAAACTAAGTGAAATAGCCTTGTATTCATGCATATCTTAAGATCAATTCCCAAAATTCAAATATCACAAGCTAACATTGAATTATGGATTTGAAATCATTAAAATACCACAAAAAACATATTTTGAAGGGGGGTCCTAGGTCTAAGTGATGACCCATTTTCCATAGGATGAATGGTTCCTAGACCACTTACCTAAGACACAAATTTTATAGTGTTAAACATTATGCAAAAATATGGTCCTTAGATTAAGTGAGGAAGTGAGTCCTAGGCCACTTACCTAGGACACACATCTTCCAATGTTAAGTGTTTTGTAATGATATTTATGAATGTTGGGTTTTATCCCTCATAAATTGCATTTAATTAGGCCTGGAGGCCTGGATTTGAATTAAAGGGGCCAATTAATGCAAATTAACCTCAATCAATTAATAAAGCCCTAGATTAATGTTAAAGTGTAAAGATACACCTTACAACACCTAGAATAAGGAATAATTGCATCTATTTTATTTAAAAGGGCCCTAAACTTAATGTGAATACAAAAAATATATTACAACACTAAATTAAGGCATAATTAAGCTCATTTTATTATTAATTATTCCCAAATTAAGTGTGAAAAGGGGTACCTTTTCCTACAATATAGTATGTAAAGGGTATGTGCAGGATCATCATGGAAAAACAAGCCCTTCAGTGATAAAAAAATTAGAAAAATCAGAGTTAGGAAACTTGACGTAAAAATTTGAATAAGTTATCTATATTATTTCAAAAATATGTAAGAATAAAATCTATTGCAAATTGAATGTAGTTTCTAAACTACTAGGTTTTTTTTTTTTAAATCTATTTGGTAAAATTTAAAATTTCAATGCAGTTGTACTTAAATTTTAGGGAAAAAATAAGAAGTAGGCGTTTGTCCGACCACCCTAACCACAATAAAATGATAATATTTTTTTTATAAGATTTTATATATAAGTAGAGGACTCATGTCCCGATGTGATGTATTATTTTTGTAATTTTTTCCAAGTAAATAATTAATTATGAATTTTTATTACAACTTTTCAAAAAATAAAAACTCATATGTCTAACCACCTTAACTTGGTCAAAACTTCATGAAATTTAATTTTTATTTTTTTAATCCTATATTATGTGAACCATAGAATGTGATGCATTTTTTGGATTCAAAAAATGTGATACTATTTGAAAGCTATAGATGTTTTTCAATCAGCCTATCAATCAAGACTTTAGTTGTAATTTAAATAGAAAATGAACAATAATTACTTATTAAATTTAAAGTAAAGCATACTTCATATTGATGGAAAGCTGAGAATCTCCTTTAAAAACCCTTTTCGTTTCATCAATTTTGGGTAAAAAAAAATTCATCAGCCACATACCCATCATATCACCACTTTTTGGTCCATCATGATCTTGCACATACCCTAAAAGCAATTTTAAGATTTAAACAAGATAATTTTCTAATTACACTATGCAAAAACCTGAGAAAATGATGTCTTTTAGATGCAAATTTCAATTCAAATAATGCACTAAATTTGACAACTAAAGCTTAATATGAAAAAATTTAGATAACAAAAACTCTAGAAACTGAAACAACAAACTAAATACAACAAAAAAGGTAGAAAAAGTAGTTCTAATGCTTAGAAATTCAAGAAAAGCCCTGATCGGGAAATCATTCACCCATGGGTAAATGGGTCTCACTTGAGGAATTTTAAAAATTAATTGGCAAGTTTCTGAGATGACTTTTATGGTTTTTTAGATTCTGGTTTTAGAAAATGAGGTACAATTTTAGTTGTAAAAGGGGGTCTAAATATAAGTGGAAAACAATGCTAAGTGGCAAGAAAAAAGACCTAATTTGAGTTGTAATTTTAATTCAATTTTATAATGTAAATGAATGATGATTGAATGTTATGTAAATACTATTTAAAATGACTGATCTTTTTGAATTTTCTAAATTTTTAAAGAATGCAAAAATGCCAACCTAAAACCCTAAACAAGATGTAAAATAATTCAAGTAAACAACCCTAAATGAGATAAAAATGAATGCAACACCTAGATCTAGGGATAAGAAAGAACTCCAAATAAACAATATATGAAACATCAAAAATAAGGTTTTGCTAATCAATATGGAATTGATGAACAATGAAGGACCTATTTCTCACTATTTCATTAGGAAATGAGATTCCCACTAAGAATTTATTATCAATCCTTGGTTGAATCAACCCAAAGTGGGAATCTTCAGATTTCTTTATGACTAAAGGATGGGGATCAAGGTCAAACAACACGTTGGGGAGAAAAACTAGAAATAGCAAATTAACTCAAAAATTCAATCTAACACTTGAAACAACAATGTTAAACTCAATTTTTGTAAAACCAAAAAATAAAATCTAGATCTAAAAAGGGTAGAAACATGTGTACCAGTCACCAAAAGTGCTTTTTAGAAGCTAACCTGAGACTCATTCGCTCATGGGTGAATTGGTCAAAGTATAGGGATTTCAACAATATTTTGGGAGCCTCTGGTGCAGACCTATAGCTTCTATTTTTTCTAGGTTTCAATGTCAGAAAGCTAGAAATCTGATCTATAGGTTACATTCCATGATTTGACAATAGTTTAAACAACTTTTGCAACTTTTACAACTTTTCCAATATTTCTCTTTAAAAGGTCTTCAATTCTTCTTCAACCTAAATCTACAATCACACATACAAGAGAGAAGAAATGTTTTTTTTGTTGAATAGTGGTTTTCCTTGGTCAAACCCCTTTTTTGGTAATCAAACATTGAAATGAAATAATGAATGGAGGGAATAAAAAATGGAAAAAAAAAAGTTATCACTCAACAAACCCTTGAATGAAACCTTGATAATGGAGATCTTAGGAGACCTACAACTTGCATGAAATGGCTGAATCATGTGTGGATCATGACTCTTGTACCTTGCTTGAAATGATAACTTGAATTCTCGACTTTATCATGAAACCTACATCATAATGTTAGGTCCAAAAACATTAATGATGCAGGAATACTTTGACACGATGAATAGATTTTTAATGTTACAATTAAACTCTAATATATCTACTCTTGAATGATCTTGATCATAACCTTAGCTCTTCTAATTGAACACTTGAAAATCTAGGTGAAACATGGTGAAATAACCTTGTATTTATAGATATGTATCATTAATTTCCTAAAATTGAAATATCAAAAGTTGACATTGAATTATGGATTTGAAGACATTAAAATACCACCAAAAATATAATCTAAATTTAGGTCCTAAGGTCTAGTAATAGGTCCCTATACCTGGAACACACATTGCTCAATGTAAAGTTTTATGTTTAAGCATTAATTATTGTTGAGTTTTCTCTTCAGAAAATGTAATTTAATAGGCTTGTAAATCAATTAAAGGGATAATTAAGACATAATTAAGCTTAATTTAATTAAGAGGACCCAAATAAGTTTGAAAATGTAAAGGGTTACATTTTTTACAATACAAACTTCAAACTTGATCAATTTGTTATCTAGCCCTCTCTTTATGTGTTGTGGTAATTGCATTAATGTGAAACTATGTTTGTCCTTGGTGAATTGTCTATTTAGGGATTTAAAATCAATACCCACATTTGTTGCAACATTCAAATCAAATGTATGCACAATGACTTGTCTACTAATCTTCAATAATGGATCTCACTTATCATGATTCCTATTCTTTTTTATACCATTGAAGGCTTAGTGCACTTTTCTTATGCATTAGGTATTGGAAATTACAATTTGAAAGAGATTAGCACTAGAATGAGAAGGTAAAAGGTGTCTTGAGCAAGGGACAATAATAAGAAAATAATTTAAGTAATGAATTTAACCATGTTCCTTATAGTTGTCTAAAGTGCACTAGGATGTAGAATTGGTAGGGAGTAAAGGGTCTAGCTGGGAAATAGAACAGAGTTCATGAATAAGTAATTTAAGTGATTGAGATACCAGGGAAAGCAATCAATAGACAAACATAAATAAAGTTCAAGATGTTTCGATGAGGGCTTAGGTTTTTAATAGAACCCTATTTCAATAGTTATAAAAACATAATAAGTATGACCATATTTCACTTTTCTAGAGACGTTGAACATGTTGGAGAAATTAATTTTCCCTGAGCCTCCTCATGTTGCCACCTACCTATCAGGGACATTTGTTGCCAACACAACTAGAAGATTTTTGTAGGGGATTTCTTTCCCAACTTGCTCCTGATGTGCAACTCAATTTGTAGAAGAATTAAATTGGTTAGGTGAGTTTGAAATTTTGGGGAGAATTTTTTTGTGTCGATCATCAAACAAAAGTTAGGGCATTTATTTTTCTAGGTATTAAATTCTTTTGTGCAAAAGACATGGTTGGAGATGAGGGGAAGAGTTGGTAGTAGCCACTATCCTTTAATGGATAGAACTATGACATTTGGGCTAAGAAAATGAAGACTTTTATGGTTGCCAATGATTTGTGGGAGTTTTTGACAAATGCGTTCATGGATGTTAATAAACCAGCACAACTTCCAGCTCTCACAAACAACCAGAAGAATCTGTTGAAGGAAACAAGGAGGAAGGATGACAATGGGTATGTGCAGGATCATGATGGGCCAAAAAGTGGCAATATGATGGGTATGTGGCTGACGACTATTTTTTACCCAAAATTGATGAAATGAAAAGCATTTTTAAAGGAGATTCTCCGATTTCCACCAATATAAATTATGCTTTACTTTGAATTTAATAAGTAATTATTATTCATTTTCAATTTAAATTATGACTAAAGTCCCGATTGATAGGCTGATTGAAAAACATTTATAGCTTTCAAATGATATCACATTTTTTGAATCCAAAAAATCCGTCACATTCTATGCTTCATATACTATAGGATTAAAAAAAGGAAAATTGAATTTCATGAAGTTTTGACCAAGTTAATGTGGTCAGACATAGGAGTTTTTATATTTTTTAAAAAGTTGTAATAAAAAAATCATAATTAATTATTTACATGAGAAAAATTACAAAAAATATGCATCACATCGGGCATGAGTCCTCTACTTGTATCTAAAATATTATAAAAAAATATTATCATTTTATTGTGGTTAGGGTGGTCAGATAGACACCTACTTCTTATTTTTTCCCTGAAATTTAAGTACCACTGCATTGAAATTTCAAATTTTCACCAAATAGATTTTTTTTTTAAACAAACCTAGTAGTTTAGAATCTACATTCAATTTTCTATAGATTATATTCTTACATATTTTTGAAATAATATAGATAACTTATTCAAATTTTTACGTCAAGTTGCCTAACTTTTATTTTTCTAATTTTTTTGCCACTTAAGGGCCTGCTTTTTCCATGATGATCCTGCACATACCCCAATGCATTGATTTTAATAGAAATAGCCTTGACATAGGGCATTTTTACCAAAATTCCAATAGCTAATTATGTAAAGGAAGCTTGTGAAATCCTCCAAACATGCTACAAAGGGACTAATATGGTCAGATTGATGAAGCTATAGATGCTTTGAAGAGATTTTGAGACTCTCTTGATGAGGGATAGTAAGTCCATTTCAAACTTTCACATAAGAGTCTCTAGTTTGTTAATCCATCTGAGGGTGAATGGAGAAGTCATAGATGACCAATGGATTCTAGAGAAAACTCTCATAAGTTTAACCACCAAGTTTGATGCAGTTTTTATTTCCTGGAATTGAAGAGGAAAAAGATCTCTCGACATTGTTTGTTGATGAGTTGATGGATTCTATGCAAACCCATGAGCAACGCCTAAATAGGTCTGCTACTTCTTCCCAAGAGAAATATTTTAAAGCTTAGTCAAATGTAAGAGGAAGGAGGAGAAGAAACAATAGTGGAAGGAGCTCAAGAGGTAGAGGTCATGGAAACTCAAGAAAAGTAAATTCTAGAGGAGAAAGCTTGGGATGAGCAAGCAACAAAGAGGGGGTGATCAACTCTAAAACCAACTATTGACAAGGAAAGAAGAAGAAAAGTTTGAATAAGAAGAATGACAAAAGAAATGTTGAATGCTACTATTGTCATAAATTTGGTCATTATGCAAGTGAGTGTTGGAAAAAGAGCAACAATTACTCAAAAAAAAATGAAAATGTGGTTGAAGGCAATCAACCCACAACCTTCATCATGTGTAACATTGGTGAAGAAGGCAACCCTAACGTCTGGTATTTTGGCATCAGTTGTAGTAACCACATGAGTGGTAATGAAATTTTGTTTTATTTCATTGATAAGAATGCAAAGTTAGAGATAAGAATGGGAAATAATGGATTAGTTCTAGTTTTGGGTAAAGGATCTATCATGATCCACACTAAGCAAGGTGAAGAGAAGAAGATTCAAAATGTATTTTTTTCTCCTAGGTTAAAGCATAACCTCATAAGTGTTGGACGACTGATCCAAAATGGATATAAATTGCTAATGGATAAGGGTCAATGCATTATTTATGACAAGAATGAGAGGATGTAAGTGTTTGTGGCTATTCAAATGACAAAGAACTGGATGTTAACTTTCAAGATTGAGAAATTTTTCTCATCTGAGTCTGAAGTTGAACCTCTAATGAATTAAAAATGTACACCAATATAGTAGGTAGCCTTTAGGAGCACCATTCAAGACTCCTCCAAGCTATGGAATCTTAGGTATGGAAACTTAAGTTATGTTGGTGTAAGTCTTTTGTCCAAGAACAAAATGGTTGATGATTGTGTCATAGATGAAAAGTACCCTTTGCTTGATGTGGGATTAATTAATTACAAAATGGAATTAATGAGGTATTAATCTACTATTGTGAGGAATTTTATGTGTCCACACTAGGTCTGGGACCCTTATAAATTGAATAACATGCTTTTAACAACATCTTGTAAAGGTGTTGTAAGATACTTTCATGATTTTCTAGACTTAATTAACCTATTTTTCCTTAATTCAACATTATAAAATGTGTTTAATAAAATTATTACATCAATCTAGAAGGTTTCTAAAAGAAACTTAATGTCAAACTAGTGTTGTAATGTGTCTTGCACATTCACATTGGCTCTTGTGCCTTTCTAAGCTATGTGGACCTCATTTTGATGTTGTAAAGTGTATTTAATCATACTTTCACATTGATTTATGTGTCCCAAGCCCCATTTAACATTTACATAATCACTAATAGACCCTAATTAACTTGTATTATGCATCTTGAGGCATAATTTGATCAAATAAATAACATGTAGTCATCATATAAGCCTAATTTTCTTACTTCTCAACATTCTAGTTAGCAAAAATGGCCCCTATTGACCCATTCTCCATTAATGAAAAATTAGTCCCATCTAGGTGGGACCCATTCACTATTAGTGGCGAATGAGTCCCATTTGAGCCATTTTTGGGGTTTTGAGTGAGAAAAATTAGGTGTTAAGTTTAAATTTTCTCCATGTCGGCATTAGGGATCTAATTAATAGGAAAATAAGGTGTATTTCCTATAAAATCACATTTCTTAACTCATTTTTACATCCATTCTTCATTATTCATTCACCAATCTTTAATCTCAAGTCATTAAGAAAGCTTCTAAGTACATTCAAGGGTTCATTCTTCATGTTATGTTGTAGAATTTCAAGTTCAATCATCATGGCAAGGTAATCTACTCCATTATTGCATGTTTCATTTCATTCTTTATCATTTTGGTTTAATTACCAAAATGGGACCGTTTGACCAAGGCAAACCCCCATGCCCTAACATTCAACATCTCTTATTTTTTTGCAGATTTAGGTCATTTGGAAGCTTCAAAATCATTGAAGATCAATTTTCAAAGTTACTCAAGTCTTCTTCTCATTCAAAAAGTCAAAATATTAAAAAAAAAACTCATTTTCAGACCCGTAAATCAGAGTTCTAGAAGTGGACACCTGTAGGGCATCAAAGTGTAGATTGGAAGCTTTGATATCGACCTTTGAAAATCCATAAATTAAAAAATAGAATCATTCACCATGAGTGGAGAATGAGTCTGAGTCTAGGGTCAATTTTGAGTTTTCTACATTTTTAAGTACCCTTTTGTTAGAAATAGGTTCCGAAACAGGTTCTAGTATAGTTTGGCAGAACTAGGACTAATTTTCCCAGAATGGCGAATGAGTCCCACCAGGCCTAAATTTCAGCATCAATAGCACTCCAAAAGTCATTTCCAGTCCTCATGCATACCTCAAGTTCACACTTTCGGTTTGGTTCATTTATGTTAAGTTTTGCATTCATTCCTACTTCATTGATGCATTACACAATGTGTTTTTAAACAAGTTGTTTTCCTTTAGTTTCTATTCATTAATAAATCAATGTCATTTGTTTCTTACATTAAAACATTATATCTAGATATATTTCATCCTTATTCTATCCATATTGCATTGACTTTGAATGTAACATAAGCATTTTTGGCCCATCTTTCTCTTTCTAGGTGAAAAACCCTAGGAGAGCTAGAAAGCAAGCGTGTGCCAAAAACAATCTATGCTACATTTTGGTAAACCTATTTTTTGAATGCTTTGTTGACTGATTTGTATTCTTTTCATCATCATAGATCTATCTTGCCTTAGGATTTGCATGATTCATTTGCATGCTAGATGTTAAATTTTGCATTCATAAAAAGTGCATTTAGGTGGAATTGTTGGCACCTAAATTCATTTCCACTCTCTGAAATTCTGCATTTTTCACTTAGGCCTGCATCATAGCACTTAGAAACCATAAAAATACCTCACAAATTTCTGAAAATTCTAAAAAATGTTCATACTTGGATTCATTCGCCACCTTGGGCGAATCAGTCCCTTTTGACCCCTGAATCTGCATTTTACAAAACTCAAAAATCTATTTTTTAGCTTCTTTTTGGTGCCTTAACCTACCTATATTAGTTAGTTGCAATTTTTTAGCATGCATTTCACTATATCTCACTTAAATTAGCTCATTTCATGCATTGTTTCATTTCACTTTTTCATTCACAACATTTCATTTTCTGAAAGTTGCATTATGTACATATAAACTTAGCTTACATAAAAAAATGAAAATTGAATTTCCTTTTACCTCATACCATATTTTCTTTTAAAATATGTGGCTTTGATTTCATTAATAGTGGATTGTATAAGTACAACATTTCCTCTTATGAGTTCACTTTTGATTACTGCAATGAGGACTTTAAGAAACATCATCAAACCATTCATATAATCCTTAATCTTGCATTGCCCATTTGTGAGAATGGTAGTGTATACAATCCAAACAATCATACTTGTTCTTCTCCTAATACCTCTCCTATTAGTGACGAAGGTATCTTGGTGCAAGAAGTTACAAGCCTTGAGGGTCTTGATTTTCCATCTCCTCATTCCCCTTTGGATGATGTTAGACAACAAGAACATGAGATCATAGACACATTCCTGAATGCCACCTCACCTAATCCCCATAACCATGAAAATCAAACTTTTCCATCTCCTAATATCCTTTCTCAATGTCAAAAGGATAGGTTGGTATTAGAAGACATCCCTATTAAGAATCATGAAACCTAAGATCCTCCCTTCCCTAATGTCCGTGTCCTATGGGAAGATCTACTTGAAACTCATAATAGTCCTTCTCTTGATGCCTCCCTCACTTGTGATGAAGCTACTTTACACACTTCAAACTTGGATGAACACATTACAAGCTCTCCTAGTTAGGTAGAAATCATAGCACAAGATAATGAGACCTTAATGACAATCAGAATTCAACTAACACCTTCTCCTAATCGTCCCCCAATGACCCTCCCACCATTGATCATTCCCCTATTAGCCATGAAGCCATTTTTGGAATAACCTAGCTCTACTTGTCAAAAAAATGTGGCTTGTTGTTCTTCTAAAAACTCTCCTTCTAGGGAGAATATCTTGATGCTAGAAAATGAAAACAATCATAAAGTACCTTCCTTCCATAAACAAGTGGTTCTCGAATGTCCTTCCTTAGAGATACACCAAACCAAGACTGCTGAGGTTATGAATGCACAAGTGTCCATTAAATCCCCTTCAATCAATGGACCTCATACATACCTTGTGGCACATCCTAACAATCCTCTAATTCTCTACCCCCCTTCACAAAAACAACAAACTCAAGAAAACCTAAACTCATCCTCTACCCACCTAATAATAATGTATCACAACAACCGAGTTATACTACTGTTGTTCATACATATAAAACTCGCAATAATCCACAATCATCACAACCAACCCAAACCCCTTTACCTTTACCCAATCCACATAGTGGTCCTCATTACATCTCGCACACAAATGAGTACGATCTTATTGAACAATTAAAGAATACTACTACAAAGATTTCACTTTGGGATTTACTCCAGAAGTTACCAAATTACCACACTATTCTTCAAAAAACCTTACAAAAAATTATAGTTCCTCCTAGTACAACTCCAAATGATGTGGCAGCTTTAATCCATAACACACATCTTGACATTGCTTTCCATCAACGTGAGCTCCCCTCCTTGGATGTGCAAAAATAAAATGAAGCTCTCAAGATCATTGCTCAATACAAAACAAAAGGAATAAAGAGAACTCTTATACATGATGGCTCTACCCTTAATGTGTGTAGTGTGAGTCTATTGGATATGCCTGACATTCATAGATCCACCATTCGACCTGATTCTCTATCTATTAAGGGATTTGACAATGTTAACAAGAAACAATTCAGGGTGATCACTATGCCTCTTAAGGTTGGAGTGGTCAGATTAAATACACCAATTCATGTCATGCCAAGTTATGAAATTTCATGCAATATTATCTTAGGAAGATAGTGGATTCATGCCATGAATGGTGTGACCTCCACTCTTCATCATAAAATGAAATACAATTACAACAACAAAGTAAACACCCTTGATGTTGACCCTGAACCTTATAGTTCCTTACAAATTGACAACACCAAATAGAACCCCTTAAAAACATTAACACCAACCACACAAGTGGAATCTACAAAAAAAAATGACAACAACATTGAAGATCACACAATAGTATCAGAAGATGATTGGGGTTCCTTGGATTTTGAGCATGACTTCATGGGAGAATACAAAATCATCCACAAAGATTTAAAAAAGAGAAAAGACAAAACAATCATATAAAAAAAAACTTCAGAAGACCTTTCAACAACATCCACCTCAACCACTTTAGACAAAGAAGTAAACTACAAAACAACCTTTGACAAACACAATAACAAACAACCACCTGATTCAAAAGCCATGAAAAAGCTCTATGGAAAAGGTTATGAGTTTATAAAACAATAGGGATATAGTGGAAAATGATATGGTGCTCACAAACAAGGTACCTACAACCCTATCGACCCTCTCACATAACAAACAACTCATGGTCTTGGTTATTGTCATGTAATAGAGATCACCAACCCTCCACCCAACATCACCAATATCACACAACACCCTTCTAAATATTCCTTAACAACTAATGGTCTTGAACATCATCCTTCATTGAATATTCAACACAAAATTACATCTTCACTTGATGTTAATGTCATCTTGCAAAATGTTCATGATTCAAATTCATTAGATCCTATACCTTCCTATAATGGGAAGAATAAAATATTGCAATATAGAGAAACTTGTGTAAGTATGACATCCAATACTAAGAAAGTTGTATCCTTGAAATAAACTAAGAGCATCTTATTCCCTTGATTAAGAGGGTATCTTGTCGAGACTCCTCCAAGATTACTTGATCACCCTCACTCCTAGAAATTGATAGAATTGTTATGAAAAGACTTCATTTTGTACCTATCTTAGAGTTCATGGTCACTCCACTAATGAATGTAATTCCTTGAGTCATAAAATACAACATTTTCAGCAGTTTGGTATGCTTCCCTATGTGGGGGCATCTAATTCCTCTAATTCTATTGATTTTCACTCTAGCATGCATTTCATCAATCTTTTCGACTCACTCTTGTCCTACACTAAAAAGGGGAAAGGGGTTCAATAGCCTTGTCCTCATATGTCACTTGTGGTTGCCTTCTTGGGCTAGTCGTTAACTTTTCATGAATACATAAGAGCAAGCATGGGATGTGGACGACATGCCTTACATTGGCTTGCATATGACATATTTCTCTCTATCATGACGTAGTTTATCAAAAAAATATGACTTGGCATAGGACTTTCCGATTAAGCTCTCATGCCTTCTTCTTTCTCTTATACTTTAAAGCAATTTCTCATAGTACGGGTGCTCACAACCACTTTAAAGTGGGGGCATACATCACCACTCACATTTCATTATGTGATTTTCTTGTTCTTGTGATTCCCTCTCTTGGAAGCATTAGGTACAATGTTTCCCATTGTGAAGATGAAAAATCTGCATAGATCCATGATTGACAAATATGGAGAAATCTGTCAACATTGAATAGATGAGATTATCACCTTCCCTATGAAATTTTTGAGAAAATAGAAAAGGAACAACAACATCACCAAACTAGCATGAAATTATAAATGAAATAAGCATGAAATGTATTCCTAAATTACTTCAAACATCATCTCATAGGGGGATTGGTGCTACTTTGATGTGGAAAGTAGCCCTTTCCCAACCCCTTTAGATAAGCTAATGATAATGATGGACAAGATCATTTCTCAAATGAAGAGAGTGACCTTGCATAAAATTTGTAGATCAAATTGTGGAGTTGTGAACAAGATTAGTTCTCAAACCAAGAGAGTAACCTTGCATAAAAGTTGTAGATGGATGAATGAGGATTAAGGCCTTCTTTTATAGATTTTCTTGATGAGAGATTGGCCAAGAGGGTGAATGTGGGACTAAATATCCACCAATGAGAAGAGGACACTTGTCAAGTGGTGATAGGTCAATGGATGTGCAATATTTGGGAAATGTGCCCATTAGAGGGAGAATTTGAATTCAAATTTGGCAATAAACTTTGAGAGGGGGACAAGAAAATGAGCAATAAATGCAATGTTGGAGGGACAAATCAACTTGTCATGTTTTTCAAACTTGAGGGCCATGTTGAGTGAAAATGATGCTTTTAATAAATCAATAAATTGATTTATTTGTGCAAGTAGCTAAATCTAGAGAATGCAAGTGGTGAGGATTATCATTTAATCATGGTTAGATTAAATTAATGATGATTAGGTGAGTTTGACTTTTAGGACTTGGATATTTGATTTATTTAAATTAGAAAATGATGTAATATGATTTGGGATTTGATTAAATGGCCATTTGATTTATTGAAAGGTTGATGATAATGTTTATTTGATTTTAAATAAATGACCTTAGGAGATGAGATTACCTAATGAATCGGTGAAAGTGAACCTGATTAATTGATGAATGGACCTAATGTGAAATCTAGTTCTTAATTGAATGCACAATGTTAATTTTGCGTGTCTACATTTTCCCCCTCTTTGAAGCAATGTACTTGTTGCATTGGTTCAAAGAATAAACTTTCTGCGATCAAAATAAAAAAAAAATCTCATTTTTCGGATGCCCCAATGGAAAGAAGTACACTGGTACATTGCCCCCTTGAGAGATCGAGTGAAAAGATTCAATTTGAGGGTCAATCTCACGATAAAGAGGTTCAAAATGTATGGTTATGGATGATGATGCAAATGATATGATTTCAAGATGCTTAGAATAACAAATCTATATTATCCTAAACAACTTAAATGATGATATGATATGAGATGGATGACATTGATGATGTGATATGTTGTAATTATGCAATGGATGATTTATGAGATGCTTAGACTAACAGATCTATATTATGAAGATGATGCAAATGCAATGCATGTGAAATGATCATTGTTTCCTATTATGTATGATATGAATGATATGCCAACTGTTGATGGTTTATGGATGCAGGATGGATACATGATGGATGCATTGGTGATGATGATGTTAGTGCGGAAATGAGATGATGACAAGAGGATCCCACAAGTCCATGATTGTTTGAGACTTTATTAGAGATGATGATGATGATGATTCGCTTATCAAGGATTGGGATTTTAAAAGGGCTACTTACCTTATGTTTGATAACACACGTAGGTACAATGCATCAAGGTATAAAGAACTAGGATGGCATTGTGCCTAGTGCGATGGACTTTGACTCAACAAAAAGATCGGAGTATTCTTGTTCACACTTGACATATGGAAACCTTGCTAGGGCGTACCTAACAAAGCAAGTATTCACCAAGTTATTTTACAAGAACGTCCAACAAGCACATCAGACAAAAGATGATGATCGTTGCCCCATTCCTATCTCTCTAAATCCTCTGTTTGGATATCATCGAGAGGTCCTTGGAATGAGTGTAATAAGATAAATCAAAAGAGAAGACCAAGTATGCAAAAAAGCCAATGTTCTTCATACCTCTAGCCAAAAGGATTTGTTTTGATAGGATAAGAATCCAAGTGATATCCAAAATGACGCCCATTGTCAGAACGATATATCCTAGGACATGCATTGTATAGGATGATGATGGTTTGATAAGTTGATTGACATGTCTGAAAATGATCAAGAGTTTGGTTTTGTTTTAAAGATTTGTTGTTTCGATTTTGATTTTATGATTGAAGATTGATTTTACTGATTGCTATGATTGTTTCTGATTGTTTTTCCAAAGGATGAAGGTGATGATTAGTTTATTATGGATGATTGATTATTGTGGGTGAAAGCGAGATGAGACAGATGTATTTTTTCAAATATCTAGATGTTTTTGATGTTTTGAAATGTTTTGAGGTTTTTTTTGGTATTTTTTTGGATTTTGCGATGTTTTGATTTTTGAATTTTGTGATGTTTTTGGATTTTTTGTTTTTTTGAATGTTTTATTATTTTGATGTCTCGGGGGCTGATCAAAGATGAGCCTTGCCTATGTTTAAGCTCAGAGATAATGTAGTTCAAATTCCAACGTTTTTGATGTTTTATGTTTTTTGAGTGTTTTTGGATTTTGATATGATTTTGGATGTTTTTGGATTTTATTTTATTTTCTGATGTTTTTGGATTTTCGCATGATTTTGACATTTTGGATATGGACATGTGTGATGATATCAGTGCTTTGTTTAGGATTTTTGTTTAAAACCAAGCTAAGGTTGATTGATCAGATCGATGGATTGATGATGATGATAACATTGTTGAGGATACACAACAATGGAAGGATTTGATTGATCAGGTTTGATGATGATAACATTGTTGAGGATGCACAACAATTCAAGGATAGTGTTAAGCAACACAAGGATTAGGATGGATATCCCAAGATGATGGATTGATTGGATTCGATTGATCAGGATCGATGAAGCTTGGTTTGGAACAAAATATGTTCAAATGATTTGATGTGACACTTGAAGTGCAAATTAAATGCGACTGATATCGATCGTTTGGATCAATGTTTGATAAAATATGAAGACTGATGAGGAATGTTTTCTTGTCAAAATATGCCATGGGCTAGTGATTTGGATTTTTGCTCACAAGTGGTGGACCAATTCGGTTTCACGTTTGCCAATGTTCGGATTGCCACATAAGTTGGAGGATATAGATCAAGATTTTTCTCGAAGTAAGATGTAAATACCTACCCCCAATGTCTAGCAATGTATGGAATGTCACAGGTGGATGCTTGGATAGATGTATGGATGGATGGATATGGATTATCTTGTGCTAAGATAAGGTGCTCGAACAAAGGATACTCATTTGGATAGTGTTGTGTGTCTCAGATAATGCTGGGTATGATAGGATCAACAAAAATGGACCATGTCAAGATGTTTACCATAAGCAAGCATAAAGTGTGCCCCAAACTTTCATCAAGATTAAGATAATTTGGATGATGGATGCAGTGGATAAAAATGGATTGGATCAATGGTTTATGGATAAATGGATTTATTATGGATAAGATGGATGGAATGCTCGATTTATTACGGATGGGATGAGATGCTTTCACCTGAACTGGTGCATGCAGATGCTTGATTCTACACATGATGCCTGTTTTCCAGGTTTTCATCATTGTCTTGCCCAAAGCACCACCCATGCGGTTTTCACTAGTGGACGATTTTTTTTCTTTACTATTTTCAATCCTTTTTCTTATTTTTTTGGATTTTCATGATTTTTTGATTTTTTGTATTTTTTTGAAAGACTTTAAGCTCATGTTGAATTACAAGGTGTTGCTAATGTAGATGCCCCTATCATGATGTCCCATCGATATCCTGCCTGAAGGAGATGCTTTACTAAGATACGTGCACTTGAATGAAACTTTTGGGATTCTTGATATGCTTCATTGATACTAGAGTTGACTTTGTCTTTGTGTGCACATTGCAATAGATTGCCTTCTGAATCCTTATGATGAAGGGTTGTTACCAATACACGGTCAATGTAAAAATTGGATATTATGCATGGAGGCGTGGATGGAGTGTTTTTAGGGATAAGAGATGGATTGGTTGATAGTTTGGAACCTTTGACTCTCCAAACTTGGGAAGATGAGGAATGATGGGTGGATATGAAAGTGTGCATGGAATTAGGACCAATTGCTTGATATACCTTGTACGTTGCTTGAAAATCCTGCTTTTGCTTTTGTACACATCTTTGATGGATACTTTTCCCTTATTAATTTTTCCTTGCTGTTTCTTTGGCTGATGGAGTTTGATAGGGATAATCTTTCTTTGTATTCTTTGGTATCCATTTGTATTTGATCTATCCATTATGCTTTTCAGCTTCTTTTTCTTTGATAACATTCTTCATACTTTGATTCAAATATTTCCTTTGATTTTGGTCCCAATTCGTGGATGGGGTGATGGGTGGATGAATATTCATTGCATGGCTTGTTGTAGTATTGACACTAGTTTCATCACAATGACTCTCCATGCTCCCTACGTTGACATTTGCTTGAGACAAAGTTTCCCCCAGTATGGTGGTAGTAGTACCTTCATGCATTGATTCTGCCTATTCTGAGATGTCTTTTTTAGAATGAATTCTCTGATAAATGACCACCATAGGTGACGTTATTTCCATTTGTTGCTCTGCTAACTTTGGAATATTCTGTTCTATCTGAGTTGTTTCTTTGAATTGATAATGTTGGATATTCACATACCTGATGTCCTCAGTCTAAATTTTGGATACCTCTGATCCTGATGTTGATAACTTAGTTTGACTGTAGGAGTTGATAATCTGCTCTGTTTGTGCAACAAAATCATGTTCTAGATGAAGATCATCTACATGTCCATCCATAGAAAACATCTCATGGGTAGATGGAGGGGTACGTACTTCATGGATATGTTTATCTTGCATAGATAAGAGAGTTTCCATTAGATTATTGTAGTATCTTGAAGATACAAACTCTTGATCTTGAATGATTTCAGAGTTGCTTTTGTCATGCTTTGGATCAAGTTCTTGAGATGGGTCAGTTTCAAAGGATGGACTACTTACAAAGGGTTCTTGGATGTCATCATTAGGCATGGGGAGTGGCTCAATATCCTCTTGATCTTTAAGTGTCAAGTTTAGGGTTCCTTCAGTAGCTGTAAACATGAGGTCAAAGGGGGTCAACATGTCTTGGAAAGGACCATTGCTAGACCTTGGTGAAAGATTTTGATCATGCTTTGGAATAAATTATTGAGACATGTCCTCTAACTCATAAGGCGATGTAGAGACATTTTCAACATGACCATTGGTCGATGTTTCATGCATTATGTCAATAGGATCAAATAATCCCAACACTCCTTGAAAGAGATCACTAAAAAGTGGCTCTTGATGTATGGTGAGTTGATCATTAGATGGGGTAGAAACATCTTCAATGTGCTCATCGATGGAGAAATCTTGAACATTGTTTTGAACAATTGTGATGGAGGAATTTCCAATGTCTTCAACCATAGGGTCAAACAATGTTGACATTTCTTGAATTGGATCATTGTTGATTGGTAGATTTTGATCATGATTGAAAAGTGGCTCCTGACATATGTTGACTTGATCATTGGATGAAGTAGACATAGTTTCAGTGGTGGATTGATCTTGATCATTATTCTCAATAGTTGTCATTTTTTGTGTTTGTGCTTGTGTTTGTTGGGTAGCTTGAGAGGCTTGGGTAGCTTGAGATTGTTGAAGCACTTGTTGGTAGGCTTGATGTGCTTTTAGTGTGATGCTACGATATTGACTTATTGCACTTGGTTTTGGCAGTAGTGGTGGTGTATTTGGAATCATGTTGGATGTGGTGACAAGTGGTTGAAATACAAGTGGAGTGATCATGATGGTGGTGTTTGGAATGATCGAAGTGATAGGGATGATAGGAATGAACGAGATGATAGGCCCTTGGGAGATCATATTTTGATTGGTTGGGATCATCATTGTTGCTTGATTGGATACCATCTTTTGGTGCGATGTCGATGGTATATTCAAAGGATTTGATGTGATGGCTTCATTGGTGTTAGGTGGATTGATTTGGATGGAGTGATTGGTGCTAGGTAAAGGGGGAAGCCCTAAACCAAGGAATGATGTAGGTAATGGTGGTGGAGATTTCTCTTGGCGCAATGACTCAACTATTTTGGTAAGTGTAGAAATTTGATCTAGCCAAATTTGTTCTTGATTTCGATTTTGACTCCCTTGATATAGTTGATTTGGCTTGTGTTTAATCATATTTGGAGTGTGTACTTGTGTTTGATTTTGGACAATGTTTTGATTTGGGATGATGTTTAGATTTGGAATGATAGGTTGAAATTGACCATTGCTAATGTTTGGAATATTTGTATGATTTGCAAATGTATCCATCCCAAATTTTTCTAGATTCATCTTTCAAAAACTTGTGCTTGGTACATTCTCAGTTGGCTTGTAGGGATTTGGTGGGATGAAGTTGTTTGTTTGGAGGCTCATGCTTTGATTGTTTGGTTGATAGACTTGTAGGTTTGGATTTAGATCTACCATCAGGAAGTGTGTTCCAATCCTTGATTTGGGCATACTCACTCTTGTTGTGCCTTTGACATTTGTAGAAGGTAATGATCCCATGTATGGATTGTATAAGTGTGAGTTTTGATAATCAATCAGTGTTGTAAGGCTTTGATAGTTTAGTTGTCTTGGATTACTCATGATGTATGGATCAAGTTTGCATTCCATGTTCTCCTTGTGTTTTGACCTTGTTGCAAAAGTGACCTCTAAGGTTCTTAGGACCAATGACAAGATGAAGGATGAAAGGTGTAAATGATATGTATGTTGAATGTTTAGGAACTTTGGATCAATGCTAGACTTAGGGTTTGATTTTGATTCTTTGATTTGGATGATGAACTTGCAAACCCTAAGATTTTGGATGTGATCTTAGGATGAACTTGTTCAAAAGGATCGCTAATTCAATTAAATGTATGAGAAAGGATGCATTCCCATACACCTAACTAAACAAGGTGATTTTGATTTTTATTTAAGGATGTACCCAAGTCTAGATAATGATGTTTCCAAAGATCTAAATTTGTTTAATGGGATGACAACGATAAATTTTTGGATGGATGAAATGTTTGATTTGCTCCTAAATGAACCTAGGAAGGACTTGTTTACTAGGCCAAGATAGCGAAGAACATGCCTTTCTCTAAGAGTAATTCAAAAATCAAAAGATCAATGTTTGCATGAAAACCATATGACCAAAAAGATGCCAAGCACATGTGTGGGGTCCAATTGATTTAATGTTTGCTTAATGGATTTTTTTACCATAAACACACTGATTAGGTTTTCAAGTGAATGTCCAATGTCCTAATTCCATTTCATCCCACAAAGTGCATTATGTGGAAATCAAGGAAATTAAGGAAAAGGTTACCTAAAGTTGACTTTAGTAGAAGCAAATTGAGATGGAATCCAAATGTTTAGATGCCTCTAAGGATACGAATCCCAAGGGTAAGCAATAACATGTGAATTTTTTCAAGGATATTTGCCTCTCCTAAAGGGTTTGCAATTTCATGATTCATTGAATGTTGGTTTCGATGTTTTTGATCAAAGCACTGTGTTTTCAAACCACAAGCAATATGACGTCCTAGCTCAATTGGTACATTTTTCTTGGTGGGCTTGCCTCATGCCCTTCATAGTAGAAGAGATGAATTTACATGCAACCAAGGATAAAATATAAAGGTATGTTAAGAATGAAGTCTTAACCTCTATATTTCAACCAAGATTAGACATGGCAAGCAACTTCTTGGAATCTAAGTTCCAATGCACCACTTCGATAAACTCGTTGGATGGACTGGTTGGCTTCTAAAAACAAGGTTCTTAATGACACAACATCGGGGACATGGCACCTTGCGCGCATCTAGCAAACCACTAAAGGCTTTAATCAACCTACTAGGGGCTCTTATATGTTTTACGGTAGTACCTCGTTCTGAAAGAAACTATACGGCTAAGGCCTGCATACCATGAGGACTTGACAATTTAGTCTTATCCATTTATATATCGGCCCGAATGAAAAACCGGATGGATTTTCCTTCGAGTTCTCCTTTCAGATGTGTCTCTTAGGCAAGCCCCTCTAAAGGTAAACAATAGCGAGCAAGCACATCCATGGTTCGATCGACCTTTGTTTAGAAACAAAGGGAGAATATACACGATATACCTAACTCACACTCACAAAGTGTTTTGTTCAATTTTAAACCCAAATCGAAGTGTGGAGGCAATCTTTTATGCAACTTAATGTCAACAAAAAGACTTTTGGTTCTCAAGATCGCTGTGAAGCACGAGAGAAGTGCATACACCTTTTTAGATGAGATTACTTTGAATAAGAGATTACAAAACACAAAAAACACATGTTCATTTTAAGCCTCAAAGCAATGATGAATTCATTTTAAAGCACCAAACTTGAGTGTGAAATTTCTTTGTTTAATTTTTGAATCCGAAAAACAACTTTAGTAAAGTTTGTGTCCTAAAGCTCATTTTAATCCCTTTGTCATAAAAAATGGAAGTGTTCTTTTTAGAATCCAAAAAGATTTGAGTTTATCTAAAATAGAAAACTAAAGCATAAAATAGAAGCCTTAAGCATTTAAAAATGCTTTGTTGGTTTCAAGTTCCAATGTTCAATCTTCTTTAACTCAAATCTTCTTGATGGTTTTTGAATTCCTTCACTTGCTACACCATCATATTTTTCCACCGATTCTTTATGCAAACCCTTGCTGCAAATATTACAAAGCTAAATCTTAGAGATGAGATTTATTTCAAAGAATTAATGACAACAATGCATTATGAAAAGAGTTACCCCTGTCATACAAAGTCTATGAAAAAACTAGTTACTAGAGAACTCTTATAAGTGGCTATTTGATTAAATGACAACTTGATAAAGTCTTTCAAAAAAATTCAACCAAATTAACCAAATCTTTGCACCCTCTCTGATCCTCAATGCAAAATCTAAGAGGATGTTGTTGATGTCCATGAGGGAAATTAATGATGCCTCTTCACCTACTTTAAAGACTTTACCACTGTGTTAGATGTCAATGCACAGTTTAATAGCCATAATAAAAGATTAGTCAAATAAAGAACATCACTTCAAAAAAAAAAAATCAAAAACATCACGTGAAAGAGAAAATTGGAAGTTTTTTATTGTGCTTGGATGTTGTTGACGTTTTGTGAGGGCAGTACTATAACATATTGTGGGAAAAGAAAAGAAAAAATGCTAGTAAATTAATAATGCCTCTTCCCCTATGCACAGATGGTAACTACTCCCAAAAAATTAAATGCATTTGCCCCTAGAATCATGACTAATGTGTTGGCGCGGCGTAGGTAAAAGAGACTATTTTAAAATGGTAGAAACTAATCTCATTATTGCTTGCAACAACTAACATTTATTAAGGAGACAAATCATTTACTGGCACAAATTTTAGTAAGCCCTCTATAAGTGTTGAAAAATAGAAAGGAAAACAACATTGATAGTACGCCAAAAATTTTAGTGCATAGGTTTCTCAAGCAGTAGCTCCATCCAAGCAAAGTGGACACATTGAAGAGATTGATAAGGAAAGATCCTCACACTTCTAGATCACATTCATTCAATGCTCCCATAACTTTCCCTTCCTTCTAATATGATACATGGCCCTGCAATTTTTATCAATAAAGAATACAACCATAAAGTTACTCGAGTTCCTTCTGATGGATTGCAATATTAGCACCGCTTCCCTTTCACTTCTCCAATCTGGCGCGCAGCTGCCAAAACCTACATGTCAGATAACACAATCTCCTCAAGCGAACATATATATTTCAAAAAAATAAAGGAGAATACTACCATTAACAATTCATTCTTAAGAATACTGCAATTAATAATCCTGAAGCATAGACAAGACATGTGAACCATTTGAACAAAACATTAATGTGTGACCACAAGCAAGGTGTGCAAACTCATTTGACAGATTGCTTCAGAGAAAAGAGACAAGGTACATGCACTGTTTGCCAGAAAGCCTGAAGAAAATGTTATCTCATGGAGTATGCTGATTGCAGGAAAAGAAGGCCACTTGAAAATGCAATCACTGATACATTTTGGTATTTTTTTTGATGACAGGTCGTCAGAATTCCAACAGCTATTCGTCGTTGTTATTGCGTCAGATATTTGACGGCACTTGAAACGTCAAAATTCTGACGCAATAACAATGACGAATAGCCGTTGGAATTCCAATGACCCGTCGTCAAAAAAATTACCAAAATGTATTAGTGAATGGGAATAGCCAAATAAGGAATCTGCATAGACACAAGCCACTTGAAATCGCACACAAGACCCTGAAATTCAAGGTAAAGTTAATACAATGTGAAGACAATAGCTGGTACTCAAACTTATGAATCTCACATGCAGCTATTTGATATTCAGGCAATCAATTCATTCCCTTCTGTTTGTAGCTAGACATTCAATTCACAAGGAAAGTGATTAAATATATTGCCCTGGCATTCAATGTTTGTCAGATGCAAAAGGCATTTGATATTAGCATGGTTTTCTCAACATACTGTTGTTGGTCGTGTATTGAAGATAGATTATGTTGCTGCTAGTTGCGCATTGAAGACAAAATGAAAATAAAGACCAAGGACAATGCGTTGCAGTTGGGTGCAACCCCACTAACTAGTGCCTAAACATTTTTAGTGGTGAAAATATAGCTACAGCCATGCTAAGTAGAATTTGTGAAAAGAAAGATGAAACCGCTTGCAGTACAGAATGATTTCCTATCTTGCATGAAAATGACATGTTTGAAAAGGCGTAAGAAGCTTTCAACACAAGACATCAGTAGTACTTAAAACAATCCAAAATAGATTCGTGGAAAGAATGTGGCGCGCTGGCAAGGTATGTTGACTTTTGACATAATACCTCAAAGAAATCAATGACTTATGGTGCGTTCAGCAAAAAAAAGGCATTTGAGACATATTTTACAGTAAATGCAAATAGTATGTGTAAAGTTGCACCCCAAATGAAATGATTGTATAAATTTTGACAAGCTGCACCCTCTCCTCACTGTTCAAATCTTCCACTTTTCAATTAACTCTTGCTGAATAAACCAATGATCTGTTAAATTTTTCAAGTGACGTTCTATCAACTGTTAAATCGAATCCCTAGTCATTGAATGATATGGCCTCTTATTGGAGAGCTATCATATCAATGGAGAGGGGCATTAAATTTTTTTATGTAATGTTCACATGAAATCATTATAGGAAACAAGATTACATGAAAACATTTGCTGTTACTCCCTAGGGTGTGCATGTTTAGTCCTCCAAGAATCTTCCAGTCACCTGAGACTCTGAATGGAACTTACCTCTTAAGACTCAGGTTTAGGACTCAAATGGCTAAGAATACGAACGACATAGAGTGGACCAGTGACCATATTTGTAGAGTTTCTTCTAACACTAAGATCTAATGGGTTCCTGTGTAAAAGACATATCATGGGCAAAGATTTCTTAAAGAATTTGATGGGCCTCAAATAAGTTGAAACTTTATACCATATGAAAGCAAAAGATTCGACACATATAATATGGGTGTGATCCAGCGTATGCAATAATCCTTTGCCAAAAAAAGGAAAATGGACTTCGTTTGGTTGAGCCTTAGTTGAGTGTTCGCTTTCCTTACTACTCATACATATGATCATAGTATATGATTTGGAACACTAGAACTATGGTTGTGATTGCATATAGCAGTGTCGTGTACAATTGTGTAAGTAAATGAGCAGGAACAAAGAGTCTCTAGCAGGGGACTAACGACCTTATGTGCTATACTAAGATGGAATGCAGGAGATCTTAGCAAATATAAATAAATCCTTACTCAAGCTAGAGCTAGATCTGACATGAGATCTAGAAACAAACGGTTTACATGGACGTATAGACTTGCTAAAGGAGATATAACAAATATCTAAAAACTTGGACATCCAATAATAATGATGCTTGAGTAAGGTCTGACATGAATAGGTGGTCAATGCCCTTAAAATAATTCCCTTCAGCACATGAACTATCCCACACTTAAAATAATTCAAAGCATAGACCAAGCACATTAAAAAAGTTGTTAGTCCAAGCATATAACAAATCCTTCTAGCGCCAGTATGTGAAGATGAAAAATCTACATAGATCCATGATTGAAAAATGTGGAGAAATCTATCAACATTGAATAGATGAGATTATCACCTTCCCTATGAAATTGTTGAGCAAATTCAAAAGGAATAACAACATCACCAAACTAGCATGAAATTATAAATGAAATAAGCATGAAATGTATTCCTAAATTACTTCAAACATCATCTCATAGGGGGATTGGTGCTACTTTGATGTGGAAAGTAGCCCTTTCCCAACCCCTTTAGATAAGCTAATGATAATGATGGACAAGACCATTTCTCAAATGAAGAGAGTGACCTTGCATAAAAGTTGTAAATCAAATTGTGGAGTTGTGAACAAGATTAGTTCTCAAACCAAGAGAGTAACCTTGCATAAAAGTTGTAGATAGATGAATGAGGATTAAGGCCTTCTTTTATAGATTTTCTTGATGAGAGATTGGCCAAGAGGGTGAATGTGGGACTAAAGATCCACCAATGAGAAGAGGACACTTGTCAAGTGGTGATAGGTCAATGGATGTGCAATATTTGGGAAGTGTGCACATGAGAGGGAGAATTTGAATTCAAATTTGGCATTAAATTTTGAGAGGGGGACAAGAAAATGAGCAATAAATGCAATGTTGGAGGGACAAATCAACTTGTCATGTTTTTCAAACTTGAGGGCCATGTTGAGTGAAAATGAGGATTTTAATAAATCAATAAATTGATTTATTTGTGCAAGTGGCTAAATCTAGAGAATGCAAGTGGTGAGGATTATCATTTAATCATGGTTAGATTAAATTAATGATGATTAGGTGAGTTTGGCTTTTAGGACTTGGATATTTGATTTATTTAAATTAGAAAATAATGTAATATGATTTGGGATTTGATTAAATGGCCATTTGGTTTATTAAAAGGTTGATGATAATGTTTATTTGATTTTAAATAAATGACCTTAGGAGATGAGATTACCTAATGAATGGATGAAAGTGAACCTGATTAATTGATGAGTGGACCTAACGTGAAATATAGTTCATGATTGAATGCACAATGTTAATTTTGCGTGTCTACACCCATGATAAGATATTGTACTTATCCTCCCTGGGAGATATTTAGCATGATTTTCCCTAAGATGAGACCTTGCACAAACAAAGAAAATCCCCTTGAACAATCTTTATATTATTCTACATTAACATTGTCTATGAGTGTCTTGCATACGAAGTTTTGCTTACCTCATGGAGCTCAAAAATCAATTTTCTTTGTGGCACCTTGTTAAAGTTATCAACGGGTATAACTTTAATATGGTTGAGCAAGAAGCCCACCTAGTGGCATGACTTTTCCCCATAGCCACCTTTGTGTTTTTGAGTGCATAGCAACTAGCATATGTATCTTACCTTTTCAGCTTTCTCACCCCGCAGACAACTAGTTTTGTGGCCCCAGAGTGAGTATGTTGTGGCATTCTCACCTCACAGACAACCAAAGTTTTGTGGCCTGAGAGAGTACATATCTTTCATCTTGTCTTTCTTTCCTTCTTGCCTTTGCATGATTTTGTATCTTGGGGGCTTGACCTACATGCAGGTCTCTCTTGAATGTCTACTTTAGTGTGAGTTTGGAGCAAGTTCATCCTCTCACTAAAGTGGGGGCTAAATGTGTCGTAGAAAAAGGTACCCTTTACTTGACATGGGATTAATTCATAATACAATGGACTTAATGAGGTCTTAATCTAGTGTTGTGAGGAATTTTATAAGTCCATAGTAGGTCTTAGATCCTTATAAATTGAATAACATTCTATTAATGATGTCTTGTAAAGGTGTTGTAAAGTGTTGTAAGATACTTTCATGCTTTTCTATACTTAATTAACCTATTTCTCCTTAATTTAGCATTATAAAATGTCTTTAATAATAATATTACATCAATCTATAAGGTTTCTAAAATAAACTTAATATTAAACTAGTGTTTGTAATGTGTCTTGCACATTCAGATTGGTTCTTGTGCCTTTCTAGGATGTGTGGACCTCATTTTGGTGTTGTAAAGTGTATTTAATCACACTTTCACATTGAATTATGTGTCCCAAGCCCCATTTAAAATTTACATCATCACTAATAAACCCTAATTAACCCATATTGTGCATCTCGAGACATAATTCGATCAAATAACCGACATAGTCATCATATAAGCCTAATTTTCTTACTTCTTGACATTCCAGCTAGCAAAAATGGCCCCTATGGGACCCACTTTCCTTTAGTGGTGAATTATTCCCATCTAAGTGGGACCCATTCATCATTAGTGGTGAATAAGTCCCATTTGAGCCATTTTTAGGGTTTTGAGCAGGAAAAATTAGGTTTTATGTTTAATTTTTCTCCATGTCAGCCTTAGGGATCCAATTAATGGGAAAATAAGGTGGATTTCCTATAAAAGAATCTCTCTTAACTCATTTTTACATCCATTAACCTAATTCACATCCATTCTTCATTATTCATTCACCAATCTTTCATCTCAAGTCAAGCAACTTCTAGGGTTTTGTCATTGCAAGTCATTAAGAAAGATTCTAAGTGCATTCAAGGGTAGATTCTTCATGTTATGCTGCAAAATTTCAAGATCAATCATCATGGAAAGGTAATCTACTCCATTATTGCATGTTTCATCTCATTCTTTTATCATTTTGGTTTAATTATCTAAACGGGGTTTGACCAAGGCAAACCCCCATGCCCTAACATTCAACATCTCTTCTTGTCTTGTCTGTTTGCTAATTTAGGTCCTTTGGAAGCTTGGAAATAATTGAAGATAAAGTTGCAAAGCTACTCAAGTCTTATTCTCATTCAATAAGTCAAAATATCAGCAAAATCTCATTTTCAAACTTGTAAATTAGAGTTTTGGAAGTAGAAACCTATAGGGCATCAAAGTGCAAATCGGAAGCTTCAGAATCCACTTTTGAAAATTTAGAAATTTGAAAGTGGACACATTTTCCATGAGTGGCAAATGAGTCCCACTCTAGGGTCAATTTTGAGTTTTCTGTATTTTTGAGTATCCCTTTGTCTCAAACAGGTTCCGATACAATTTGGCAGAACTCGAGCTGATTCGCCCAGAATGGAAAATGAGTCCCACTAGGCCTAAATTTCAGCATCAACAAAATTCAAGAATTCATTTCTAGTCCTCATAGATATCTCAGGTGCACACTTTCAGTTTGGTTAATTTTTGTTAATTTTTGCATTCATTCCTAATTCATTGTTGCATTATACAATGTGTTTTCAAACAAGTTGCTTTCCTTTAGTTTCTATTCATTAATCAATCAATTTCATTCGTTTATTGCATTCAAAAATTATATCTAGGAATATTGCATCATTATTTTATCCATATTACATTGAATTTGAATGTAACATAATCATTTTTGGCCCATCTTTCTCCTTTTAGGTGAAAAACCCTAGGAGAGGTAGAGAGCAAGTGGGTGCCAAAATAATCTATACTACAATGGTTTTCAAAGAATAGTAGAGCCTAATGTTAAGTGTGAGGCTTGTATTTTGGGCAAGCAACATAGGAATTCCTTTCAATCAAGCAACTCTACAAGGGCAAGAGCACCATTGGGGCTAGTGCACATAGATTTGGTAGGCCTTATGCAACCCATATCTATTGGTAAAAGCCAATATTTTATGACCTTCATTGATGATTATAGTCATAAGACTTGTGTCTATTTTTTACAACATAACAACTAGAGGATTGGTTCTTGATAACTCCAGACCTAGTCTATTCAACAGAGCAGGACCAGTAGTAAAAGTTCAGACCCCACTCTCACCTCCCTAATGCCAAAGAAGACCAAGAGTCTGAGGGAGATCTACCAAAGTGAAAGGTATGATGAAGAATTTGATGAGAGTGTGAATCTTGCATTATTTCTACATAGCGATCTTTTTTATTTTGAGGATGCTATGAAAGAGGAGAAATGGTGTGAGGCCATGGATGAGGAGATATATGCAATAGAGAGGAACAATACATGGTAGCTAACTAATTTTCCTCCCAACAAGAAATTTATTGGGGTGAAATGGGTCTACAAGACCAAATACAATGTTGAAGGAAGAATAGAGTAGCACAAGGAACAATTGGTGGTTAAGGGGTACAAACATTAGTTTAGGAGAGATTATGATGAGACATATGCCCATGTTGCATGGATGGAGACCATGCGGGTAGTCATAGAAATTTCAGCCCAACAAAAATGGAAGGTGTTTCAAATGGATGTGAAGTCCACCTTCCTAAATGAAGTGTTGAAAGAGGAAGTTTATGTGGAGCAACCACTTAGATATGAAGTTTCAAATCAAGAACATAAGGTGTATAGGCTAAAGAAGGCCCTCTATGGGTTGAAGCAAGCTCCATGGGAATGGTACACCAGGATTGACTCGTATTTGATGAGCAATGGCTTTAACAAAAGCGATGGTGAGCCCACTCTTTACATCAAGGTAGTAAATGGTAAGATTTTGATTATTTTCTTATATGTAGATGATCTATTTTTTACTGGGGATAATTATTTCTTCATTGCTAATTTTAAAGAGGCCATGAAAAAAGAGTTTGAAATGACATATTTAGGTCTCTTGAGATATTTTCTAGGCATAGAAGTAAAACAAATGCATGATCATATATTTATCTCTCAAGAAAAATATACAAATGAAATCTTGAAGAGATTTAGGATGCTTGAAAGAAATCCTTCACCAACTGCAATAGTTGTAGGTCTAAAGTTGAGCAAGGAAGATTGCAACAACAATGTGGATCCAACCATGTTTAAAAGTTTCGTTGGAAGTTTGATGTATTTGACTACAACTAGGCTTGATATAATGCATGGAGTGAGTTTTATTTCTAGATTTATGCAGACTCCAAGGGACACCCATTGGCAAGCAGGTAAAATAATCCTGAGGTATGTGAATGGCACCAAAGGATATGACATATTGTACATAGTAGCAAATGAGTTTTGGCTGATTGGATACATAGATAGTGATTGGGCAAGAAGTTTGGATGATAGGGAGAGCACATAAGGCTATGTGTTTCATTTGGCTTTGGGAGCTATCTCATGGGATTCCAAGAAGAAACACATAGTTTCCCTATCAATAGCTAAGGCTGAGTATATAGTAGAAAATGGAGTAGCATGTCAAGCTATTTGGATGAGAAGAATCTTGAAAAAATTGAGAGAAGAACAAGAGGATGAAACAACAATCCTTTGTGATAATGTTTCATTAATAGCTTTGACAAAAAAAATTGTGTTTCATGGAAGAAGAAAGCACACTGAAATCAAGTATCACTTTATTAGAGAATTGGTTGAAAATGGTGAAATTAGAATGGAATTCTACAGATCTGAGTAGCAGTTAGCAGACATATTCACAAAGACTTTGAGCAAGGACAACTTCAAGTTCCTAAGGAATAGTCTGGGCGTTGTTGATTTGGATAAGGATTGATCTTTTTATTTCTGTTGGCTCAAGACAAAGGGGGAGTGTTGGAGAAATTAATTGTCCATGAGCCTCCTCCCGTTACCACCTACTTGTTAGGGGAATTTGTTACCAACACAACTAGAAGATTTCTTTTTGGGATAGCTTTCCCAACTTGCTCGTGACATGCAGATTGGTCTATAGAAGAATTAAATTGGTAAGGTGAGTTTGAAATTTTTGGGGGAATTTTTGTGTTTCTAGCATCAGACAAAAGTATAGAATGTTTTTAGTTTTTGTGTGCACCAACAATCTATGAATATGAATATTTTTTGTGTGATTTCTCTATGTGACTTAGAGAAATTCCTCAAAAACAACAGCTATATTTTGTTTGTATGTGTCTGAGTAGTGATTGCTCTAGGTAGAGCTCTATGCAGGTCTTGACATTTTGGGTGCATCTTCCAAATAGCTGCTAATAGTTTGTAATCTGTATTTTAAATTTAATTTTTTGATTTTTTAAGTTTACCCTTTTGTAATGTCAATTCTAGCTTATTGAATAGAAAAGAAATTTCCATGTCTCCTTCTTGCATTGTTTGTGCTTCGACATTTTTATTTGACCCCAATTATCTAGAAACAAAACAACAGTTCTATAGTTGTTTGCACAGCCTAGTTTGGGATTTTTTTTGATAAAACAGACTGAGAGCAAGAATTTTAAGTACTAGTAGTGTAAAAAGAGAGTAACATGATGCTGCAAAATTTTGATAACTAAACTTCCTATTTTGTATATATTTTCTCTTTCTATGTGTTGATAATCAACTTCATAAAACACTATTGATGGTTTTGTTATTTTCTTCATACACTGTATGTAGAATTTGTTTATTTCATGAAATTATAAACACTTATTCATCTATATGTACCTCTATTTTCCAAGCTAGTGTAAAGAAATATGCTTTTCGATTGTAAATTAATGTAAAGAAACATAAAGTTATGGTACTAGTACGAAAAAGACATAAAATAATTTATAGGAACTAATAGAAATATGTTACAAGCCTTAATAGTTAGAGGTAGTAAGGAGTAACAGCTAATAACAAGCAACCGTTGAAATTAGTTTCGTCCATTTCAGCCTGAATTTTAAATGTGTAGAAGAATATACATAAATAAAAATCCATCCTATATTGAAACTATTTACATCTTAAAAATAATAACACTTCTATTTGACATGCTGCTACTCTATACAAATATTGAACAACAATGATAACGATCTGCCTTGTTTGACTTCTTCGCTAGCTGGTCGTACTTATCTAGAACATCATAAAATAGCAATTGCACCTTGGTGTGCAATCAATACGCCGAAGAGGTGTGGAAGGTCAATTAAGAAAAACTGTGGATTATTTGTTGCATACATTTGTGTAGTAGATGAGGTCAATTGGTAGGTATATTGTTCATCTATTATTATTATTATCAATTTATTTTGTATTAACATACATATAGTTTTATTTTTCCCAACCTATCCAAAGATCAATTAAACTATGAGTTTATGTATAAATTAATTTAATTTGATCTATATAGAAATATATTAATTATTAATTATAATAATTGCATACTTATATTTAATATTTTGTATTGTAGAATATAATATATAATAATAATTTAATCTATATATATATTTATAAATATAATTATATTATATATAATTTAATTTGTGGGGCGAGGGGCTTAGCTCGATTGGCTTAAGCATCCTATTGTAGGAAAGAGTACCCCCCAAACCCGTGGTACCAAAGGGCGTGTCGTGTCAGCATCACCGGTCACATGAAAGGAGTTTAATAGACACACTAGATACCCCACTGATTCCACTGATCACATGAAAAGAGTTTACTAGACGTACTGATTCTACAATTTAAGAAAATAAATTATATTGTGTATCAATTCCAACAACATAAATTGCATAAGAGCTAGAATCCATGATATCAAAATATTAAAATTGAAACTATCTATGGAGATTGTACTAAATGACATAAATCATATAATCTATGGAGATTGTACTAAATGACATAAATCATATAATCTATGGTACATAAAAGGTGGATCTCACAACATTTATTTATGTCACTTGTGAACAATTATATTCGTGGTTTTTTTTCACTATGAAGGGTTTCATTTGGAAGTTACAAAGAACCTTTTTGTAGATTTTTATAATTGTTCATAAATATTAAATGTATTGAAATTAGAAAATAATCATTAGGAAAGTGAGATTAGGAATATGGTTTGTCGTTTTGCATTCTGATGTGGATCATGGAGTGTGATCTAAAACATTGATGCAAAAAAAAACACACGATTTAATCCAAAAGCAACAAACTCTTATAAATATGGTGTTCCTTCAAATATGAAAATTAGGAGATAATAGATAGCGAGAGTCAATTTTATCATCACTTTAAAATTAGCTCTACATAAAAAAAATATCAATTTAAACTTTTACTTGTACTCTAATAAATCGCTATTGTTAATTATTTTAGTTATTAAATTTAATTTAATAATTAAATAATTAACAATAAATAAATAAATAAATAATTATAATTTTGTTGTTATTTCATTTACCATTATATTTACTACATATACAAAATTGTACAAATTTATCTTGAATGAATTATTATAATGTTACCATTTAACAACTACGAATTTGGGTCAAACCTAGCCATTAAAATATATACGGTGTCCCTTCATGTGCACGGATGTAAAGGCGGGTATGTTCGGTGGTTGGACGTAAGAATAAAATTATGTTGAAAACGCGAATTTGGGTTTTGATAAGCCTGCTTCCAGTTTTAAAACCGTCGCTAATTTGGAGGAGCGGAAACCAATAATGGCGGGGAAATGGCAAGAAAAACGGCAGAAAATATTGAACGGTTCAGATTCGTTTAACCCCCTTGATGGGGTTGTCGGAGCTTTTCCACCGTGGATAGAGAAAATTTGCTCGGCAATCTCAGATAGAGAGACGCCTTCGGCTTAATCATGTCGCGAAAGCTGGAGAATTAAATACGCATAAAAAAGATAATTCTTGCTATTTATTCACAGTTAAATCGTAATAACCTGTTTTACTTTTCAACAACAGACAGAATAGTCATGGTCATACGGATTATTGTGCGCAATACCTCCACTGTGATCTTCTGGACGAAATGCTGTAGATTTTCTTCCATTACTATCGTCATAATCATTTTCTTCTTTATGATGTCTTTCATAAAAATGATTAGAATGCTCACAAATCATGGGGGCAGGAGCAGGTGCATTACTTATGAGTGCACTGTTGAATACCTTGACTGACCGGACTTGACAAAATGAAATAGCCCAAGCAAAGACGAGAAAAAAAATGATGCCCAGCCCTGCTTTCATAGTGTAATGATGAGGAAATGTTCTAAACAGATTACTTAATGGAAATAAGAGTAATAATTAGAGAGCTTTAGTCTAGCAATTGGAAAGTTCGAGTAAACCTGGAACACCTCAGACCATAGGGAAAAGGATTAGATATGAGAGCTTTTGTCTAGCAATTGGAAAGTTCGAGAGATATCACTATTAACCACTAGTTCGCTGAATTTGTGGGAGATTTCAAAGGATTAGATATGATAGGTTTTTGTCTAGAGTTTGTGGACAGCCCTCGTATCTACTGCAGAGATTGTGGAGAACTCAATGGAAAGAAAATTTCAATTTTTTATCCAAATTGAATAATGCAAGCTAGGAACAAATGGGGGGCATCTAGTTAGTGTTCCACTTTTTGTATGCCATGATCATTTTATACAATACAGGCACGAGAGTGCCTTTTAAGCTCATTAAAGACTCATAAGGTTGCTAAGTGTTATGTTAGCTTTTGAATAACTTAATATCCAGCATATATATTTTGAAATGCTCAAACGCCATATAAGTTAAAATGTGGTTGGTGAAGAGACGTAGAATATAGAACCTCTTAGAATTGGAAACTTAAATATGAATACAGACATCACTGGAAGAAGTGGCTCTCTATTTTTTTTCCATTAGTACCTATCTCTTACCGACAACACATTCACGGTACCACATTCTTGATTTTGCATTCTCATAAGCCTTTGGAAAGAGTACAAATCATCCTGAATGACTGC
Organism: Sequoia sempervirens; assembly: GCA_007258455.2. Classification (NCBI taxonomy): domain Eukaryota; kingdom Viridiplantae; phylum Streptophyta; class Pinopsida; order Cupressales; family Cupressaceae; genus Sequoia; species Sequoia sempervirens. The sequence goes on along the minus strand of VDFB02271358.1, from coordinate 414,744,582 downwards.
TGAATATCTAATTAATTCTTCTGACAGTTCTTGCATGTTTATATAACAACATATCAGCTTTTTATTTTTAAAAGCCTATATATACACTTAGACAATGGATTTCTAGAATATTTGTGGCACTTTCACAGCCATGCATTCCGCAATACCCATTTAAAAAAATTCAATTCAATCTTCTTTTAGTTGTTTTAAAATTGTGCAGCTTTTCTTAAGCAACAAATAATTTATGTATTTTTAGTCCGTCCAATCGATGTTTAAAGACTGATCTATGGCATACGTATCTGTAATGGCAAATAAAGAAAGCTTGCCCTCACTGTTATATTATAAAAAGGAGAAAACAAGACTTCAGTTTTCCTTTATATTATCTGTTATCAATGGGTTATCAACAACTATAGTCAGACATAGTACGGAGATAATTACTCGTAGAAGAGAAAACAGAAAATACAAATGCTAGACTACTGAACGCTGTTAATTGAATCCCTGTAAACAACCACAAACAAACGTTCAAAGCCTCATTTACTTTCAGATATAAATAGAGTTACAGATGACAACATTTCAATTTCGATGTCATTTCCTGTGTAGGATATTCACTATTAGACGCTCAGAAAAATCGTAAATAAATTTCAGATGTTAAAATATTGTACAAACACAACCAATATCAAGAGTTATATGTTTCTTGTACTTCAATGAACTATTATATAGCCTTTACTGATAAAGCTTAAGAACTTAGTTCCCTTTCATTTTCTTAACAGAAAATTGCAGAGTAGGAAAATTAACGTCCGCCAAACATGCTATCTCCATTTCTTAATAATTTCTGATAATTACCTATATTTTTGTAAGTTGACTGTATTCACAGATTTATCTTTATATGAGAACTGACCTTTACGAATATTAAATTTTTACTCCAGATCTGAAATCTTTAATAATCCAAAATGAACCAAGCAAAGTGATGGCCACTATCGCTTCTTTTAACTACTTTAGTACCCAAAATAGTCATGGATTAAGTTGGAATATTTCCGAGTAATTGTTCTGAATTATAAAATTCTGAATGCTCAAAATGTTCTGGAAGACATCCCCTTCACTTCGTAGATTTAAAGTAAACAAAATAACCTCCTAAAAAAAAGAATTATTTCTGGATATACCACGATCATGATGACGATCTACAATCTATGGATAGTGTCTTAGAGTTAAAGCCAAATATTGTGTTTTGACGTTTACTTGATCTTTTCCCTTTCAAGAGAGTATGCTTGCATCAATTGACATGAACAGATAAAGTAATGGAAAAACAAAATAAGGCAGGTTTTATCATATATCGGTTTATGTATCGTGACATTAAAATATTGTTTTGTTGATTAATATCGATGTAGTAAAATTTGAAGAAAGTGAAGACACTTAGAATGTGTTTTTAATTATTTTCTTAATAGTTGATCATTAATTTATAATGATTAACTAGTTTTTATATTAATTGTCTATTACATTAATCAAATCATTTATCATCAAATAATTATCGCACCATAAATTAAATTTTCGTTTTCTAATGTACATTTCATTTTTTAAATTATCAATTATCTCCAATTATCTCTTCAATCAACTCTTTCCTCTATTAACAATTAAATACATCACACTTAAGCAATCTTTAGTTAACTACATCTTTCAATAGAAACCTTTCTAGTCTTCATCAATTAACTCGACCTGAAATTCGAAACTTTATGTGCATGACTATTGAATTTTTATATTGAATAGTCCAATGTTATCCTCTTCATGATTTGAAATATGAATTTTCCCTTTCTCAATTGAGTTGACTGTAAATTTTTTTGTAGTTAAGATAGGTTTGAATCCTCAATGCATCTTCTAGGTCTATAAACTCATTTATTTTCTTCATCATTGATACCATTATACAATCTAGTAAATCTATTCTATAACATCCATTATTCATCCTTCTATTAGTTTTATGCTAAGATTTCATCCACATTCCTACAACAAAGAAACATATCAAATTATTTATTTAGGTTTGTAGTGGATTTTGTAGATTATGATTATTTTGATTCAAAAGAATAAGAATATCCCCAAACTATACACAACAACTTAAGAAAAGAATTTTTGCAATGAAATGACAACTAGGACCACCGACATTCCTCCTCACTTTCACTTGTACTAAAAAAAATTATGATCCTTTAATAAGCATGCTACAAGAATCACACAATCAACACCAATTAGGTCCAAAACAACTAGAGTCAATTGCTCAAATGAACATTGAAAATTTTGAACTGATCAAGAAGGATCCTATTACTTGTGTATGATACTATAGACATAGAATAAACACAATGAAAAAATTGATGCTTGCAAATGACTCTATCTTTGGAAATGTTATTGATTAGTTTTCTGTGATTGAGTTCCAAAATTGAGTAAATGAGCATGATCATATGTTAATATGGGTGAAAAATGCACCAATCTACATAGTAAATAACACAAACATCATAGCTTTTGTTGACAAGTACATTACTTATAGCACTGATCATTTGCAACTTGACTTGGCTATGTTACAAAGGCATCACCACACAAAGAGATGTAGTAGATCAAGGAAAACACTTTGTAGATACAATTTCCCTTTTCCACCAATTTGGAAGACACAAATACTCTTTCCAATACTGGAAAAGACTGAAACAATAACTTCAAATGCTATCAACATTTTCTTGATACTACATAAAGCAAAGTATGACAAATAATACACTTTAGACATGTTTTTAAATGATGCAAACATAACTGAAACTGATTATATAACATCTTTAAGCTCTACAATAAATAGGCCAACACTTTTCTTACAAAGAAAATAATAAGAAATATGGAACAATAGTTTTACAAGGAAAATACCGCACCTTTGGAAGGCCAACACATATGCCCAATTTGTGCTTAATGTATATGTTGCAATGATGTACTACATCTCTTACATTGCAAAGGTAGAAAAATCAATGAAATATGCATAAAAAGAATGCATAAAGACCACTAGCAAGCCAATATTGATGTAATAAAAATAATAGATGCATTGTTGAACTTGCAAAAAATTTCAGCCCAACAAGCTACTCATATTGTTTTATCACTTCCACTAAACTTTAGTTTAAGAAAATGCATTTTCATCAACACACAGTCCTATACCGTATAGTCATTCTAAAGTCTGTTAAACAATTAAACAATGGACTGGATGAATCAAAGAACATACTCTCAAAATCTATGGTAGATTATTATTTAATACGTCCTTAGACATTGATAGACATATGTCTCATAGAATTTGTTTCAAGTTACAATTAAAATGGAACTAAAGTTTAACCAAAAGCTAAACCAAATGTAATACAACTTATTAAATTTAACAAGTACTTTGATCTAGAGAATCATTGTAGAGAGAAATTAATGCTTTATGTACTATTTACAATGAACAAGAATACGCTAAAAAAAAAAATTGACTCATGGGAACATGCATATATGATTCATGAAAAAATCATTGACAAAAATCATGCAAAGTTCACTCACGACACAATTTCTACATGGGGTGACATAGAGAAAGAAATCAATGGGGTTAAGTCTATTGACAATGAGAACACTGATAATTCATTGACAACAACAAAATCTAGGCAAAGGGAACAATATGGCATTCAAATAGATCTTCTAAACATAGGGCACATAAAACTAAATACAATGTCATACAATACATTTGAAATTGCTAGGAACCCACAAATAATTGACAACAATGAATACTACAAACTAAGGAAAATGTTAAACAAAGAACAACAAGCAATTGTTAAAGATGTTTTAATGAAAAAGATCAATAACATTGAAAATCCTTTGTAGCATTTGTTCTTGATTGGTGGATCTAGAACTAGAAATACTTTCACTACAAAAGCCATATACCAAGCTCTAATTTGCATTAATAGAAAGTCTATATTAACTGTGTATATAGGTAAAGCAACTTACAACCTAGGTAGAGTCACATTACATTCAACATTTCACATACCATTTAATGCATCAAATTTTCTTCCCTTGGCTTTTGAAGCACTAGACACTATGTCCAAACACTATGATAAATTACATGTGCTCCCTATAGACAAAATCTCACTAGTAGGCTCAACATTTCTACACTACATTGATAAATGACTACGAGACATAATGCAAATTCCTACAATGTACTTTGGAAACCTTGATACAATCTTCTATGGTGATCTCTACCAAGCACAACCTGTCTTTGACTCCATTGTATTTAAAAATAAACCCACTACAACTGAATTAATGCTTTACATGTTTTGGAAAGACAATTTAAAATGCTACTCATTGGTCACAACTGAGACAAGAGGATGAAAAATTTATTGCAATCCTTAATAGAATATGAATAGGCTTACAAACAAATGATGGCATATACTATCTTAACTAACTTTGCTTCCATCTTGCACCTTTAGATCCATGACTTCCATAATTGTTCTATAGGAAAGCTGATGTGGACATGCATAACAATAGAATGCTATTGGCTATTCCCAATCAAATGATAGTGCTAAATGTAATAGACAAGCATGAGGAAAACTATAATGCAATAGGACTTTATAGCCATACAAACACTCTTCCACCTCAAATATATTTGAAATAGGATATCCTTGTTGAAATCTATGAAGGAAACTATAATACACAAGATGGCTTAGTCAGTGGTTCTAATGGAATATTTAAAGCATATACAACACATAATTACATTGATGTTATTTGCTTCAAATTTACTGATCCAACAATTGGACAACAACAACACACAAAACTAGCACAATACTACACTGATCTTATTAAAAAAGAATGGGTTCCTTTATTGTACATTGCTAGAGCCATAAAAAAATTACAATTAGAAAACAATTCCCAATACAACTAGAATGTGTGAACCATTCACCGATCACAAGGGCTAACAATGCAAGCTTTGGATTTTGACCCAATAGGCATGAGACAACATGGGTTAACTTATACAATAGTATCATTAACAAAGAAAATAAACTCACTATTCTTGCTAAAACCTTTAACTATGAGAAACCTAAAGTTATGGATAAGATACATCTAGAAATGCATTGCCTTCACTCAACTACACCATGGAAACTTGAATGTCCACATGATACAATGCAAATGTTTCTATGCACACTAAACACTCATAAGTTAGAACCACATACAAATGACATTGCCAATGACTATGACACAATGGAATATGACATTTTGTGTTTACAAGAAGTATACATGCATATCTTACAACCTAATATATTATTACAATATTTTAATGCCTTTTGTATGAATATGATACATGGGATAAGAAAATTTACCAAAAAGCATATGTTCATATCAAAACCAAAAGAGCACATGCCTACAAATATTGAAGCCATCACAATCACAATATTGCTATTCACCAATGAACTTAATATCTGTAATATTTATGCAAGACCTAATACTCTCATACAAGAAATAATAACTATTATACAAGCTATAATTGCATATGTGGATACAAAAATCATATTGTACATTGTAGGTGACTTTAATATTGACATGTGTTTAGAAAAAAAAGGAAAAGAACACTCCAAAATTTCATGTAAACTAACAACATTCATTTTTTTAAAACAAGTCACATAGTCTACACAAACCACTCATTGGACAGATTTGGTCAAATTCAATCATAAGTATATGCAACATTTACAGATCAAATGCATATTGGATAACTACTTTCCTATTTTCCTAAAATTCCATCTTACCCATTGAATAATCTCAACATTACACCATATATAAGCATCTATTAGTAATACATTCTCCTATGGATTCTCCAGTACTATATAAGTACTTTGTAGGAAAATGATGGATTAAACAAAAATACCACTACAAAAAGTGCAAGACATGGAAGAAGACACAAGCAAATGGTAAACAACTTATTCTATTTACTTTATCACATTCATTCTTGCATTGCCCAAATATAAGATTTACATTTCTCTTGGTTTTGATAGAACAAGAGTCAAAAAGACCTTATCATTTGAAGACTTAATGCAAAAAAAGTTGGTGACACATTCCAAGGTGACGTCCTTGTTGTCTACAAATCAACATTGGACAAAGTCAATAGAACAAGTGAAGTTCTATGTGAAGATTTCATAGATCTTAAAGAAAAAATGACAATTACACTAAATATCAGTGGCAACCTCATGCAAGAACATGAGCACAAAATAATTCCAAGATTGGGAGTTTCAATATCAGGCTTCAAAAATTGCACCTAGAATAAATTATGATAGAGGAGACTATGATTGCATACTCATATTGATCGACACAAGTATAGTTGAAAGCATGCCTCACTTTTCTACATACTTTTACTTCATTCCAGATACAACTATTAGCTAGTTACTACCAACTGCAAATTAGTATCCAATTGGAACAATAGGTGATTTGGTTGTTGGTGCTAAGAAAGTAGGAAGCCAATATGTAGTTGATATCAAAGATGGTAGAGCAAAATATGACAAAGTGTAGGTACAAATGTTTTCCCAACATACATCGCTAATCCATTATAACCTTTTTCTAGAACGTTTTTGTCTCTACTAAATTTTTTTTGTAACAAAAACTAACTTTCTCATTGTGATGTAGTTGCAACTGTTTCTAACTCATGAACAATAGTACTTACAAATATGGGAACAAATACATAGGAAAAAACTACAACATTTCTTTTCAAGAATATCCTAAAAATCATAAATCAAAAGAACACATTCCACATGGGCCGATCAACATTTATTTGCAAATTGAATAACAAAAAGTATAATGGACAAGCTAACTGCTTTGATGTAATCAACATTTAAGGTGGCTTTTAAAAAAAAATATTCCTTTCTCATTTAAATATTTTGAAACTACCCCTTATAATAATCTACATTCACATGTTTCAGGTTCCAGGCACATTAAAAGAAAAACACACTTTCAAATCCATTTGAAGCTTTTTTTTGGCTTGCAATTATAAAATTCAACACTTACATCATGCTCCAATAGGAAACCACACATTGCAACCAATGTGACAAGGAAGTGAGCTATATATACTCACTTCATCCTAAAGCTATCATCATAATGAATGACAAGCAAACAATTGATTGTCCAGATTAAAACCATGCCCTCCAACAACTCTTGCTCACTCTTCAAAACATGAAATATGAAGACTACATCAAGGAGAAATTAGTAGTTATATTTTCACTGTGGGACTTTCTCACCAAAGGCCATTTCAACCTCAATAAAAACAATGTCATCACAAATGCTATTTTCTTAACTAAATGAATGACATATGTTATAGCAAGGTAAAAAAAATACTGATATAAATAATTTTCTCCCTCTTCAAATTCCAAAACATGTTTAGAATTATATAAAAATATTGCTTTTCTACTAATCATAATAATGACATTGCAGGTGAAAACGAAACACAAGAAAGTGCCAAGCTACATGTCATTGCATCAACCTACACTTCTCTTTTTGTTATGATTTTCTTCCTATCTTTTTGGCCTATATCACTACATTTCATGTTTAATGGCTTAAAAATTCTTGCCATTTTTATTTTACTGTCAACATCCTTTTCCTTTATATGCTAGACAATACTTTATTTTCTCATGCTCCCATTAAAATGGATCAAAATCTGGTATTACAACTTTTAAGTATGCTATATGTCAGAAATATAAAAACATGCATGTTTTTAATGGGCAAGTTACTACTACAATTATTGCATTTCAATTTGACATACTTGTTTGGCCAATCTAATTTATTTGATAAGATTTATAATGTGTCTCTATTTGCTTATTTACTTGCACAAAGAATAGTAGTAAACTTACTCCATATAATAGGAAAAGAGATGAATGATAAATTTGAGACATGAAAGATTCGCTTGATACTTGATTGAGTTCTCTTTGACCTACTTTCCCACTAACTTAGCTTTTGTTGATAAATCAGTAAGTAACAACATCCACTTTATAACAAAACATAGTGAATGCACTAGGCACATTTTCTATCACATTCTTTGAATTTTTATTTCAAAATAGCTGCTTGGTTAATATTTTTTTTTGTTTTTCTTTTTCTTACAGTTGGGATTTAAGGACATATTTTTTTGTGCTTGAAAATTATGATTTATCTCCTTTTCTATTGTTTGGAGTAGGTCTATTATTCTTTTTTTTATTAAATTAGGAAAATAGGGAGAAATTATATATTGTGGAAAATATTTAATCAGTGGATACAAATTGTGGGAGGCAACAACACCCAAAAGTTTCTTCAAAAACATGATATGTTGGTTTTAATCAAAAAGACCAATCCTAAACAACAATGCTTGTGTATGATTTCACGTGTTGCATGCATCATATAGATGAACCATGTGCATGGATGCTAAGAATAGCAGGAATGCTACGTAAACGTGTGACAATATCTAGTTGAATCTATATATCCTCTAAACAAAATTTTGCAAATCAATTCTTATAACTCAATGAAACTTTGTTATTTGTTATTAAATAGGCTATTAGTTCTTACAATAAAGTTTTTATTAAATACAATGCCCTTTTCATTTGTTTTGTTTCTCTTTCTTGGAAATAGAGGAAAAATGTCCTCATGCTTCTATTCTCCCACAACTAGAGGTATTGCTTGCTGTTACAAGCCCTCACGAGGGAAAATGGGTACAGTACATGGAATATGCTATGCAACTAATAAAAATGGAATAGTTGAAGCCGAGTAGATTAAATGTAAATTTCATAGGGATTTTCTTTGGCCTAATGCACCCTACAACAATAAATACATTGACCAATTTCACATGTACAACAATGCCTTTTTTATTAAGGTTATAGTGCTAGATATGTGTAATTGTTTCCATTTGAATTAATACAGAGTAAAAAAAAAGAGAATTACAAAAGGGAAAATTGAATACTTTGGACAATATCTCATCGACCATGCATGCATTTAATGCAATAGCTATATATTGATTGATAAGTATCCCATATCCAATGCACATCTTACAATTACAATAGTGACCTACCTTGATTGCAACAATGACTTGCCTCTCAATAGGTTTTTCTATTTTCCATATTTACTTGAAAAAAATTCAAAATTATAGCCACTTCAAAGAATATGTAATATATAATCTAATTACTATACTAAGTGACACATTTCATATGAATTACATATCACATTGTTGCAATTATGTATATCTCTGACAACAACATTATTGTAGTCAAATGATTATAAAGGTCACTTGCTTATGGGAAAAAAATAGACAAATTCAAGCAATTCACATAATTTTTCTAGACATTGGAAGAATCAAACTTCATTGGAAACAAAGGACAAAAGACATCCGATATTCTGACCTCCTAGACTCTCCTTCAAGAATCAAGTATATTTGCAGCTTTGCATGTCTTTTGCTCCATTCCAATTCCAAGGAATGGTTCTTGTTACAAGGACAACATACTATTTTATTTATAAACACAAAACAAAAAAGCACATGACAAAATTAACAAGTAAAATGCAAAACTATTGCAATCAATCCATAATCAATGCATTTGATGCATTCACAGTTAACAAGACCATGCCCAAAGCATTTAGTTTCCCATATGTAGAATGCTTCTTGAGTTTTACTATTTCATGTTTATGACATACATATCATATGTCATATGTAGTTGCTTTGGTAGGATTTCTAACTTAGGTTTTCTAAATAATACAAAAATAGCCATCTACATTTATTTTACCAAATAGTGAAAGTTATTGTACATTCAATCTCTTATACATTACAAAGTAATAATAACTCACCTCTAAGACATTCTGTAATATTTAGTTTTTCTTCTGAAAATGTCCTTTGCCTTGCAAACAATAAAACACTTCTCTCTGTCTCATCATTCTTCACAAAATTTTCATATCATATTCTAATGCATCAATCAAAGGACATTTGTTTCTAGTCTATATTCTCACAAGTTTACATGTAACACCCTGGCCATTCTCACTGTTTATGGACTCGATCTATGTGTAGAAGGTATGCAACACAATGAGGCATAAAGAAGCATTCCTATTTACACATGTTCACCATTAACACACTACGAGGTATTGGGATTGCTCCATACCACTAGCCTTAATATATTGTTTTTGGCGAGACTTCTCAATGATGTAAGTGCATTAATATTTGAAAGGAAATTAATTAATATTTAAACCTCCAGTTTAGCTATAAAGTTGTTATTCCTATTGACTTTACTTTTTATGGCCTATTTTTCATTGGCATATGTTCTTTTCTAAATTTAGGATAAATAAAATTAATTATATTTAGTTTGTATAACTAAATGAATTCAACTTAGATATAGTATTTAAATATATTATAAAAAATAGAGATGATTAAAATATTCAAAAATATTATTATTAATTGAACATTATAATATGGTACTAAAGAGGATAAAATACTTTTGAATTTTTAACTTATTACTAATATTTATATTTTATATGTCTTGTATATAAAATAAAATAAAATACTTTTATATTTTTAATATCTCCATTTTCTAAAATTCTTTTAAATTTTTAACTTATTAGTAATATTTTTATTTTTATGTCTTACATATCTAGACAAAACGATTTATATGTTAACAAATAAGTATGTTTACTAAATAGTTTTTTAAATATGGCCCTTTTTGTTTATTACAATATGTCATTTGCTTTGTCTATTTCCTTATTGCTACCTTCACAAATAAACCCTCCACCTTCACACTAAACCAATTTAAATTCCTAAATTATTTTTATATAAAAATTTATTACTATTATTTAAGACGCACACAAAAAATCTGAATTTTAATATACACTTGTTCCAACAAGTTTTAGTACAGACAAACAATACATAAATTTCACAGTTTCAATAACAATCTGTAGCCTCTATATTTTGTTCTCTCACATGTTATTGTCTTCTATTTCATTGGTTCTCCTTCTCTGCATTCAATAAAAAAACTCTAAATTTCAACCACAATTAATCAATATATACTAGAAACTTATATTTAAGTTCTACAATTCATTTTACAATTCTTCAACCATATTTTCCTTTCCCCTACCAACCTAAAAGTCTTCTATTTCATTGGTTCTCCTTCTCTGCATTCAATACAAAACTCTAAATTTCAACCACAATTAATCAACATATACTAGAAACTTATATTTAAGTTCTACAATTCATTTTACAAATCTTCAATCATATTTTCCTTTCCCCTATCAACCTAAAAGTCTTCTATTTCATTGGTTCTCCTTCTCTGCATTCAATACAAAACTCTAAATTTCAACCACAATTAATCAAAATATATTAGAAACTTATATTTAAGTTCTATAATTTATTTTACAAATTTTCAGCCATATTTTCCTTTCCCCTACCAACCTAAAAGCTCCTAGGTTCGCCGCATAAACTCACCCACTGCGTCACTTGTTTTATTTGTCATTAAACGATTGTGAAAATTCCAATACTCCAATAAATGCGGGCTCGGGACAGTTGTAAGTAACCATAGCTTTCTATGCTAGAAGCAGATAATATCACTAACATAAGTGCAAGCCTAATACAAGTCCTTTAATTTGCTTACATCGTGCCTTGATTGGAGGCTAGAATACCTATTTTAACACCTCTTACCTTGTGGATTGCAATGGATTTGTTCAGAGTTCATAATGACCACGTGAGTGGGAGGCACGATGAACAGAACGACGACGTGTTTCTTGGGTCTCCGATAATCCTTGTGTGAATTAGAAGGAAAAGAAAGTGCGCTTCTGTTTACCCAAATTTAAATGATTTTCGCATTCAAGAAAGTTATGAAGGAGAAATTGATCTCCGGGGGAACTTATAACTGTGAACGTCCAAGGCTTGGAGAATATTAAATTGATGAAAGAACTGTTTGGGTTTCAATTTAGTGAAATTAAATCGTTACCTAAATTTTAATATCGAGGATCACTAGGGTATATTTGTGAATGTCATATTACATTCAGTTATTAGCTTTAATTATTCGTATAGTTGTACATGGGCTGATCCTATAAGAGCCAGTATCTCGGTAGAACAACTACAGCCCACATTAATATAGCTAAAAATCTATTAAGAGTGATTTTTTTGTTTAACCTCTAATCAAAAAATATCTCAAAACTTAAATATTTTGGATCATCGGATTTGAGTGAATTCCTGTTTATAGCTGGTCGATGGGTTCTCCTTCATAGTGCCAATCTGCTATGTTTATTGAACGGATTTTCCGGGTCTATCGATGTCGCCACTTATTTAACAGGGCTAGAGAATTTAAATGGTCTAAACCCAAACATTTATGTTTGCGATTCCTTATAGCTGATGAGTTACAGTACCTGGTCAATGGACCGAAATTAGATTTCTACTTCCGGGAATCACCCTTATTTGTCGGTGTTATAAATGATTGTGCTCAATATTGAATCCTGTTATATATCATTGACAATTTGGAGCATTTACGGAGTTTGAATATGCAGTTGTTAAAATATAAAGTTGATACGAAATGAAATAAATCTCCCCGTACGATACGCATATATAAAATATGAAACGCCTATAACGGATACGTATCTGCTAAGATAGATGGCCACTACAAATAACAAATATAGCGCAGCACATGAATATTTACACTGCCATTTTGGCTGCTAGAAACCAAAGTTTGTTGTTGTGGAAGCACCACTATATACTGTACAGATAAAATAACAATGTAATAATGAATCCTTCACTATACACAAACCATTCTGACGTCCATATACATTGATGATGAATTCTATTTTTCTGGACAAGACTACTTACCTTTGTACAAGATCCACTAATATGTTGAAAACACTCTCCAGTCCAACCCACAACACATAAAATTTACTTCTAATTATACAATCTTCTAATTGGGCTTTTCAGCAGCAAAGGGAGTATGGATTACTGTGGCCTATACCTGGACTGTGACCTTGCTCGCGATTTATGACGGGCCTTGATGCAATAACATTATCATCATCTGTTTCTTTGGAGAGCACGCTAATTTTGGGCGCAGGGGAAATCGCCTGCATTCCATTATCCATCACCTTCATTAGCCGAGCTTCGCAACACAAAATACCCAAAACAGAGAAAAGCATGACAGCAAGTGCAAATCTCATTTTGCAATTACAAGACTTACTTTTCCGACAATAACAATTCCAGGCAATAGTATTCTAATAGTAATAGGAAAATATACACTTGGTAGTGGACTGTAATGACAACACACAGAACACACTAAAAGACGAAATCCTATTGCAAAATAGATTGTTGGTATAATTGTGAGAGACTGCAACTCGGTATATATAGGCCTGTTGGCTAAAGACTCTGTGAAGCATGCCATCTGTATTGGCGGCTGCACTATCTCCTGTGGGGAACATGCCATGCCTTATTCAAATTGAACAATTCAGATTCCCCTCGAAAGTCTAGCCTGGGTTGGGGTTCCACTACTACTAAAAGATTTAATATTATTATTCCTGTCGATTTTAAAATAAGGTCAATTCTTTGCTCCAATATTAGAATATTCTAAGACGGTAGAACGATCTGAGATTTGAAGCTACACCAGTTAGGTTTAAGTTATATTTGAACTGTAAAATATTGTTTTTTGTTTATGCACAACTAGGGAATGAATAACCGCCTCACAAGCTTGGACGGCGCTTGAATAATTCAAATAGTTTGTTCACTAATTTTCCTTTATCGTAAGTTATTTTTTTATAACGAAACTTCCACTCAGATTATTTAACTTATTTTAAAACTCCTTCCATGTTCAAGCTACCTTTATGTCTATTTGCAACTTCATATACTCATATTATTCTTATTTATAAAATTATCGAACTTCGAGTATGGAACAACTAATTCTGTCTCAATAAATTTAAAGGTCTCTTCTCTTTACAACTGCAAAGTTCTATGGTTCCAATTAAAAAATAAAAACCTTATCTATTCAGAATTAGCCTGTAAAGTATTCTATTTCATTCTCTTTAAATTTGATTTACAGATGCTGTATACATTTACACCATCAATGTAGTTACCGTGTTCTTATTCGTTTTCGTTAGAATCTGAATAAAATGATGTAAGGCACAACTATAACTATGCCTGATGACATTAAGAAAATATGTGTAACATCTTTGCAAAGCTCAGCCATAGGAGAAGCACATTATAGTCGATAATAAATATATTTTTGTCTTTCTCCCTTTAAAAATTATCCAAGGTAGTCAAGTACGCAATTTACCAACGTAATTAACGAATGTAAAAATAAATAAAAAACTTTGCAGGGCAGCACCTGGAATACATAAAATTAAATACTTGTAGCATAGCAGATAATGTCAGCAATTTAACATATTATAAACAAAAGCTTCAGGGTAACATAACTCACGACTATACATTACGATTATTAAAATGAAAGTAGTTCCTTTGTCTCTGCTGCAGCCCCTTCCGTATTGTCAGAAACTAGATGTAAAGCGTTGCCCTTATTATCGTTTGGCAAACAACTGATGCTAATGTTTAAATGATCAAAAGCTATCAAGGAAGATAAAATTATACAGAAAATAACATTGCAACTAGATTTTTGAATGCATAAATAACAATTATTTAGAGACAGTTACAAGTAAATAAGCTTCAACTATCCATCTCAAATAAACAATATTCCATGTCCACAAAGAGTGACCAATAAAAATTATTTTGTACTTTGTCATAATGTTAGAGAATTAATCACCTCCGAACTACTGCAGCTTGTCCTGTCCTCTCCATATCAGCCTCTGTATCAGCAATGAATCTTCATCAATCTTAGTATTAAAGACAAACAATGAAATTAGATCTTGGCAAGGATTCAAATAGATTTGGTATTAATTCCTCTAGCCTGTTTGTTGTTCCATCTACAGGTTTCACAAGATTTTTTGGGTGCTATAAAATATATTATTTTATGTATTGTTGACTCTTTTTTGGGTGCTATAAAATATATTATTTTATGTATTGTTGACTCTCCTTTGTTGAAGCTTAGGTTTCTATATATTGTTGAATTTGTATTTTTCTGTAACCACTCTCAAGAGTCCAGCTCTGGTATTGATGTTGTGTAAGAAGTTGTTTGTACTAGTGAGTGAAAGAGAAGTTGTGAGTAATAATTTAATGATAGTATATGATGGTATGTTTGTTAAGGAGTAGAAGCTCTAGCAAGAATCTGATAATGTAATGGAGTATGTTTCCATGAGCAGCAACTCAATAGATGTTTGTAACTATCCATGTCAATGAGTATGTAATGATGCTTGTATGAATGAGCAACATCTCAAAAAAATTATGTAATGTTTGTTAGAACTTCTCACAAGATCATAACATAACAACCTAGCATTTTGACAAAAACACTTGCACACAATGACCCTAATGTACATTTTCTTGGCATGATTGTACATCCAAGATCGAGTTGGGACACACCCTGGCCGATCGGATCCCTTGCGCAACACTTTCTCTGGGTGAGGCGAGGCGAGGAATGAACAACATCACCGGTGCACTAGGGATGGGGAGCTTGAAAGGTGGTGCAATCATTTCTCCTCGATCTCAGTTCTTTTCTCCCATTCCTTGCTCATCCCGGGTTCGGAGCTATGGAATCATAGGTATTTATTTTCTTCTCTTCCAATTGATTGATTCGTCGCCATTATTGATAAAGGAGTTGATTAAAATTTACAATATAAACTTTCTTTAATAGGCAAGGTAATGACAAGTTACCATTGACAAGTGACCATGCTATAGGTGTCTCACAAAGTGAGAACACTTGTCTCAACTAGATGAGGCATGAAAAAACTCTAGAAGTTCTCTAAGTGAGCTTAAGTGTAGTGTGAATAGCAATATACTAACTAATCTTAAAGCTAACTTATTTAATAATACCTCTTGTGGTAATGAAAAAATTATCCCTCTACATTTTTACACTTTTTTGGGCCCTCCCTATTAAATTGAACTTAAAGTTGCCTTGATTTAGTGTTGTAATGTGTTTAACACATTCACATTAGGTCTTGGGCCATTGTAAACTAAATGGACTTAGTTGTGCCTTATTTAAGGTGTTATAAAGTGTATCCTAACACTTTCCCACTAATATAGGGTTTTCATTATTAATTGGGCTTCTTTATGTCCTATTTGGTCTTATTTTACATCCACAAGCCATAATTGATGCATCTTTTCAAGATTAATCCCAACAGAAATGAACATCCAATCATAATATAGGTGTTTTTGGATTGTATGGCTGAAATTTAGTGATCTTGGACTCATACACCACCACCTTGGGTGTATGGGTCCCACCTAAGTTTGGTGGCCCTAATCTAGATTTCACATGAATTTAAAAATTTCTTGAAAAATGTGCCCCAAGCTTAGCCTAATGGGACTCATACACCCCAACTAGTGTATGAGTCCCACTCAGCTTAGACCTAATTTAAATTAAAATTCTTGGAAAATTTTTATTCTCTTAGATCTCATGTCAGCTTGTAGTGTTGTAATTCTTGGAAATTTGGCATAAACAAGTATAAATACAAGGTTATTTCACATATTTTCTCCTAGCAACTTGAGTATTCATGCATTATAGAAAATTTGAGTTCATAAAAGATTTCAAGAGTTTACAAGAGCATTCAAGAGCATTCAATAGTTGATTATCAAGCATTTTGGAGCATTATTCAAGTATCAAGCATCATACCAAAGTCATCATGCATAATGTTTTTTTTTTAGCTAACATTTGTGATGTAGGGTTCTATGATTCAAGCAAGCATTCAATTCAAAATCTACTACATTCAAGCAAGAGTCAAGATCCACATTCATGCTAGCCATCTCATACATGTTTGTAACACTTTGTTTCTAAGGTTTGATGAGTTACAACATAGAATTTTGTTCATTCATCATTCCTCATTTCATTTCAAGGTTTGATTATCAAAACAAGGTTTGACCAAGGCAAACCCCTTTCTACTAACAAAATAACATTTTTCACTCTATCTAGTGTGTGATTTGCATATTTAGGTTAAAGACACATTGAAGAGCAAGGCTGGAAAGAATTTGTCAAGTGTGCAAAGTTGTTAAAGTTGTCACCTTATCGATGAATGTCGTACTTTAAGAAGTATCCTTGAAAAACTTGATATGTTAGAAATAGCATGTCTCTTTCCTCCTTGCCATGTAATAGTTGTAGAATCATATCATTCTCACTAATACATGATTTCCATTTATTGCAAATCATTTCAAAATGCAAGGATCAATTTCTCGTCACCTACCTCAGATCATTCTTGTCTTGCACAAAGTGAGGGCAAGAATTAGGTATTCTTGTCCTAGTAACACATTTTTTTATTGTCCCTTTGGCTAGTTTTTCACCTTCATGTGTTGTAGAAAAATGGCCCCTTTTCATTTTTATGGCCTTTTAGGTCTTGCTTCATGGTGTTTGATCTATTTTTCTCTAATTTTATGATGTAACATGGCTTGAACATACATATTTAGGTACTAAAATTCAAATAATAACATCTTGAGAAGGTGTTGTGAAGTGTTGTAAGACATTTTTACACTCTTCTAGACTCTATTCATTGCAATTCACCTAAAAATCACCTTTTCAATCATCATCAAGTCTATTTTCAAGTGTTGTAAAGTCTTGTAACAAGATTTCACACTTTCCTAGGCACAACTTCACTATTTATCCCTTTCCTAATACTTATTTGACCACTTTATGCCCTCATATGCTTTAATTAAGTGTATTTTTAAAGGTAAGCCTAATAAACAACATTAAATGCAACATAATTCCTAACACTCTTTTTCATTTCCTAGGTGGGACCAATTCGCCATGGGTGGTGAACGAGTCCCCCTTGGCTCCAAATTATTATTTTTTCAATTTTCTTTTGGGTTTTTATTCAAAAAAACTTGATGTCGACCTGTGATGAGGTATGAATGGTTAACTAAGGCAAAATATTGTATAACTAAGTGATTTTCACCTCATTTTACATCTCCTACAATCTTCTCACTCATTCAAGTATTCATTCACACATCTAAGCAATCAAACATCTTACAACATCAATCCAAGCATTATTCAAGCACTTTGAAGCATCCATTGGCATTGCTTCAGATTTGCATCATCAAGGGTTTGGTAAGTTGATAGCAATTGCATGTTATTAGTTTATCATTCTCTTTTATTTCATTGTTTCATTAAGGGTTTGGCAAAGGAAAAGCCCTATTTTCTAACCCTCAACCATTTTCCCCCTATTGCATGTGTGTTTGTAGACCTAGGTATGTAGATTTAACAAGCTTATTGGTGTTGAAGATTGGTCTACAAATCAACTAGGTGCTTCAAGACAACTCATTCATATTTCAAGTTTGGAGAAGGTTTTATGTCTATTTCCTACAGAATTGACTTTGGCAACCCAACAATCAAAGATTTCCAGATCTAGTGTTGCAGAGTTGTATCCTAATTTTTAAAAATTTTGGGAGAGGAATGATTCACCACTAGTGGTGAATAAGTCCCACCTTAGAATTGAAAATCTAATTTTTTTTAGATTCTGGATCTTGACTATCAAAAACCAGTTTCTGACACTTTTTCACCAGTAGGAGGACTAATTCGCCACCCTATGCGAATGAGTCCCACTGTGAAATTTTAGTAATTCTTGTCAGCAGTCACAACATTCCAGATTCATCAAATATTGCCTAGGTGTAGTATGTCTCATCATGTTTCTTTCTGTTCTGCATTATTTCTTCATTTAATTCATTATTTTCATATCATAGTGTGTTTTCAAACATAGCATAATCTTAATTTTGCATTCATAATCAGCCATATAAATCACTCAATTGCATTTAGTTTACTTCATTTAGCTTAGATAATATCACACATAACATAATTTGAATGAACCCTTAGCATTTTTGTGCCCTATCTCTCTCCTTTTAGGTGAAAACCCATAGAAGAGCAAGAGAAGTCCATAAGAAACCCCAAAAATCAATGGCTCATTTTGGTGAACCTGAATTTTGAACACTTTGCATTTCTAATTTCATTTGCATATTGCATCCTAGATTACACTTATATCAACATTCAATGAGGACATTTTTTTTTTGCATTCTAGGACTTTTCATATTGCATTAGTGAAAAATTCATTTAGATTTCATTTTTGCATTGCATCTTATTAAAAAAACTAAAAATCTGCATTCTACATCCTTGATTGCATTATGTAGAGCATTAAAATCATGAAAAACACACAAAAACATCATACTGGGACTCATTTGCCACCTTGGATGAATCATTCCCTCTGCACTTTTTAAACAACATTTCTAGCATCTTTTTGGCATTTTTCTGCATTACAGTTTCATGTAATGGCATACTATTTTTATTTCCATAATCTCTACTTTTCATCATTTATTACATCTTAGTTTATTTGCATCATGGCATTTTCTTTCAATAAGTTTTGGAATTCATTAAAATCATTGGTAGAAATGTCCAATTGTGTCTTTGGTTGTGACCCTAATGACCTTGAATAACTTCATACTCCTTCAACTCCTCATGATTGGTTTCCTCGTGATGTAGAAATCATTGGAGAAGACGATGATAGCATGAACAAGTTCTACAATGACTGCCTTGATAACTTAGAATCCAATGTAGCCTTTTATCCATCCATGAACTCCCAAGATCTTCCTACTATTGCACCTCCTGATCACTTTGCATATTTACATCCTAAAATCAATGAAGGACCTAAGGTTCCTCCATCAAGTGGACCTAGTTCCTCTAAACAAACACACTCACACCCCTTTTATGATTACAAAGCCACAAAAACTTCCATAAACCTTGAAGAAACATATGGTAAAGGTTTCACTATCTTAAGTAAACAAGGTCATGACACAAAATATGAACATGAAATCCATCACCTTCTTGAACAACATTTAACTGATCCACACATAATAGGGCTAGGATATCAAGATTCTTCTCATCTTGATAGATATTCTTTTCAACCTAGAAGACTTTAGGATCTTGGTACAATGATCATTGATACTCCTCCTGACTTGAGCATTCTCCTTCCACGTGAGCAACCATTATCCCTTTCTAATAATAAGGATGTTAGGATCCCCATGGGTACCCCTCCTCCTTCTATTCATGAACAAGGAGAATCTAGCAAGTGAAAATGACCTTACAAATTGAAGAAACTCAAGTTTCCTACACATCCTCCACCTGAATGTGAAAGGAGACTTCAATTACTTTTAAACAAAGGCCTTATACTCTTACCACCTTCAAATAGGTTGGTCATTCATCCTAAATATTCTCACATACCATATTGAAAATATCATTGTATTCTTGGACATTGAATGAAAGAATATCAGACTTTGAATGAGTTACTAGACAAGTATCACTTCACTAATACCGAATATTTTCCTATCATCCCTTAAAACACCATTTCCTTATCATGCCATAGTTGCAAATTCTTTCATTCTCACTATTTCATGATCCTTTCCATTATCACCCTTGGCTCATAATTATTTTTCCCTTGTGGACACAAGTAGTTGTTAGACTTTTTCCTTGTAATGCACTTGTCTATGTCTCTTAACTATTTTATTCATTTTCTCTTAACTATTTAAGATTGAGAAACCAATAACTTTGTTAATGGTTGACTTACATTTACATTACTTGTTCCTTTTTTTTAAACTTTCATGTACGTATCGTGTTCCCCCATGTTTTGTATCTGATGTCTCTCTCTCTTTGTACATTTCTTCTATTTGCATCTCTATTTTTCTATTTGTCATGCATCTTTTATTTTTCTATTTATTTTTTGTGTTTTCCTTTTAGGGATGACCCAAAGCATAGAGATGCCCTATGTCTCTTCCATGTTGACCCAAAAGGTCCTTGTCTTTTTCTCTTTTTTTTTGTGTTTTCCTTTTGTGGATGATGCAAAGTGTAGAGACACCCTATGTCTCTTCCATGTTGACCCAAAAGGTCCTTATCTTTTTCTCTTTTTGTTTTGTGTTTTCCTTTTGGGGATGACTCAAAGTGTAGAGACACCCTATGTCTCTTCCATTTTGACCCAAAAGGTCCTTGTCTTTTTCTCTTTTTTGTTTTGTGTTTTCCTTTTGGAGATGATGCAAGGCATCGAGACTGCAATGTCTCCTTCATGTTGACCCAAAAGCTTTTTCATTTTCTTTCACCTTTTTCATTTTCATTTCCTTTTCACTTGTGTTTTCCTTTTGGGGATGATGCAAGGCGTTGAGACCACAATGTCTCTTCTATGTTGACCCAAAACACACTTTCTCTTTCCTTTATTTTCACTCTCTTTGTGTCATTCGTCTAGTTCTATGTGCTTTGGGGAATGATGGTTCTAAGATCTTTCATAAAAATATTTCAATAACAAGTATACTGACCCCAAATCCATAGATCCCTTATGTGTTTGATGTTCTTTCTTTTTTGGGGGGAAACTCATTTTCTTTATTTTTCATATTCATTGACATGATACAACCTAACTTCGAAACATATGACTTGGCATAGGGCTTTCCAGATTGGTTCTCATGTCTTGTTTTCTTTTTTCTTTTTCTTTCCTTTGCTACTTTAAAGTAATTGCTCAAAGAACAATGTGTAGCAATTTCTTTAAAGTGGGGGAAATACATTACCATTAATTCATTTTCATTATTGGTTCCTAGTGTAGCCTTATTGTTTATATGATGTGTTTGTTACTTTGTGGATGACATTGGGCATGATGTCCTTCATAAGTGTGATCTATCTTAGCATATTACATTCCTCTTGGTGGCTTGATGTGACACACTACATCCCCTAGGTTGTGAATATACTATTCTTTGATTGGTCCTCTCTTGGAGACATTACATACAATGTTCCCTAAATGACTAACATTACATGAACTTAACAAGAATCCTTTGAACATATCTTGCATTACATTTTTGTATTTTTCATTTTTAAATTATTAAATTTTACTTTTTTTCCACCTTACATAACACAACTTGCATGACTATGGTACCCTTTCTTTTTGTTCATAAACATTTTTTTGCTTTGTGGCACCTTGTTAAAGCTATCGAGAGGTATAACTTTAATATGGTTGACTAGGAAGCCCACTTAGCTGCATCACTTTTCCCCATAGCCACCTTTGTGTTTGTGAGTGCATACCAACTAGCGTATGTATCTTACCTTTTGGGATTTCTCACCCCACAGACAGTCAGAAGTTCCATTGCCCCAAAGTGAGTACATTTGGGCCTTCTCACCCAATAGACCATCATATGTTCTATTGCCCCAGAGTGAGTATATAGTCTCTTTTAGCCTAGATCTAATTGACAACTAGTTGGACTGACAATCGAAGCTTCATTTGATTCTCAATGTTTATGTTTTCATTTGTTCTTATGCTTATTTTTCCATGAGATCTTCATCCTAGGGGCTTGATCATCCCTCTTGATCGTTGTCATTTCATCTTTCTCACGTAAGTGCATTTGAATGCTCCTCTCGATGTTCATGGCTACTTTAGTGTGAGTTTGAAGCAGGTTCATCCTCTCACTAAAGTGGGGGCTAAATGTGTCATAAAAAAGTGGGCCCTTGTCATTTTCATGGACTTTTAGGTTTTGTTTCATAGTGTTTGATCTATTTTTATTTATTTATGATGTAACATGGCTTGAACATGCATATTTAGGTACTAAAATTCAAATAATGACATCTTGTGGAGGTGTTGTGAAGTCTTGTAAGACATTTCTATACTCTTCTAGACTCTATTTATTACAATTCACCTAAAAATCACCTTTTTACTCATTATCAAGTCCTATTTTAAAGTGTTGTAAAGTCTTTTAATAAGATTTCACACTTTCCTAGGCACAACTTCACTATTTACCCTTTCTTGTGACTTATTTGACCCATTTATGCCCTCATATGCTTTAATTAAGTGTATTTTTTAATGTAAGCCTGATAAACAACATTAAATGCAACACAATTCCCAACACTCTTTTCCATGTCCTAGGTGGGACCCATTCACCATGGGTGGCGAATGAGTCCCCCTTGGCTCCAAATAAAAAAAATTTAAAATTTCCTTTTGGGTTTTTATTAAAAAACACTTGTTTTCAGCCTATGATGAGGTATGAACAGTTAACTAAGGCACAAGATTGTATAAATAAGTGATTTTCAGCTCATTTTACATCTCCTACAATCTTCTCACTCATTCAAGTATTCATTCACACATCTAAGCAATCAAGCATCTTACAACATCAATCCAAGCATTATTCAAGCACTTGAAGCATCCTTTGACATTACTTCATATTTTTATCATCAAGGGTTTGGTATGTTGATAGCAATTGCATGTTATTAGTTTATCATCCTCTTTCATTTCATTGTTTCATTAAGGGTTTGATTACCAAAAGTGGGGTTTGACCAAGGAAAACCCCTATTTTCTAACCCTCAACCATTTTTCCCCTATTGCATGTGTGTTTGTAGACCTAGGTATGTAGATTTAACAAGTATTTTTGTGTTGAAAATTGGTCTACAAGTCAACTAGGTGCTTCAAGTCAACTCATTCATATTTCATGCTTGGAGAAGGTTTTCTGTCTATTTCCTATAGAATTGACTTTGGAAACCCACCAATCAAATATTTCCAAATTTGGTGTTGCAAAGTTGTCTCCTGATTTTCCAAAATTTTGGGATAGGATTGATTTTCCACTAGTGGCTAATGAGTCCCACCTTATGACTAAAAATTTGAATTTTGTTAGATTCTGGATCTTGATAGTTAGAAACTAGTTTCTGACACTTTTTCACTAGTAGGACTAATTTGTACAATTGTATGTGTGTAACGTGATCCCCTATACATTTTTTTTATGTATCTCTCTCTTTGTGACATTTCTCTAATTGTATCTACATTCTTCTATATGTCATAAACTTTTATCCTTTTCACTTATCTTGTGTTTTCTTTTTTGGGATAACACAAGGTGTCGAGACATTCATATCTCTTCCAATTTGACCAAATTTTTTTTCTTTATCTTTTTACTTGTCTTGTGTTTTCCTTTTGGGGATGACACAAGGTGTCAAGACATTCATATCTCTTCTATGTTGACCCAAAATAAATTTTCTTTGTTTTTTCTCTCTTTGTGCCATTCTTCTAGTTCTATGAGTAGTTCGGGAATGATGATAGTTCCGAGCTCTCTTAAAAAAATTGTAGCAAGAACATACTAACCCTAAATCCATGGATCACTCATGTTTTTGGAGTTTCATTTTCGGGGGAACCCCTCTTTCCTTTTTTATGACATGGATTTATTTGGAAACATATGACTTCGCATAGGGCTTTTCAAATAGGCTCACATTTCTTCTTTATTATTAGCATTTATCATTTTCTACTTTAAAGCAATTGCTCACAACATGGTGTTTAGAAATTTCTTTAAAGTGGGGGCACATATTGGCATTATTTTTTTTGCATTTTTCAAGTTTCATGTTGTATTCTTCTTACTTCATGAAATACGTCTATTGTGTTGTGGTTAAATTGGGTGTGATATCCTTCAAGAGTGTGATCTCTCTTAGAATGTTATATTCCTCTTAGTGGCTTGATGTGACACATTGCATCCCCTAAGTTGTGAATCTTATATTCTTTGATTGGTCCTCTCTTTGAAACATTAGACATGATGTTCCCTAGGTTAAGACCTTACATGAACTAAGAAAAAATCCTTTGAATGTTCCTTACACTATGTTGCATTTATAATTTATGTTATATGGCCACCTTGCATAACACACATTGCTCACCTATGGAGCCATATTATTTGTTCATGAGTTCTAAGAATACAAAGGTTTTCCTGCCTCATGAAGCTTGAAGTTCATTGTTGTGTGGCACCTTATCAAAGCTACCAGGAGGTATAGCTTTGGTCTAGTTAAATAGGAAGTTGAACTTAGGAATGACTTTCACATAGCTGCATGCTTGTGTGTTTGAGCGCATATCGGCCATGTGCATATGTGTCTCACCTTTTGGGATACTCACTCAATAGAAATTTTGAAGTTTCGTTGCCTAAGAGTGAGCGTGCACTTTTCAGACAAATAACTTAGATTTGATCCACAACATGTGGGAGAAATGGTCAAAGCTTCATCCACCCCTTTTTTTCTTTATTGTCTCTTTTTCTTTGGCAGTGTATGATTGTGCCTTACAGTTACTCCTTATATCATTTTCATTTGTTTTCTTTTCTTCCTATGTTGGTTTGTCATAATATATTGATCCCGGGGGCTTGATAATCCCTATTTATCATTCTTGTCCTATCTTATTAGTATGGGTACACTTGGACCCCTCTTGATGCAAGTTTGTCTACTTTAGTGTGAGTTTGAAGCAAGTTTCTCCTCTCACTAAAGTGGGGGCTAAATGTGGCAATGAAAAATGTATCCCTTTATATTTTTGTGCTTGTTTAATCCCTCCTTGTTAAATTAAAATTAATGTTGCCTTGATTTAGTGTTCTAATGTGTTGACACATTCACATTAGGTCTTGGGCCCTTGTAAACTAAATGGACTTAGTTGTGCCTTATTTAAGGTGTTGTAATGTGTTGTATTAAAATTTCACACTAATCTATGGTTTGCATTATTATATGGGTTTCTTTATGCCTTATTTTCCCTTATTTTGCATCCACAAGCCTTAATTAATGCATCTTTTTTAGGATAATCCTAAAAAAAACCAACATCCAATCATAATTTAGGTGTTTTTAGATTGTATGGCCTAGATCTAGTGATCTGGGACTCATACACCACCTTGGGCATATGGTTCCCACCTATGTTTTGAGGGATCAACTTGCATTTCACATTAATCTAAGCCTTTCTTGAAAACTGTCTCAAAGCCTAGCCTAATGGGATTCATATGCCATTTCTAACATATGAGTCTCAGGTGACCTAAATCTAAATTAAATTTAAATTATTGAAAAGAATTTTTTCTCCTATATCTAATGTTAGCTTGTAGTGTTGTAATTTCTAAAAAAATGGCATAAACAAGTATAAATACAAGGTTATTTCACTCATTTTCACCTAATACTTTCATGAGAGTATTGCCTATACAAAATTTGAGTTCATGAGAGTATCCAATGGCCTTCAAGAGTTGATTATCTAGTGTTTTGGAGCATTATTCAAGTATCAAGCATCATGTCAAAGTCGCCATGCATCATGTTTGTGTTTGAGCTAACAATTATGATTTAGGGTTCCATGATTCAAACAAGCATTCAATTCAAGATCTACATCCATTCGAGAAACTTCATACATGTTTACAATATTTAATTTCTAGGGTTTTGTGAGTTTCAACACTACATTGTTTCCATTCATCATTTCTCCTTCACATTTGACTTTATTACAAGGTTTGACTAGCAAAATTGGGTTTGACCAAGGAAAACCCCTTTCTAGTAACAAAACAACATTTTTCGCTCTCTTTAGTGTGTAATTTGTAGGTCTAGGTTGAAGATCTTCTAAGGAGAAATATTGGAAAGAAGTTGTCAAGTTGAAAATTTTTCCAAGTTTCCACCTTATTTGAAAGATCAATAAAAGACATCTATAAAGTATAATTCAACAATTTAGATCCAAAAATCAAATTGAGAAGACAAAGTAGAGATGGAAGAGCCGATTCAAATTTTGACTCTTTTGAAAGCCCAAGTAGGACTGATACACCACTTTTGGCATATGAGTCCTAGTATAGTATATTTTCCACTTTTCAAGTGCTCTAGACTTGTCTCAACTAGATTTTTATTCCAGTCCAAAATTCGTAATCTGGGACTAAATCACGCAACCTAGCGTATAAGTCTAGTGTGCTTTAAATTCAATAGTTCTAGCATTTTAGGTCTTCATTCAAGCTACTACATAATTTTAGGTTCCCCTCTATACTTTTCCATTTTACTATTCTATTTTGTATTCATTTCTAGGCTATTTATGATTGTTTCACATATCATTTGGTTTAATCATTAGGAATTGTATTTAATTTGTCTTTCTAAGCCTTAGCTTGGCGGTGAACCCTTCTTTAGTTACTAATCATACCCTAGGACAACCTTTATCATATCTCTTTCCCTCATTTGATCCTTAGATTGAGATCTATAGGGTTTTCTTGAGTGAAACAAGAGTGTGAAGTAGGAACCCTTTCCCCTAAAGGATAAGGCCCCACCTATTTCCCATTGTTTCAAGGTTTTAGGGATAGCAAGATTTCATAGTGTACAAGCTTCATTTTTAGATTTAGAACCTCTTGGACAAGTACACCAAGACCCATTCACCATTTATGAAATTATTCTCTAATAAATTTGTAGAAACAACAAGATTTCACCAGGTGCACAACATTCCTTATTCTCAGTTTTTCTAGAAAATTTTGTATTTTCCACTTATTTTGTGATAAATATCTTCATTACATCTTATAGATTTAGGTTTAGAGTTGTTTTTCTAGTTGAATATTTCCTCCCCAAAGTGTTATTTAATTCACCACCCTATCCTTGCATAAAGGAGAAATTGCAAGATCCCCAAATCTTTACTTGGCTCACCTATTGCTTTGATAGTCACTTCAAGGTTTAGATCTGATTTCTTGAATGAAATAGTAGAAAAGAGGGTTACATCATAGCCCCCCTTTTCAAATTTGCATCCAATACAGCCTAAGTGTCTAGAGAAACTTTCCAAGGATTTTGGAATCATGATATATGACATAGGATTTACAAGGTGGATGTCACTTAATCCTAAAATTATCCTACTTGACATCAAAATTGTAAATACACCCATACAAATCACAAAAAAAGGAAAAAATTCCCTTAGCCAAACATGCACCATCTGAATTTTCACCATGATTTCATTCTCTAACAAGATACATGCAAAAGAAACCATGATAACTCATCACCAAGCAAGAAACTCCTTTACTTCCTTCAACATGCCACCTATGGAAGGAAAAAGGAACATGCCAAGGTGAAACATATTAATTGTGACTAAAAATTACACCAATATTTACATGAAAAGAAGGAACAAATTGAAAAAATGACAAAGTCTCTGAGTAGATTCTTTATTCATACTACTTGGAACAAAAACCACAACAAATTGCAACTCATGCAAGATAACCATACCTCAAACCATGGTATACCAAATAGTGATAAAACTACATCTCATCCACATAGCAACCCAAAATATACAATCAAATCTTTGTATATCCATCCTCGTATCTCAATGCGACATACAAATGAATAAATGACCTTAGACTAGGCCAAATAACAATTTTGCATAAAGAATGATTGGTATTTGAAATGAGGGGCGAAGTGCAAGTTAATGGAGCTGGGTGAGAATCTCCTACTTCCTATCCTTTTGTTCAAGTTGATTCTGGTTCTTCTACCAGGTAGGGTGGGTCTCCTAAAGTCACTCACAGGATTTTTGAGTTTCCTCCTATCCCTTCTATCTAAGAAAAGGCACCCACACCACTTTACTGGAAAGATATTTTTTCCCAAAAAAGCAAGTGCGGTCGGGGATTGGGTCTAGATTCTATATTCGAAGGAGGGTACCACTTTAAAAATCAAGGACCCCATGCTAGATCATTCATTAGCGAAAATGGAAAATTTTCTAATTGGTAGATTTGTGGGAAGGTAGCCTAATATTGAGACTATTCACAAGTGGAATTCTTCCTGGTGAGCAACAAATGATACTTCACCATTTCAGCCCTTTCGAAAGGTTTATTCTACTTCAAATTCTCCCTTCATGAGGACTACATGTGTCTACCCTCACTAGTGGACCTTGGTTCTTTGGTAAAAAGAGTCTCGTTTTGTGCAATTGGAGACCTAGCTTTGATCACACTACACATTTGGTGGCTTCACTCCCAACCTGGGTTCTACTACATTTCCTTCCTCTAGAATTCTTGGAAAAATAAATTATTGTAGGAGTTGCCAACTCTTTTTGCATATTCCTTTCTTTGGATTATTTCACGAAGGAACATACCAAACTTATGTTTTCTTGGATTTACATCAACATTAAACCAAATAAGGTGCTCTTGATTTCATTTATTCTAGACTCCAAGCTTGGTAAATGGTCTCAAGGCATTGAATATGAAAACTCTACTTTGTTTTGTCAAAAAAATTCTACTATTGGCCATCTATGTATTGCTTGCCGCAAATGTTTTCTTAAGACCCATTTGGGTAAAGAAAATTTTGTGGCCCCCTCTTCTCTTGGGCTTGATGTTGGTTGATCCAAAATGGCACTAGTGTTGTACTCAATGGCTCCTTCATTATCCCTTGTGTTACCTATCCCTACATCCTAGGAGATCACTCTCCCTAATTCACTACTCCCCTTGTTTAGTGTCTGTGCATGCTAAGATTTATCTTTCTACCTAGGACTCAGTGTTCCCATTCCTCCCTAGATATCTTTCAATAGAACAAGGTTTCCTCTTGAATTCTCATTTTCTTGATCCTAGTTCGTAGGTTGCGGCTCTAGACATGACCTTCCTACCGAATGGTGACCTTGGGTTGAATTTAGTGGTTGTTTCTGATGAGATTCTTGATGAGGTAGTATCTATGTTAATTTATTTCATTGCTATCCCCTCTCCTATAGTTGTGTGTTAGGCTTGTCTGCTTAGTCCTTCCAAGTTGACTACCTCTCAAAATTCAATTGATGTGGGCACTGTTGCTAAGGCTAGAATGACTCATAATAAATTCACTAGACAAAAAAATACAACAAGAGATATTGTGAATGAAAATCATAATACTTTGGAGCAGGTTGGCTCTAGGTGTAGTAATAAATTTTGATCCTCTCATGGAATATCTGAGGGATTAATAGGCTTCACAAGAAGCATATTGTCAGATGTTTCATTTATGAGTTCAATCCTAACATTCTCCTTTTACAAGAAACTTAAATGATTGTTACTGAGTTCGAGCCTAACATTCTCCTTTTACAAGAAACTTAAATGATTGTTACTGAGTTCGATAAATCTAGCAATTTTGTTTGGCCAAATTCTCTATAATTTTTTGGTGGATGCAATTAGGGCCTTTGATGGGATGGTAACAATATATAAAACCTTTCTCAAAGGTTCACGAATCTCTAAAGATAAATTTTTTCTTAATGTTATATTTTATGAATGTTTTGTCCACTTCATTACTAGGTGTTATCCAATGACTATATGCCTAATAATATGGCTCAAAGGAGGAATAACTAGACCAATCTTTTGGGATATAAGAATACTTTCCTACTTAGTAACTAGATGGTGATGGGAAATTTCAATACCCCCCTCTTTCTGTTTAAGAAGTAGGGTGGTATTCTAGACCTTTTCGATAGCATGTTGGACCTTACTCTTTCCTGTATGATCATAGCTTGAATAATCTAAACCTTGAGAGAAATTATTTCACATAGTCCAATAAACACATGGGTGACAATCTATTTTAGGTCAGGTTAGATCATTGTTTGGTATCCTCCAACTGGGATATTTCCTCCCTTTCTTTGTCTTCTCTTCTTAATATTGAATCTAACTATACTTTGTTTCTCTTGCACTAGAATACCCCTCCCCATAAGGCTAAGAGGCCTTTCATTTTAAGTTTGTGTAGACATAATACCATCATTTTAGGGGCCTTCTCAATACATGGTGGAATGGTAGGGGCTTTGGTTTTTCTATGTTAAATCTAGCTTTCAAACTCAAAAAACTGAAACTTAATCTGAAGGAATCGAGTAGTTGTTTTGGTAAAATCTTTGAGAAAAAAATGTCTCTTAAAGACAACTTCGATAGGTTCAAAAAAATAAGAATCTGGTGCTTGGGTTAATCTCATTGTAAAAAAAATGCTTTGGTAAGTGAACTCCATAATATTTTTGAAAAGAAAGAGGTCTACATGAAACAAAGTTCCAAGAACCAATGGCTCTAGGAGGAGGATAAAAAACTCCAGGTTCTTTCACATGATGGTTTTAAGACATAGTAAGCCAAACACTATTTTTGAGTTGGTTCTTGATGATGGTTTAGTGATGAATTTTGAGGATTATTTGGCTTTTGCTAGTGTTTCTTTATTTCATAGCCTTCTCAACCCTCCCTTGATGAATCATCTAGCAAGTGACATCCTAGATGTTATTCCCCTTTCAGTATCCTAGAAAGAGGTTCTATTTAAGGAAAGAGGTGCTTTGGATGATGAGATTCAAGAGGTGTTTTCCCTTATCCCTTTCAAGGCACCTAGCCTCGATGGTTTCCCACTTTTCTTATTTCAAAAGTTTTAGGATATCATTGGTAAGGATTTCTTTGCTATTGTGAATAAATTCTTTTCTACTGGTAATATTCTCAAAGAATTGAATAACACCTTCATTTTCCCAATCCCCAATAATTCAAGGGCCAACAAATTGTCTAATTTTTTTCCTATCAGCTTCTATAACATGTTCTATAAAATCTCCTCTAAGTTGTTCATCATCACATTTGACCTTCTTTGAACAAGCCGATCCATCCTGCCCAACAGGATTTGTTATGGGGCGGAAAATTATTGATGCTTTTATACTGGTGCACAAAACCCTTCACTCCATGAGAAAAAAATAGAAAAGAAAGTATGGCTATTAAGCTGGATATTTCCAAAGCCTATGACAAAGTGTCCTAGAATTTTTTGTTTGAAGTTCTTCACAAATTTAGTTTCTCTAGTAAATTCTTGAAATTCATGAAAGGTTGTGTCACCTCCCCTAGGTTTTCTATGATTATCAATGATACCATATAGGATTCTTTCTCATCTTCTAGTGGAATATGCCAAGGGGATCCCTTGTATCCTTGTCTCTTTGTAATGACGGGTGAGGTTCCTAGCCGTAATTTTGAATTAAAAGTTTTGAATGGTACCTTGGCTAGTTTTTCCCTCTCCTTTATACATATCAACTAATTTCTCATCAACAATTTTTTCATGATATTATTTTGCCAAGGGAAGCTACACTAAGTAATTCTAAAGGTTGAATTGATGTCCTTAAAAAAATTCCTATAGCTTTTGGGCAGTACATCAACTTCACAAAAAGTGTCATATTTTTTTCTAAATGTTTACCCTCTTCTTCAAGATAGGATTTCTATAATCCTCAATTGAAAAATCCTTCCCTTTCCCTCAATGTATCTGAGCATGCCACTTACTATTAGCAAGGTGGATAATTCTATTTGGTCCACTCTTTTAAAAAGAATTCAGAGAAAACTTATTGCTTGGAAGGGGCTCTTCTCAGTAATGATAGTAAGCTCATGCTTAGATCAACCCCTTAAATTATGGTTTTGTACCTTATGTCTCTATCTTTTATGTATATTGTGTTGCCAAAGAAACCTTAAAAAATTTAGTAAAGATTTATTTGGTTGGTGACCAAAGAGAGGAGTTGGTTCTCTTTGGTGAATTGGGACACTATGTGGTCTATGAAATGTTATGGTAGACTACAAATGAGATAAAAAATATAGATGAACATGGCTCTTATAACTAAAATTTCTTGGAAGCTTCTGAACAACTAGGTACAATGGATATCCATCATCAAAGAAATGTATTTGTAGGGTCTGGATTTCCTCTCTCTACTGGACAATGGTGCTCTCCCTCTTGGTTCTATCATCTTGAATAACCTCTTAAAATCCAATAATTTTGTTTCTTTGGAATCCTCTTGGGAGGTCAAATTTGGTACTTTGGTCTCTTTCTCAGACGAGAAAGGGCTTTCTTCATTGGTTGGTGAAGGTAGATCTATTTGTTCAACTAGGAGTCTAAGGTTTTTAATTACCTAAATACTTCTATTGTTTTGACCCAATAGAAGATTGATCCCAATTGATTCGACCCCCCTCCATCTGGATCCTGAAGAGCTTCTTAGGATGGTTAAGAATAAAAAATTCTTTCTTTAATTTTTCAAACTCTTTTATCTAGGTGGCTTCTAAGGATGAAAATTACTTTTCAAGGATCAGATACAATATTCTTTCCACAACCTAGGACCCCCTTTTTGAATGGACATGGATTTGCTGTAGGAATTCCCCCCAAGGTCAAATTATTCTAGTGTACTATTTGTCATAAAAGGATTCTCACCTTGAATAATTTGTAGAAGAAAGGCTTGCATCTCAAGTAACCATTTTTTCTTGTGTGAGAATAAAGCTAAGTCCATCTCGCACTTGCTTTTCCACTATTCTTACTCGTGGTGGGTTAGATAAAAATCCAACTCTTTTCAATGTTTGTTGGGTTTTGTAGAAGATTTTAAAGGTATTTTGGATATTTTGTGTCTATTAGTCTCCCACCCTATGCTGGTTGAGTTATGGTAGCAATCTCTTTAATTAACTAGTTGGGTGCTTTAGAAGGAGCACAATAACAATATTTTAAGAGAAAAAATACCTCCTTGGCAGGTGGTTTCCAATAATATTATTAGCCAAGTTGTTGAGAATATTTCCATAGCCTCTTGCATGCCAAAACATAATTGTAATAACCTAGAGTTATAGTCTATTGCATCCTCTTGGAACTTGCCAGAGATCGTGAATGCACTTTGATCTCACATTTTGTTAGATAGGAGCAATACTCCCTAGTCCCCCCAAACCTGGATGACTAAAAATTAACTTTGATGGCTCAACCAAACCTAACCTAGGTCGAATAGGTGGGATTGCAATCATTCATATCCACAAGGGTAATTTAATTTTAGCTTATGTGGTGAACCTAAGAGTACAATCATCCAACTTTGTTGAGGTGGCTATAGCTTTTCATTGCATTCAAATTACTACGCAAGTTGGGATTTCCAATTTGGTCATTGAGGAAGACTCTAGAAATACTCTCCTCATGCTAATGGGGAAGAATAATCCTTTTTAGGCAATCTAAGACCCCATTTCATCTGCTCATAATCTAATGATTTCCCTCAAAAATTGCATGGTTATTCACATGCTTAGAAATTAAAATTAAGTTGTTGATGTGTTTGTGAATAGTAGTACCTTCACACGAAATTTAGTAATATGAGATAATATTTTTCATATCCCTAGACATGTGTGCAAATTAATGAATGATGATGAAAAAGTACTACCAAATGGAGATCAAGCTAGATCTGTTGTTAGCTCTCTTTGAGATTTTTTCTGAGTTTCACTTATGGAAAATTAATTCTTTTAAGAAGTATTTTCATAAACTCATTTACATGTGGCTCTAGTATTTGGCATTTCTATAGACTATATTTCCTTGCTCTAAATTTTATGTTTTCTATGGGAGGTGAACTGGTTCAGGAAGAACCCATAAGGAATTTTGGGTGGTCTAAATACTGGATTTTGTCCTCTCTTGTACAATCTATTAAAAACTTCCATCATAAAAGAAAGAATTTACCCATCCACTAAGGCCTTATCTTTCGTATTTGTCATTACCAAGTTGATATATTTACCCCTATTATTAACTCTAGCATCAAAATTTCCCTAATTCTTGTAGAGCGAACTCATGTCAAACCTAAGGTGGGTTTTGAATTTCATGCTCCAAGCGAGCCCCTATAAAAAAAAATTAATGAAATTTTAGAGACAGTTAATTTCCAAAACAACATTATCAAGTGTAAGAGGGGAAAAAACCATGTCAAGGCCCTAGGTCATGGAGAGCCAAGAGCGGAAGGATTCCCTAACTTAGCTCACTCTAAAAGGATGCTACAAAACCAGGGACAAGAATGATGAGGACTATAAATTACTTCAATCACTATTCAGACCTGAAATCAAAATTTAGGCTAGGTGAGCCGATTTTCAAATTCAATACTATACCTCAGGTAGCTCTCTTCCCAAGGATGAAAGTGTGGTTCTTGGATGAAAACATGATGCTCTAGTGTCTCTCAGGTGGATTGGCATCCATATGACCATAGGATATAGAATACAATATGAACCACTAGACAACAAGCTAACGACCAAGCTAATCACAACTAAATAAGCAAAATAAAATTATAAAGTATGAGAAATATAAACATAGGTGATAAAGTAAATAGATGAGAGCTAGAATAATGAAGATAATCTCACCAAGGCATAAGTTCGCCAACTAGCTCCATCAACACATCCACCTACACACAAGAAAGAGGGGAAATTTTTTTGGGGCTATATAGGGGCCTACCTTAATCAGACCCCCATTTTGGTTTTACCACCTCCATGGAAAACTAAATAGCAATGAGATAAATATGAAATAAAGAAGTAAAGAAAGAAAGAATGCAAATAAACACTACAAAACAATAAAGAGCTACTCAACCAAATCATAAAGGAGAGGAGTGGAATGTTACCACCTCCACCAAGACCTCACTAACCAATGGAAGAGAAAGAAGGGTAGGAACAATCACAATAGCCTCGATTGTGATGAAGGGAGGTCTCACAAGACCTCAAGCCCATGCTGCAATGAATTGCTTTGTGGAGTTGAAGAAGTGTTGTTGTTGCAGTGGAGTGTTGAAGTGCTACTTGAGATTGACAAGAATGTTGGAAATGCTTGAGAGTTAAAAAGAAGGATAGATTGAATGCTTAGAGATCAGAGTGAAGTGAGAATGAATGAAACTGAAGGAGAAGAGGGAAGAATCTATAATTTTTCAAGGTTGGTTGGTCAAAGAGGGACGTTACAAATTGACCCCAATCAAAAGTGTAACACCTTTGCCAACTTCATATGTAGGAATCTATAATGGACGTAAGAGCATCGTGCATACGTCTACATGCCATGCACATGTCCCCAACAAATATTATCCCAATGACACAACAAATAGATGCCAAGTGGAAGGAAGGTAGCTAGATGATGTGGAATTGTGACTTAGGATTTTCCTTTCTAAGGTGAGGATGTGTAAATGGGGAATTTTTGTAAGGGGTTCAAATTTTCTCCTATACATTTTCCCCCACTTTAGTGAGCAAGAATACTAATCAATGCTTTGGTATAGTAGATCAAAGAGTTAGTAGGGTTAGAAAAATATACCTGAACTATCAAGGAAGCTGACCATGACCTGGGGAGCTTGAAAGCATAGGATGGAACAAAAGACTCCATAGCTCTGTAGAACTATGAAGCTACATAAGGTACATTGAAGACCCTCAAAAAAATGATGGAAAAAATCTTACAAGATGAAAGTGTATTGCATGCCTGCAAATCTGCAAGGAGGCAACCCCTAATATTTCTCACATGATGGAATCCTGGTGATGTATGCACCTTGTAGGCTCGCAAACCTAGAAGAAGGTATCCCCTAAGATCTCTCGCATGAAGGAAACCCTAATGAAAAAAGTCCCTTATAGGCCCATAGACTTGCAAGGAAGCTTCCCCCAAGATCTCTCACATGGAAGAAACCCAAAGGAAAGAGTGCTTTACAAGCCCGCAGACCTCGAAGGAGGCATCCCCCAAAATCACTCACATGGAGGAAACCCAAAGGAAGGAGACTCTATAGAGTCATATCAGAAAGCAACTTTATAGACATGCCTAAAAAGTGACATGATTTCTTGTAGATAAAGAATGCCCAAAAATAAAATGGACACATAGGAAATCAAGTAAAAATTCATGCAAACCATCAAAAAATTGGAAAGCTTTGAAAGGAATCCCTTGGGAACCCGATGTGCAAAAGGGGGGTCCGGTCAAGGGATGTGTTGTTTGAAA
Organism: Sequoia sempervirens; assembly: GCA_007258455.2. Lineage (NCBI taxonomy): Eukaryota > Viridiplantae > Streptophyta > Pinopsida > Cupressales > Cupressaceae > Sequoia > Sequoia sempervirens. The sequence goes on along the minus strand of VDFB02271358.1, from coordinate 414,708,169 downwards.
GTACAAAAGATTTTTTTTCTCGAATCAATTCATCATCAAGTAATCCTTTCAAAAGATGTTCACTTCATCAAGGAATTCAAAAGGAAGAAAATTCCCCCCCTCACAGGGAGGGTAAAAGGTACTTCTGCCTCAGAGGAAAGTTCCCAAGTTCTTTCTTTGTGAACCCATGATGAAGGAAACACATTCCATTAGGGGTCCTACCCATGAATGTGATTCAAAAAGGTTTGCAAAGATTCACAAGAAAATATTTGTTGGAAATGAATCATACATTTTCTAAAATTTGAAGTGTTATAGAGAAGAAGTTGTCACACAACAGAGGGACAACTCAATAAAAGAAGAGAAAAATAAAAGAAAAGAGAAGAAGAGAAATAAATAGAGGGTATAGGAGGATTTGGGTTAGTAGGGTCAGATCTGCTCATGTTTCTATAAATAATAGGTAACTGCGATGCAAGGTGAAATATCATCAATCCCTAACTAGATCAAGAAGAATGCATGAAAAACAAAGTAAAAATAAAAAATTGGGTCAACATTGAAGGGAATCCTAAATGCCCCCAATGCTTTGCATCATCCCCAATTTTCTGAAAGTCATGCGCAAACATGGAAGAATGATGATACAAATAGAAGAAGGTTTACGATACAAAAACCATGCCTATATCTAAGCACCAACAAGGGTGACAAGGGTCATCTAGGAACACATAAAATGAGTATGGGGAGAACATCATGATACACACACACATCTAATCTAAATATAAAGAAAAGGCCTCCCCTTAACACTCATTGGCCAAGAGGTCATCAACTTCCCACTCCAGATCATCAAAAGGGGAGGGAGGATGAGCCTACAATGGTAGAATATTAAGGGGAGGAGCTTCCAACCCTCCCACAACAAGGGCTAAGGAAGAAGGCCCCATAAGGTCTCCTCCACTCAACTCTTATAGAGCTATGGTCAAAAATTTCATGAAGATCACCAACAAGGCCAAAAATTCATCTAGAGAGTTAAACATGCACTTAACTGGAGTTCCATTTCATACCTCAATGAATGGAGAGGGATGCATTGGAGATTCACCGCTAGGATCACTGAGTGACTCAGGAGCGGTGATGAACCTAGGGGACGTTAGGGCTAGTTCCATCACTAAGACAAAAGAGGCCAACATAGGACCACCCTTCGGCAAAGGTGGGATTCTCTTATGCTCTCCATTATTGGAGGGGACACCTTCTACCTTTTGCTCCATCGAGGGATGTGAACTCCCTATAGATGAGGAAGGAGGTGTGGAGTAAGAGGTGGAGAAAACTACAATAGATACTACCGAAGTGTTCAATCTATCTACAAGTTTTGGGAAAGGAGGGATGTCTAGAGGGGACATCAACAAGGGTGGCTCAACCGAAGGAGTGATGAACACCTACACCTTTTTGGGGTCAAGTGCACTCATGATAGGAGTTGGAAGTGATATGGATCTTCATTGAACGGTCCAAGCAAAGGAGAGGAGAGAGGATGACACAACAGGAGGACTTAAATAATGGGTGGTAATCTCTTCTTCCTTCCTCTATAAGGTAGTCTACTCAGCAATGAGAGCCTTTTTTCAGTGCTTGTGCTCATGTGCAAGGTATTTTCTGTGACTCTTTGAGCTAAAGGCTAGAGTTTGTGAAGGAGTAGAAGACTCCTACTCAGCCATGGGAGTTTCCACCATAGGTGTTTCCAACGGAGGGGTAGACTCCTAAATGAGAGCAAGAGGAGTAGATTGAGAAGCAATAGCGGGAGTCAGCTCTAGTGCCTCAGCACCAGTCCTCTTCCCATTTACTGCTTTGGGAGTAGGAGTGGTGGGAGGCCATGGAGGTTGATACATAGAGAATTACCCTCGAGGACCTTTCTTCCTTCCATACAGGTAGTACCACGATCCAAGGGGTTTAGTAGGAAGATCCAATATCTTGATTTTAGGTCTACACCAAGTAGGTACCATAGGATTTGGTGGATAAAGGCAAGACTTCTCATCCAAAAATCTTTTTTGGAAAGAGAACGGGAGAGTCATCCTAAGGATGGGGTAACTTCTCTTTTCCATTACGACAAGAGGGGGAAGCTGGATGTTGTGTCGGGAAGGGTCAAATTCGGCCTTCCCTTGCCCCCAGTCTTATACTTCACATAACTCTTGTAAAGTAGGTTCATCCTTGGAGGAAGTGGACCGATTGGGGTGGGCTAAAAGTGATGCAATGAATATCACCCATGGGATACTAGAGTCTAGTATTATGCACCATGTGCACAACACCTTCATGGGAGAACTTTAAACATTTGTGGATGACATAGGTGATTCCATTCATAGAAGATAGCCAAGGTATGCCTAACTTCACTCTAAACAAATATAACTCTAGAATAACATCGAAGACTATGTCTATAGCCCTAGGTCCAACTAGGGTGGATAGATTTACTAAACCATAAGGTTTTATAGCAAGACCATTGATGAGTCCAATTTATGGCTCAATTTTGATAGAGTTTATTATCTATTTTTTGTTTTTGTCATAGATTTTGATACTTGGATGTTGACATTTTCATCTTATTTCCTCAAAATCCCAGACATTGGGCACAAGCTTACCTTTGTAACTTTTAAATGACATTAACATGCTATGTGAACTATCTATGTTAATTTTGCATGCGGATTAATGAATGTTACTTTAAGATAGTTATAGATATGGAATTTTTGTGTGTGCTAATTTTTTCATGTAGATATAATTAGAGCCTACAAACTTGAGGAAGATTTTTCCAATTGGTCATGCACCATAAAGGAAAACAAGGTGATCATTCAAAGGTCAATGGAGGGAAATTCCTAGTTCAAATCGAAGAATTGTAACTACCTTGTGAATGGTCACAATAGTTTGTTGAGAAAATATAGGAGTTATTGTTACGCTAGATTTACGTTAAGGCAAACAGGCTTGACGAGATTCCACACATGCATAACCTCCTTTCCACTTTCTATGATTTCCATAAAGTGGCGTTCTCCTAATTTTTTGGAGTTGACCACCTTGCTATGTAGTTAGTTAGTAATTTTTCCATCTATAAATAAAACCCAGATGCTCCTTCTCAGAAGGTTGATTGATCTGATATTGTACTCGTATTCTTAGTTTTTCAATAATACAGTTACATTGCTCTATTGTAATCATGCTTCTCAATGAATAAAATGAAGTTATATTATTTTCGGATCTGAGTTTATCTTACATCATACTCATCCAAGGGGGGTCACTTGGTGAGAAATCCATCCTTTAACTTAGTTATTACTTTTTGGTTCAACAATATTTATAAATCTGGCAACTATTTATTCCTGCAACCACTAGAATTCCATTATGTGACTATTCCTACAGTCAAAGAAGATAGAGTAGTTTCATGTCTATTTTCTTAGATTTTCATTTATGTCATTTACTTTAGCTTAGCATATTTTTTGGTTGATGTTTAGTACTTATGTTACTTCTTTCTAAGCAATTTACTTTCAACATTGTGTCTTTCTGAAGTTGTAGGATGAATATGGCTACTATGAATTCCTAAAGCACATACCATGCTGACCCATTTCAAGTCTATGTCCCTAGGTTGATAATTAAATGAACCTTCACAATGATTAAGATATCTATTTAGATTAGATGTCCAATCTATGAATCACAACATTAAGGTATTAGTTGTTAAGTCATTGTAGGAGGCCAACATTTTTGGCATCATTGTCGGGGATGGTGTCAAACTAGGAAGTTCTTTGGAGTCATTGATAGTTTCTTTCTTGCTATAGTATTTTTGAAAGTTTGTTCTCAATATACCCCTCATTTAGGAAGTAATGAATCCCCTATTCTTTCACCAATTATTTGTGTGAGTTGGTTGATGCTGAGTTGATACCACATGCATAGAGGAAGGAGAAGAGATGCTTATGGGAGATTCCTTCCTAATCATCCTAATCCATTTCAGCTAGAAGACCTTCCAAATCTGCCAGGAGATGAAGAAGAAGAGCCACACTCTTTTACTGATGCATTTCCCAATTTAACAAGTTCTAAAACTTCCTCTGAAGATCAAAATCTGATAGAGAACCCATTTGTTTTGGAACTCCATCAGGTAGGCATGGGTGATGCAAATAGAAATAGACCTAACCAACCAACTTTTTCATTCCCTATTGCTCATCAGAATGAAGTTGAAAACCTCAAAAATATCACTGCTTCAATCCTTCCTAAGTTCTATGGACTTCTCATACAAGACCTTGCTACCTTCTTGTTTGAGTTTGGTATTCTTTGCAGAAGCTATGAATATACCACTGATGCTAATAGGCTTAAGTTATTTCCTACCACCTTGAAAGAGGCTAGATGAAGATTTTTTATGAGCCTAGGAAAAAATACTATAGATACAAATGAAATGAAGACAAAGTTCCTTGATAAGTACAAGGAATATTGCAGGGGGAGTGACATGAGAGGAGATTAAATCTTTAGGATGCAATAGAAGGAAGATGAGAGCTTAGAGGATTACATTTCAAGGTTTTTTTTTTCCTACAGAAATATCCACATCATACACTCAATGAAGATTCCCAAAAGCTACTCTACTTGAGAGGGATTAATGAGAGTTGCATTGAGGCCTTAGACCTGATGGGAGGAGGAGATATCACCCAAGCTCCTTGGGAAGATATTAAGAAGCTATGTCAAAACTATTCTAGGGTAGCTTCAAAGAAAGGGAGAGCTTACCAATCCTCTATGGGTAAGTCATCTACCGGTGGCATTTCAAGGATGGATATTACTCACAAGTTCTTGGTAGACTTCAAGGAAGACATCATAAAAAATTTGGCTACTCAACTAGATACACTTCAAGCTAAAATGAAATATAAGGAGGCAAAGGAAATGTTGGCAGAATATTGCCCTCATTGTAGATAAAAGGACTACAGATGCAAGATGGTAGTTAATATCGACAGTAAGCAAATCTCACCTAAGTTCAAGCTAATCCAGGGTGAAGATGGCCAAGTCTACTACATTGCACAAAGGAGGCCATCGGCTCCAAGACAAGGTATGCCACCAGATACATTATCTTTTGTTGGGCCATATTTCAATTCTTATTCATCTTGTAACCAATGGAAACCCCCATACCCATCCAATTATGGAGGATATCCACAAAAACATTGGAATAAACCTCCAAATACCTGGCCCAATCACCAAAACCCTTCACCCTAGTGATAGAAACCTCAAGGGAATTGGCCACAGTTTCAAGGAAATTGGTAGCCACCTCTAAGAAACTGGCAGCAAATATCTCAATGGAGGGGAGGAAAAAAATGACCAAACCAAACCACCAATTACATAAAACCACCTTCTCAGACCTAGAAACCTACTATAATTCCCCCTCCTACTAGCTCAATTTCAAGAACACCTAGACATACTTAGCTACCAGATTAACCTACACCTAACCCAAATAACAAACCACAATAACAACCAGTCTATTTTGTTGATTTGAATCAATTTCTTGAATATGTTGTGAGCGTAAGTGAAATTCACTTGCATTCAAGAACTGCTTTTCTAGATCCTTCCACACCTATCATCACTGAGCTTCATGTGGAAGATGAGGAGCCTTTAAATGTCCCCATTCAGCCAAGTGTAACTAAAAATCCTAAACCTATCCAAGTCTAGTATACTGAACAAGAACCACCATTTCCTTAGAGGTTCGAAATTGTTAAACAAAAGGAAGAGAAGGAGCAAGGGTATGTGAAGGATCATCATGGAAAAAATAGGCCCTTAAGTAGCAAAAAATTCAGAAAAATTAGAGTTAGGCAACTTGACATAAAAATTTCAATAAGTTATCTATATTATTTCAAAAATATGTAAGAATAGAATTTGTAGCAAATTGAATGTAGTTTCTAAACTACTAGGTTTATTTGTTTATTTTTTAAAATCTATTTGGTGAAAATTTGAAATTTCAATGCAGTAGTACTTAGATTTTAGGCAATAAATAAGAAGTAGGTGTTTGTCTAACCACCCTAATCACAATCAAATGATAATATTTTTTTATAAGATTTTAGATATAAGTAGAGGACTCATGTATCGATGTGATGCATATTTTTTTGTAATTTGTTTCGAAGTAAATAATTAATAATGAATTTTTATTAAAAATTAAAAAAAATAAAAAAAACATATGTCTAACCACCTTAACTTGGTCAAAACTTCATGAAATTCATTTCTTTCTTTTTTAATCCTATATTATGTGAAGCATAGAATGTGATGCATGTTTTGGATTAAAAAAATGTGATACCGTTTGAAATATATAGATGTTTTTCAATCAGCCTATCAATTAGGAATTTAGTTGTAATTCAAAAAGAAAATGAATAATAATTATTTATTAAATTCAAAGTAAAGCATAATTTATATTGGTGGAAAGTTGAGAATCTCATTTATAAACCCTTTTGGTTTTATCAATTTTGGGTAAAAAAAGTCGTCAGCCACATCGCCTACAAAAACCCATCATATCGCCACTTTTTGGCCCATCATGATCCTACACATACCAAGAAACAACCTTTGATATTCTAGATTAGTTGAAGAATATATGTGTCGAGATACCTCTATTTCAGGCCATAAAATATGTTCCCATATATGGCAAAGAAATTAAGGAAGCATGCATCAAGAAGCTAGGAAGGCATAAGAAAGACCCCACTACAGTTCATGTGGTGGGACAACTGACTAACATCATGCTTGGGAAGGTGACTATTCCCAAATACAATGAACCAGGTAGTCCTATGGTAGGAGTTGTTATAAATGTGATCCAAATAAAGAATGCTCTCATTGATTTGGGAGTAGCAATAAATGTGATGACTAAGGATATCCTACAACAACTAAGTGTTGCAAGAATGAGACCTACTTCTACTATCCTGCAACTTGCAGATAGTTCCACTATTAAACCTAATGTTATAGTAGAGGACCTTGTGGTAACTCTAGAGTCTTGGGAGTACACGACAAATATCATGATGGGAAGAGCACGAAAAAGCTTATTCTCTACCCTCCTACTCATCCATCCCATGATAAGGATAACTCCATATGGCCACATGTTGGTGAAGAGGCCCAATAAGTTAATTCTGTGGCACAACTTATGATGTTAGGCATAAATTCTTTCATTCAACTTTAGGAAAAAAATGGGGTATTATCTAACATAATTCAGAATCATTGCACAGTGTAGGAAGCATCATCCTCTCATGCATCTGGTTCTACTGGTCCAAAGGAGACCCTTCTACCTGCTCTTCCTATAGCTGGGCCTTCTGCAACAACTAATATGTTTCATACATTGTTGCCACATGAACTTAAGGTACCAAGTATTAGTGAGACAACTATGATAGAGTTAACCACACAATTGCAAGTGTCAGAAGGAAAATACTTGAATATTAATAGCAAATTGAGTCAAGATCAGGAGTGGGCTTTGACATCTATTGAGGATCCACTAGCATGCATTCACATGGGATATCATGATATGAAGGGGTTGGACCCCAATCTCTGCACTCATAGGATATACATCAGAGATGATTGCACACCAGTGAGGCGACCGCATAGAAGAATTAACCTTGCATTGAGGGAAATTGTGAAAGGGGAACTATAAAAATTGCTAGATGCAAGATTTATCTACCCCATTTTGGATAGCCAGTGGGTACATCCCCATTGGTGATTGTGCCCAAGAAGGGAGGAAAATGGAGAGTGTGTTGACTATAAGGAGATCAACTATGCCACTAAAAAGGATCATTTGGCTTATGCAATGCACCTACAACTTTTCAAAGGGCACTCAATAGCATATATTTGGATATCTCACATGATTGCATGGAGATTTATATGGATGATTTTACTACCTATGGTGCTGATTTTAATGAAGAATTAGAAAATCTCTAGAGAGTCTTAAAGAGATGTGAAGAACATAATTCATCTTTAAACAATGAGAAATGCTTCATGATGATGTAGGAAGGTGTAGTCCTTGGCCACTACATCTCTCATAAAGGAATTCAAGTAGATCCTTCCAAGATTGAGGTGATCACCAATCTTCCTATACCTACAAAGAAAAAAGATGTCATAAGTTTCTTGGGACATGTAGGACACCATAGGAATTTAATCAAATATTTTAGCAAAAAGGAAGCACTATTGTACAATTTCCTAACTAAAGATGTTGAGTTTCAATGGACAGAGGACTGTGACAAGGAATTCTCTAATTTGAAAGCAGTTTTAACCCATGCCCTTGTAATAAAAGGTCCCAATTGGGAACTTCCTTTTCACATTCATATAGATGCATCAGATTATGTTATAGGAGTAGTCTTGGGACAAAAAGAAGGAGAATTTTTTTGAGAATGCTATTTATTTTTGAGCAAGAATTTAGAAGATGTTGAATTCAATTATACAGTGACAAAAAAGGAAATGCTAGCAGTGATCTATGCCCTTAACAAATTCAAGCACTACATAATAGGCTATCAGATCTTTGTGCACATAAACCATGCAACAATTAGGTACCTCATGAATAAGCCCTTGATCTCAGGTAGGCTAGTAAGATGGTTGTTGTTGATGGAGGAGTTTTACATAACCATTGTTGATAAACTAGGGAAGGAAAATGTTGTAGCATACTTTCTCTCAAGGCTGACTTCATCAGAGGACAATCAAGTCATTGATGACTCTTTCCCTGATGAACATTTGATTTCCATCATTGTGCATACACCCTGGTATTCTAACATAGGTAATTATCTAGTGACAGGGAGAGTTTGTCCTCATTTCTCTCTAAAAGAGAGAAGGGTGCTCATTGAGAAAACTTTACCTTTCTCATGGATTATAGGATGTTTGTTCTACACTGGACCAGACCATGTCATGAGGAGATGTGTGAGGGAAGATGAGACATATTATATATTGCATGCATATCACAATGAACCCTATGGAGGGAATTTTGTAGCCAAAAGGACAACAATGAAGATTTTGAACACAGGTTATTACTGGCCCACACTCCACAAGGATGTAGGGAAATATAAAAGTGTGGCAGATGCTAGAGGATCTATCGACCAACCAAATCTGATGAGATACCACTTTACCCCCAGATAGTAATAAATCCATTTGATAAATTATGGGGATTGGATTTTGTAGAACCTATTGATCCTCCATCACATGGTGAATCCTATATCTTGGTTTGCACTAATTATGTAACCATGTGGGTTGAAGTTAAAGCAATGAAGCATGAAATAGATAATACGGTTGCAAAATTTATTTATGAGGAAATTTTCACTCATTATGGAGCTCCAAGGGAGATAGTGATTGATAAAAGGGCCCAATTTACATCAACCCTTGTAACAACACTAGTTAATGAATATAATGTCAGGCATAGGAACTCTACTCTTTATCACCCTCATCCAATGGGCAAGTTGAGATGACCATCAAGGAAATAGAAGTCATTTTGACCAAAATAGTGGCTATCCATAGGAAAGATTGGGCAAGCAAGCTACCAAAAGCTCTTTGCCCAGCCTATAGGACCACCTAGAAAACAACCACATGCTTCACTCCTTTTGAATTATTGTATGGGAAGACAACTATGATGCTCATTGAATTTGAGCATGTAAGACTCTTAGGATTGCATTAGACTCATGGATGGACATCTCTAAGGCACAAAAAGATAGAATTATGCAGCTAAATAATTTGGATGAGATGAGGAAGATAGCCTTGAATCACACTGAGGCAGTGTAGAATCAAAGGATCAAATAGCATGGAAAGTACATAAAGGACAAGAATTTTTTGCCTGGTGATTGGGCACTCATTTATGACTCAAGGTATGAAGATAATGCAGAAAATTTTAGACTAGATTGTTGGGACTATACGAAGTTGCCAAAGTATTTCCCAACAGAGCTATACAACTCACCACCATTGACCCTATCATATTCAAACTTCTAGTCAATGGTCACCACTTAAGGTTGTATCACAAGCCAATGTCCAAGGAAGATTTCATGCAACAATTTAACCATCAACCAACCTTTGAACTTCCTACAGCTGAAGGAAGTGAACCTAGTGTCCCTCCTTCTAACTAATCTAGTACACATGCAATCACTCCATAATAATGACCTTATCTTTTATGGGAGTCCACTTCTTCATTAATCCACCCATCCACCCATCCATCTCCACATGTCTCTCTTCCATCACTCCACCATCACTTCACTTCATTCCATCTCCACTTTCATTAATTTCTCAACTGACTTCTTAAAAGGTGACCAATACTTTCTTAATAATCTTCACAACAGATATTCCAAGAATTCAGGTACGTGCAAATTAATTTGTTAGATCTTAATTATCTTTTAATACATTTATTTAATTATTGTACATTAATGTAGATGTTCTTCATAGCATGTGATTATCCCCTACCTTATTAAATCATCATTACCACCTCTCATGTGAGGAAACATGCTCAAATTTAGGTTGGGGGGGAGTGTGAATAACATGTCCACGTGTCATTCCATGTTGATCCATGTCAGAAAAATTTAAATTGAGCTAGTTTGAATGATAGAGTGAGGTGACGGCTCACATGTGTTAGATGACACCAAATTGTCACCATTTTTCTTGATTGTACCCTTCATTTATTATACCTTACTACCTTTATTGCATCAGTCATAATCCTAAGTTGCTAAAAAGGTAAAATTCATAGGACATTGGCATTGGGAATTTAGTAGTGTTGCAGGAAGGAGAAATTTGGCTTTCAAACAAAGATTGCAGGAAGGGAAACCTTGTAGAGTGCTTTCTTAATTGCAGACAGCTAAAACAATGAGATGTTAGTTAATTAGAAATGAACCCATGGTTCATTATGTAGTACTATAGGATGCACCTTCCTAGGCTAAGTTTAGAAACTTCAGATGGCTAGATTATTTCCTGAAGCTTAATGGTTATAATGAAGATGTTGCACTAAAATTTGCGTAGATATTTTATGAAGGAAAGGCCATGGTAAAAGGGTTGGAGGTAATAGCCACTAAAGAGAGGATTGTAGAAGTGATAGGGCTACCTACCGATGGTGAGCATTACCCTACTACCAGAGATGCAAGCTCAGCTAGGGCTAAATGTACAAAACTTGATGACACTCCATTGGATGTGGACAAGCAAGGTGCGTAGAGAGCCTCTTTTCCTGAGTTGTGGAATAAAGTATCTTTTCACATTGTGAAACACATTATCTATGAAGGCAACCAGTTGAACCTACATTTTGTCCACTTCAAAATCTTGAATCATTTGAGGAATGGGAGAAGAATGAGCATGTCAGATGTGTTATATCATCTTCTTTCCATCATGGTGGCTGAAACCCAAAAAGGTAGGGAAAATTCTATCTCCAACCATTGTCTAATCAAATTATTAGTAGAAAAATCTTTGTATGATGTGTCTAATATGACTTGGGAGGAATATTTTAATATTGATCAGTTTAGATCAGATCCTTTACAACCTAGGATTTTTCCTCAACCTCATAGGATTAGTAGGAGAGTGAGTTTTGTTGAAGCAACTCTTGGAGCCTCAACTTCTGGTGCAAGCCCTAGTGTAAACACTCCTATAGCTAAGAAAACTATATAGATTAGTTCTTCTTAGATAGAACATTCAAAAAAAGAATGTTCCTCTTCAGATTTTGATGATGATGTCCCTCTTAGAACCTTAATTCAAACTAGGGCACAAAATAAAGAGGAAAAAATAAGGAAGGGAAAAGCTAAAATGCAAATGATAGAAAAGGGAGTGTCAATCTCTAAGAAATGAAAGGCTAACATTGTTCTTCCTGCAGCTGAAGAAAAACATGAAAGCCCTCCTAGAAAATCAAGACTAGTTGGGCCAGTCGCTAGTGTGCCTCCGAAGGGAAGCCCTAGGGCTCAAGGAACATCACAAGAGGACATATAAGCTCCAATGAGGCAGGTGAACGTTGACGAAAAGGACATTTTTGAGGAATATGAAAATATAAGGTTGGCAGAGCTTGTTGCCATCATAGAATAGGTTGAGAGTCAAGAGTATGATGAGAATCAAGACTTCCTGCCAAGATTAAGAGTTCCTACAACAAGAGAAAGAACCCCTACAGCCAGAACTGGGTGAACAATCAAAACTCTAGTAGCTAGTGCCACATGAAGAGCAAGAATTAGTGTCTGAATTTTTTTTGGTAGGAATACATAGACCCTTTGATTTTTCATGGAACATGGTAGCCATGAACTTATGGAATGAGATGCAAAGGAGGGAAGAAGAATGGAAAGAGGTGAAACGTAGGCTAAGGGAGGAGATTGAAGAAAAGAATACATAAATTGTTGCCTTAAAAGAAAAGGTGGACAATGTAGTAGCCTTAGTGCCTCATATGTGCAGGACTCCTCAAAGAGTCTATGCTCTATATTTGAAGAAGAGGAATCTTTCTTTCAAACTATCAAGGATGATTTCAGGTTTGAATCCTTCCATTGAGAGTCCTCTTTATTTTTTCTAGGCTTATCAAATTCTTCCTCCTGAAGTGAAAAATTTGTCATGTGAAGTCTATTTGCATAATTATGTTGTGTCCCATGATCATGATTGGAATCCATTGCTGTATGTTGGGGATATCCAATTAAGGGAATTTATGTCTGGGATACAAAATGAAATTAGTTGGGGATAATAGTTCAGGACTTATAGAAAAATGGAATCCAACACTCTCTTGCCCATCAAGGCTGAATCTAGAAACCCTGAGACATTTTCTAGGAATGGCACATATTTCTTTACCGACCAAGCTATAGCAGTAGGATCCTTCCTAAGAGAGTAGTTTACAAAGAATATGAGGGTATGTGCATGATCATCATGGAAAAAAGAGGCCCTTAAGTGGCAAAAAATTTAAAAAAATTAGAGTTAGGCAACTTGATATAAAAATTTAAATAAGTTATCTATATTATTTAAAAAATATGTAAGAATAGAATCTATAGAAAATTGAATGTAGTTTCTAAACTACTAGGTTTTTAAAAAAAAATCTATTTGGTGAAAATTTGAAATTTCAATGCTAGTACTTAAATTTTAGGGAAAAGTAAGAAGTAGGTGTCTATCTGACCACCCTAACCACAATAAAATGATAATATTTTTTATAAGATTTTAGATATAAGTAGAGGACTCATGTCCCAATGTGATGCATATTTCTTTGTAATTATTTTCCAAGTAAATAATTAATTATGAATTTTTATTACAAATTTTAAAAAATATAAAAAACTTGTATGTCTGACCACCTTAACTTGGTCAAAACTTCATGAAATTCAATTTTTGTTTTTTTAATCCGATAGTGTGTGAAGCATAGAATGTGATGCATTTTTTGGATTCAAAAAGGTGATATTGTTTGAAAGCTATAGATGTTTTTCAATCAGCCTATCAATGAGGACTTTAGTCATAATTTGAATAGAAAATGAATAATAATAACTTATTAATTCAACGTAAAGCATAATTTATATTGGTGGAAAGCTGAGAATCTCCTTTAAAAACCTTTTTTGTTTCATCAATTTTTGGGAAAAAAAAAAGTTGTCAGCCACATACCCATCATATTGCCACTTTTTGGCCTATCATGATCTTGCACATACCCATGAGAAGGTAGTAAAAACTATAGGGAAATCTATAATGGGAGATATTTCAGAAAGGTGGAACATCTTGATTGATGAGTTAAAACTTGAACCTCACTCTCTCTAGAACTATGTTGCAGTAGGCAAAATAGTTGATAAATATATACAGCTTGGAAGCATGAAAGGGAAATTTTGGCTTCCATTAACTTTTTAGCCAGCTATCCTATTATGGCCTGTGCCAAATTTTAGGTATTATCAGTATGATATAGTTGTAGAAAGGAAAATATGGAACAAGTTGGAAAACAAGTAAGGGTTCTATTGGGACCCCAATTCAATTACTACAAGAAATAATGTGGGACAACTGGTAGTTGCATATTTCAAGGTATTGAATAAGCAAAGGAATAGCTCTTCCTCTATTGGAGGACCAACAAAACCTTAGGTTGGGGGAAGTGATGAGTCAAATTTATGGCTTAATTTTGATAGAGTTTATTATCCATTTCTTGTTGTTGTTATATATTTTGGTACTTGGATGTTGACATTTTCATGTTATTTCCTCAAAAATATAGACATTGGGAATAAGCTTACCTTTGTAACTTTCAAATGACATTAACATGCTATGTGAACTATCTATGTTAATTTTACATGTGGATTACTGAATGTTACTTTAATATAGTTATAGATATGCAATTGTTGTGTGTGCTAATGTTTTCATGTAGATATAATTAGAGCCTACAAAATTGAGGAAGATTATTCTAGTTGGTCATGCCCCATAAAGGTCAACAAGGTGATCATTCAAAGGTAAATGGAGGGAAATTACTAGTTGAAATAGAAGAATTGTAACTACTTTGTAAATGGTCATAATAGTTTGTTGAGTGAATATAGGAGATATTGTTATGCCAGATCTACATTAAGGAAAACAGGCTTGACCAGATTACATCCATAACCTTGTTTCCACTTTCTATGCTTTCCATAAAGTGGTGTCCTCCTAATCTTTTGGAGTTGAATTCCTTGCTAGGTAGTTAGTTAGTATTTTTTCCTTCTATAAATAAGACTTGGATGCTCATTCTTAGAAGGTTGATTGATCTAATGTTGTACTTGAATTCTTAGGTTTTTAGTAATATAGTTACATTCATCTATTTTAATCATGCTTCTTAATGAATAGAATGAAGTTATAAGTATGTTGCATCTAAGTTTTTCTTAAGGGATACTTATCCAAGAAGGGGTCACTTGGTGATAATTTCATCCTTTAGCTTAGTTATTACTTTTCTATTCAGCAGTAGTTATAAATAAGGCAAATTTTCGTTCCTACATCCACTAGAATTACATTCTATGATTGTTCTTGTAGCTAAAGTAGACAAAGTAGTTTCTTGTTTGTTTGCTCATATTTTCATTTTTATCATACACTTCAGCTTAGCATAGTTATTGGTTGTTGTTTAGTAGTTATGTTACTTCTTTCATAGAAATTAACTTTTAGCATTGTGTCTTTCTTAAGTTTTAGGATGAATATGGCTAGTATGGATTCCTAGTGCATATACCATGTTGACACATTTCAAGTATACATCCTTGGGTTGAAAATTAAATGAACCTTCATAATGATCAAGATAGCTATTCATATTAAATGTCTAATCTCTGAGTCATAACTTTAAGGGCTTAGTTGTTAAGTCATTGTAGGAGGCCAACAACCATCATGCGTACAGATGATGGACTTCATTTCCTTGTACTCCTCTCTATGCAATGAATTAAGCAACAATGTCTCTTCTATAATGAAGTTCACCCAACTAGCAGGGTTGACTAGGACCCATGTCATAATGTTCCCATTGAAGCGAGTGAGAATGTAAAGGGGAGAGGGGTTATTATTCAAGAGCATATCCTACAAAGTGAATGTGATCATATCTGGTAATTCAGTCATAGGTTACGCATGGGGAGTAATGGTAACCATGTTAACATATGCTTTGAGGTGAGTGATAGAATTAAAGGGATTGGTAATCATGTTTCCTGAATGCAACGAAAATGGGTCTGTGTATACCTACAACTCACTATTCACTTTTGCCACCGATTTTTTTGCATTTTGTTTACTTCCATCAAGATGAATAGTACCATCCTTGATGTGATCCTTTATTTCATGGCGTAGGTGCATGCAAAGTTTGCTATCATGTCCACTAACTCAATGGTATTGACATAAGGTATTTGCATCATACCAACTAGGGTAAGGTTCTTTAAGAGGCTTAGGGTTCTCCAAGGTTATGATCTTATTCTTTAGTAGCTCATGTAGGATGGAAGAATAAGATTTTTCTAACTTCATGAAATTTTGATTTTGTTAGAGGCCATTATCATTCATAGGGGCTACTACATTCACAATAGACTTACCTTTCCCAGAGATTGATACAATGGACTTCCCTTCTGAACAAGAGTGTGAGGAGGATCCCTCAAACTAGACTACCATCTGTTGGTATTGTCGTAATGCTACACACAAATGCAAGAAAGAATGGTATTTCATAAGGGAAAACTTTTCCTACCAAGGCCTCTATAAGTTCCCTATGAATACCTTCTACACATTAGAATCAGGTAGCAAGCAAGAGATTTGTGAGAAGAGTGCTTGATACTGCACTATGAAATTACCAATCTTTTCATTATATCCTTATTTTCATTTGAGGAGATATGAGAAGGTCATCATTGGTATGATGTTGGCTTGGAAATGTCACAGAAATTGATTGAAATATTGATAAAATGAGAAAATAGAGTTATCTGGCAAGGTATAGTACCATTCGAGCATTGTATCCTTAAGAGATAAAGGGAATAGTTTTCCCATCAACGTAGTGTGATGGAAGAAATATGTGCATAGGGAATAAAAGATGGATACATACATTTGTGGGTCCCCTTTGCCACCATATTTTTTGAATTTGGGAATCTCCATTCCTTACAAGAAGGGAGTATTTAAGATAGCTACTAATAGTGGGCTATGTCAGAAGAAGGGCTAAAGGATAGGCTAGGCCAAGGATTAGGAAAGAATTGCCAGCTGACTTTGGATCTTACTCATATTCTGAAGAAGATTATTCAAGATGCGATCATTGGAAGACACAGGGCCAGTGGAACATCCTCTAGAACCACCACCATAGCCATGTCCAAAACAACTAATGTGGCCACCACTGGAACCACTGTTAGAGCCACTATCACCAACAGGGCCTGCACCTAAGCCACCTCCACTTCTGAAACCACCACCATGACCTCGACCATCACTACCTTCACCAACAACACCCCTACTGTTGAAGTTGTGCTACTACCAAAGCATCAACCACTAGAGGTGATAGGGGGTGAAACTAAAGCCTAAGGGCATAGGAGTGATTCCACAAAGTTGGTTTACAATTTCTGGGAGATTCTGGTTTTTGCTGAAATCACATATTTTTAGAAAATATAATGATTTAAACCTTAAAAATTTCCATTTAAAGAGTTCCAATTGAAGAGGGTTTGATCAAACTACCTTAGATCAAACACCCTTGGATAGAACCCCGTTAGTTTTAAACGATACCTATAATGGAGTCTCCTTTACACCTATCAAAATGCTGATAAAAAACAATTTTGATTTACCTTTTGAGGGATCAAATGAATTCATTTAAAATTTATTTTTTGTAACTATGTAGTCCTTATAATAATATTATAAGAATAAAATGGCGTAGAGCATAGCAGGCTTGTAGACTAGCACAGTTGCAAAATTAGGTTAAACAGAGAAGGAAGGTGAGACTGTGTGGAATGATGACAAGCTTCAGTGACAAATAGACAATGCAAAGATATGATGGGGGAACAAAGTGACTAAGGATAAGCCAGTGGAATTTTGATAGGAACATTCACCTTAGTTGGTTTTCTCAGAAGAGAGATGGGAGGATAAGTGCCACCAATTTTACTGGAGGCAAGAAACAACACCCATAGAAGGAATCGTACCTACTCACAAAAGGCACAATATACCAAAATTTCTATTTTAGTAACACAAAACTAGGGCATGACAATAGTTGACATGATGAAGATTGAGCAAAAAATGAAGGGCGAGGAGTATGTGGAATGCACAGAGGCTTGAAGAGAGATGGGCTATGGTGGGGGAGCATAAACCTAATTAGAAGGCCACATAAGAAGTATTGGAAATGAAAGTCACTGAAGAAATCAAGGCTGACACAACAATACTTAGGGATTTTGCATTCATTTTCCATTTCATTGGTGGAACACTTGATTGAGCCTCAATCAAGAATTGGATTCAAGAGCAATGGGAAACAAAAGTTCTGATAAGATTCCTACCGAAAGGCTTTTTTATGGTGGTCTTTGCAAATGAGGATACAAAAAAGTGGGTCATGGAGGGTGAATTGTCATTTATAAATGACAACCCCCTGTGCATGCAACCCTAGAACCAAAACTTTGATCTAATAAAGATGCAGCCATATGACCAACCAGTATGGATTAGGCTCTACAATTTTCTAGCAGAGTACTAGACTCAAGAATTCCTAGAAAAAATTGACTGCTCAATAGGAACCCTAATGGAGATTGACATGGGTATCTTAGATGGTGATCTCTACAAATATTCTAGATTCAACATTGTAGCATTTGACAACATTCCTCAAAGGATTTTCCTTTTGGTGAATGGGGAACACTAGTTATAGGAGATTGAAATTGAAGACACAAAAAAGTACTACCTCAAATGTGGAGTTGAGGACCACAGTGCTTCAGATTGTACTAAAGGAATGAATAATGTATGGAGAAATAAGGCACAAGAGAGCCAACCTACTCTAGTTCCTAGGCCCATTCCCACAGTACCAATAGAGAGGGAAACTCAAATAGGAGACACCACAAAATGTGGCGAGGCCTCAGTAGCATTGGAAAAACCCCTTGAATCACTGGATGAGGAGAAGTGAGTAGATGAAACTCAACCAAAGTGACCACCTTAGGAGAGAGTCATGAACTGAAGGAAAATGAAGGAGCTGAGGTAGCCTCTTTAGTGATCGAGGAGATCAATTCAAATGTAGACCTGGAAGATGAGTTGGATGTCATTGAGGATAGGTGCATCTCCCAATCAGCAAAAAACACTTGGGTTTGGGAAAATTCCACACAACTAGAAATCCCCAAGGAAGGAAATCCTTCAAGCAATTGAGGAAAGAGGAGGTAGTAGCAAAGAAATACACCAACATCACCAAATTTCTAAGTACCAAGGGAGGAAGCCCCTTCATTGCGAAACAATGAAGATAACAACATGGAATGTCAAGGCCCTGATGGTTCTTGACAAATGGTGCCTAGTGAAGCATCAATTTTAGAAAAGAACAAGCAACATAATAATGTTACAAGAAGCTAATCTATCTAGAGAAGAAGGGATGAAGTTCTTGAAATATTTCCAATATTGGAAAGGAAATTTTTAGGATTCTTGGGGTTCTGTACGGGGATTAGGAATTTTGTGGAAGGAGGCTATGGTATCTTTGGAAGTCATTAGTTCATCATCAAGTTGGATGGTAGTGAAGGTATATTATCTTGGCCTCAATTGTCACTTCATGATCATTAATATTTATGGACCGACAAAAATAGAGGAAAAGGACTCTCTCTGGTATTCAGTGCTAGATTTTTTCTGACCATAGCTAAGGGATAGATTGATCATTGCTAGAGAATTCAATGCTATTTTGGAATTTTTAGAGAAAAGTGGAGGGGTGAGAAGTGTCTCACAAGAAACCATAGACTTTAGAAGCTTTGTGGTGGAGGCCGAATTGAAATATTGTCCCACAGAGAATGGAATCATTACTTGGACCAATAAACACAAGGATTTCACTACTATAACTAAGAGATTAGATAGATTCCTAGTCTCCCAGATCTAGAGCAATTTTGGTATGCAAGTAATAATAGGAATACTACACATTTCTATCTCAAATCATTACCTAGTGGAATTAACTATTAATGGTAGGATGAAAATGTTGAAGACAAGCTTCAAATTCCAAAATATGTGGTGGAGGGATAAAAGTGTTTTTGGCTTACTGGAAAGCTGGTGGAAGGAAACTAAGGTGGGACGCTCAATTAGTTTCAAACTAGACAAGAAACTATAGTTCCTTAAGAAAAATATTAAGGATTGGAATAAGGAGAAGTTTCAGAATATTTTTGTTGAAAAATAAAATGTGGAAAATGATTTGGAATCCCTCAATGAAAAAGTAATCAGTGATGACATGAGGAATGAGGAATACTTCAAACAAAAATAATTTAATGCCAAGCTAGCTGAGCTCCTGAAGAGGGAGGAAATATACTGGAGGGACAAATCAAGGGAGGTTTGGCTAAGCGAGGGTGACACAAACACAAAATTTTTCCATGCCTCAATGTTGGCTAGGAGAGTAGTTAATAAGATAGAAGAAGTTCAAAATATCAATGGTCACATAGCCTATGGTTTGTTGGAGGTTGGAAAGGTTGTAGTTGAATTTTTTAAAGACCTACTCAGAGGCTAGATGAAGCATGAGGTTTGTAGTAGCATCCTTGACTCGATAAGAAAATGGGTAAGTGAAGCAGGCAACAAAATGTTGTGTGGCATAGTTTCTAAAGAAGAGATTAGGATCACCCTATTTCAGCTCCATCCTAACAATGTGCTGGGGCCTCATGGGTTCATGGAAAGGTTATTATAGATATGTTGGAGCTTCGTTGGGGATGATCAACAGAGGATAGTGGAGGACTTCCATAGAACTAATAGGTTTGTAAAGGATTTGAACAAATTGGTGATTTCCTTGGTCCCAAAAAATCCTGAATGCCATTCTTATAGGGATTACAGGACCATCTAGCTATGGAACACCATTTACAAGGTGATAGCCTAGGTGCTTGCCAATAGACTCAAATTGGTATTGGGAAAAATAATATCCTCAAAGTAGAATGGTTTTGTCCCTAGTCAGGAAATCATAGATTGCATCTTGCTAATTAATGAGGTTGTTCACACTCTTAAGACAATCAAGAAGTCATGGATAATAATCAAATTGTATTTTTGCAAGGAATATAATAAAGTGTGTTGGGACTTCCTTTTATAGGTCATGGAAAAGATGGGATTCGATAGTCATTGGTGTGAGCTTATCCCTTATTACATCTCCACTATCTAATTCTCAGTCTCTATAAGTGGAACACTGCACAATTTTTTTCAGGCAACCAACGGTCTCTGATAGGGTGACCCCATATCACCATTCCTATTTGTGATCATGGCTAAATCCCTAAGTTGCACAATCAAAAGTAGAAGCCAACAGCTAGACTAGAAGGGTGTACTGGTGGCACTGAATGTAGATTCGGTAACACACTCATAATTTGTAGATGATACCACATTGCTTGGAGAGGAAAGAATCAAGGAAGCCATATGTATCAAAGGTGTGCTTACTGAATATGAAGAGAAAATAGGCCAAAAAATGAACAAGGATAAGTCCTATATACACTTCTTCAATACAAGGTTTCTAGTGCAACACGCCATCACTGCTATCTTGGGGTTCCAAGTGGGGAAACTACTAGAAAATTTTCTTGGAGTTAAAATCTTTGAATGAGTGTGCAAGGAAAAACATTTGGATGAGGTGGTTAGTAAGTGTAGAAACAAGGTAATGGCATCGATGAATAACTTGCTCACATTGGCTGGGAGAATTACAATGGCAAAAACTATCTTGTCAGTGATTCTGATATATACAATGTCATGTTATGAGGCACCTGCAAAGGTGGAGAATGACATGGAAAGGGTCTTGAAAAATTTCCTATGGGAAGGTTAAAAAAATGACAAGAAAATACTACTCATAGGTTGGGACACGACCTGTAAAGAAAAAGAAGATGGTGGGGTTGGATTGTGCAAGATCATATTGCGAAACACTTCCTTGGGTGCCAAACTTGTTTGGAAGATGTACAAGTGCCCTGAGAAGCTGTGGTGTCTTATCTTATAGGATAAATATTTGGATAACATGGAGCCATCAAGAATCTTAAAAGTAGCAAACATTAAGGCTTGATCGGCAGTGTGGAAGTACATAAAAAAATGCATGCCACCTCTTGTGGAGAATTGGGGATGGTAGGCAAGCAATGTTATTGAAGAACTCATGGATGGCTATAAAATTCTAGAAGAAATATTCAATTTGGATCAATATGTGGGTAGGCTACAGGTTGAGTTTGGAAACAAGGTGGCAGACTATGTTTGTCGGGAGGAAGACACAATTGGATGCCATACCAAATGGATAGTTGTTGATACGTTGTCATTACCATGAGAATTGAAAGAGGCAATGGCACATGAATTAAGCAATAGGGAGGATAAAATTATATGGTGCGGGGCTGCGTCAGAGGATTACTCAACCAAATTGGGTTACCATCTCCAAATTGCACAAGGAGAGGAGAAAACATGGATGGCTACCCTCTGTTGGAAGCATGAAGTTTTTCCCAAAGTAGGGGCCTTTCTTTGGGTAGCCTTACTTTAGCACTACCTAACAGGAGAAAGACTAAAGAATATTAGGATTGCTGGTATGTCTAGATGTGCGCTATGTGAGCAAGTGGAGGAAGGCATGGATCATTTGTTTCTCACATGTTCAATAGCTTCCTCTTGTTTGGACTGGTTGCAAGGGATATTTCACTTCTAGGGACCAAGACACTATAAGCTTTTGGATTTCCTGAACAAGTGGCCAATAGAAAATAAGAACATCTATTGGTATGGTATTTGGATAATGACACCATCATTGGTGGTTTGGCATATATGGAAGGAGAGGAACAGACGAATATTCAAGGAGGAATCCCTAAGCTGTGACCTACTTGTTACAAAGATCCAAGAAGCCATAATTGAGACAACAAATAATAGAACCAACATTAGTTCCAAGATAAAGTTTACGAGGTGGGATGAGGAGATTTAGAAGGCTCAGAATGACCTCAAAACTCCTAAGTCTACGACAATCAGGGTAAGAAAGGTCAATAGGAAAGAAGTGCACTGGACACATCTGGTGAGATTAAAATGGAAGCTAAATTTTTATGGGGATGCTAAAGCTAATCCTAGTCATGCAAGTGTTGGATGTATAATTTGAAAAAAAAGTGGTAATTATGTGTGGGAAGCATAAAAAAATTTGGGTGTTCGCTCCAAAAACATTATTGAGATGGAGGCTTTGTTGTTAGGCTTACAGTTGTGCATCCAAAATGGTATAAATTATGTAGAAATCGAGGGTGATTCATAATTATGTATTTAGGAAATCACATCAGGGAAATCATGAAATTGGAGGATTAGAAATTGAATTGAACCTATTAAGACTCTTCTAGGAAAGCTCAACAACTTCTCCCTTGTACATGTATATATGGAAGTGAACATAGTCATAGATTTATTGGCTAATTAGGGAGTATCTCAAGAAGATTTGGTAACAATGGATTCCACCATGAGGCAATGGCCAGGGAGATAGGCCATCATTGACAAAGATAGCATTGGGTGTTGAGATGATACTCTCTATTATTCCTCGGGCCCATGAACAAATGGTGAGGTATGTGATTCACATGTCTATGGATGAAGGCAGAGATTGGGACACTCAGGTAAAGATTTGGTAAGGATTTGGTAACTAAAAAGGCTGTCGGATGCAGTAATGAATGCAGATCACATGTTCTAGTACAGGGCTCTATTTTCTCATTCTTGACAGTATAGTATTCATTCATAACTCATTTCAAAATTAGAGTGTTAAGCAACGAGAAAGGATGGTGCATTTCTTCATTCTCAACTGCCTCTGCTTCGAAGAGACACTTTATGTGCAGTGCAGTAGGATTTTCATAACCAATCGCCTGGAGGTGCTTGTAGCAATATTAAATGTGGTGATGGGTGTGCTTCGGGACAACTGCCATTGGTGTGAAGGGAAGGTGTACGAAGCAATGATCAGGCCTTTGGTTGAAATAATCAACTCCCATGAGAGGAAAATTGAGAACTTTAATGGGTTTGTATCAACTTCAAATGCTCAAGCGGTGGCAAACGTGAATATGGAGTTGGCTATAGATGGTTTTGTCAGTCAGCTAAAGCTCTTCTTTGACACTGCTTGTGTTCAAATCGAGGAGGATGAGGGTGAGGTGTTTGAAGAAGAGGAAATAAGATAGCATAAGGAATCAAGGGAAAAATCCATGGTGAATACTTGGGAAGTATTTAGAGCTATGGTCATGAACTCTAATCTAGATTCCTTTTTAGGGTATATGGATTTAGGAAACTCATGGCTCAGTGAGAGAAACTTGGAATAGGTGCTAGAGTTGGGAAGGATTTAGGGAGTATTTTACCGATATTTTCTACTATAAAGAGGATTAGTTGGCTTGGGAGGGCCTGTGTTCTGTTAATTTGAAGAAGAATGTATTCTGGCACATTATGCCAAGTGATATTAATGTAAATGGTTGCTATCCCCTTTGATGGCACTTATCTATAAAAAAATCTATGTAGTCCTCATTATAATCTTCCCAAAAAGTATAATTTTAAATTTATTTAATTTGATTATTATATTTATTTTTTATTTCTTGTGAATGTAGGATTTTCACCGAAAATCAAGCTCTCTATTTTGCACGTGGAAAAATAGAATATTATTAAAAAAAATTGAAAAATATGAGTGCACCAGATATTGCAGTCCTAGATCCAACAAAAAAAATTTGAATTTCAATACATACAAAAAAAGTTGTGTTATACAGTCTGCCTATTTCTGAATTGTAATTGGTTTGACTTTGAAACTTGATTAAGGACAAAATATTCAATAAAACACTATGAAACCAATTGGAAGCACTAGATATCATAGTTACAAATCTAATTTCATAAAAACTAGAATTTTATTCTTCATGGAAAAAAAATTATGCATTATACGGTGAGTGTCACTCCTTAAAATGGTTTTTATTGAAAAAACTAGTTTTGGAAGGAGATGGAAAAATAAGGGCAAACTAATTCAAAAAAATTGAAAATAATATATTTAGAATCTATAGACAAAATGTCACAAATCACTAGTTTACATCATCTTCAAATTCCTCATGGTTTAGCAACTATAGGTGCCTAAAAGTGAAGATTTAGTTAGAAAAACTTAGTTTAGTGCCTAATTTGGCCAATAATTGTAAACTATTATTGTGGGTTCACCCATAGTTTCAGACCTTTTTGGAGGAAAAAGGGACCATTTCAGCTATATATATGGATGTGGTAGGTATTGACACTCCTAACTTTCTCTCATGTTCTTCGAAAGTGGCCCCTTGCACAATGTTAGCATTGTTTGAAAGGGAAAAAGATTCATTCTAACAAGAGAGACTAGCTAAGAGCTCTATACATGTTCAGTCTTTTCCTACCATATACTTTATCTCGCTTATAACTTTAGTGGCTCTAGCCAACTTTGGGTTCTTCTCCAAGTGATTCTCCAAGTCGCTTGACCCTTTGTTGAGGGAAGATACATACTTTGAAGGGATGTGGACAACTTCATGTTCATCTATCGATGATGGTGTAGGAGACGCGGGACGAGTGGGGACATGGTCAGTCTCATCGAAGAAAGCTACCTCGCCCCTCGATAGCTTCTCTTGGACAAAAAGACCAATCACAGGTTTGGAGAAATGACTTGTACAAAAACCAAAGTTGACCTTTGTCTTCTCCATAAAAAGGTGTTATACATGTATTCTAACAATATACCTAGAGGTTATTGACTGGGTTGTGATGCTCATATACCTTCACAAAACTTAGGCATAGGAAAATCACAAGTTACAAGGGAAAAGCCTCAACACCAACAAATGACCAGACATTGGTTCATGTTGGGTTTACCAAAAGTGTAAGAGAGGGTGATTAGCCATGTTAAGGCCCTAATTCATGGAGAGCCAACAACTAAAGGCTTCCCTAACTTACCTCACTCTAAAGGGATATTGTGAAACAAGGGATGAGAATGATGAGGACTATAAAGTACTTCAATTAGTCTTTAGACCTAAAATCTAAATTTAGGGTAGGAAAATCAGTTTTCAAACTCAATACTCTACCTCAGGTAGCTCTATTCCCAATGAAAAAAGTGTGGTTCTTGGACAATAGCACAATGTGCTATTGTCTTTCAAGTGCGCTGGAATCCATACAACTAGAGGATGAAGAATACAATATGAACAACCAAAAAAAAAGATAATGGCCTAGATAATGAATCCTAAATGAGAAAAATAGAATAATAAAGTATGAGAAATGCAAACATAGGTAATAAAGTAAATAGATGAGAGCTAGAATAACAAAGATAATCTCACCAAGGCATCAGTTCACCAGCTAGCTCCAAAAGCACATCCACCTACACATGAGAAAGAGAAGAAAAATTATTGGGACTGTATAGGGCCTTGCCTCAGTTTGACCCCCATTTTGGTATTTCCACCTCCATAGACATCCAAATAGAAATGAGAGAGAAATGTGTGATAAAGAATTAAAGAAATAAGGAATTCAAATAAACACGACAAAATAGTAAAGAGCTACTCAACCAAATCACAAAGGAGAGGAGCAAAACATTACCACCTCCACTAAGAGCTCACTAGCCAATTGAAGAGAAAGAAGTCTTGGAATAGTCACCACAACCTTGATTGTGATGAAGGGAGGTCTCGAAGGACCTCAAGCCCACACTAAAATGGCTTGCTTCACATTTGCTTTGTGAAGTTGATATAGTGTTGTTGCTATTGGAAACCAAGATTTGAAATGCAAACCTAGAAAAACCTTCCATAGAAGAGAAAATCAGAAAAGGAAAAGCTTTGCAAACTGATGTGCAAAATATTATTATTCGAGAATTACTAATTACATGTGAATGATTTGCTTTATAAAATAAAACTATGCATAACCCTAATCTTATCTTGAGCAACAAGATAGCTTGACAAGATAAGGATGAGAATAATTAACCTAGGAATTAAAATATTACCTAAGTAAAGTTGTGCAAGTGTAATTAAATATTAATTACACTAATAGTTGCTATAATGGAGTGTTGAAGTGCTGCTTGAGAGTGAAGAGAATTATAGAAATGCTTGAGAATGTGGAAGAAGGATGGATTAAATTCTTAGAGATAAAATTGAAGTTAGAATCAATTAATTTGAAGGAGAAGAGGGAAGAATTTGTCATTTTTAGGGTCAATTGGTCAAAGAGGGATGTTATAAATTGACCCCAATCAAAACTATAATGCCTCTACCAACTTTAGATGCAGGAATCTGTCAGTGACTTAAGTATACCGTGTGGATGTCTCTTGGCCATGTGTGCATCCTCAATTCTCCCACCAACACAACAAACATATGCCAAGTGGAAGGAAGGTAGCTACCTAATGTGGAATTTCAATTTCAGATTTGGTTTTCTAAGGTGAGGATGTGTTAAAGGGGAATTCGTGTAAGGGGTGAAAATTCTCTCCTATACATAAAGTGGCTCCTAGGTCAGTTGGTTAGTTCCAAAGAAGAATCTAGATTCTAGAAAATAAGGTGTTGCATCAGTAAGTTAGCTGGCTGGGGAGTTGGAGGAAAAAGTCCATTGGGAAATTATAGCTCCTCTCTAGATAGGTTGCTTGAGCATTGGTCTAGATGGGATAAGTAACTATAAAATTTAAGAGCTATCATTGGAATAGAGGAGGAAAAAATAATTTACAAATGGAGATTTATGTTATACACAAAATCAAAGAAAGAACCACACAGTGCCTCCAGGTCGTAACTAACTACAATAAGGTGACCCTGAAGAACACCACCCTCACCATTCAGATATTTTAGCAAGGGATTAGGAAGGGCAGGGGAAAATGGGTGGTTGAGGAAGGGCATGATGATGGTCATAAGCAGAATAAAGGTAAGGCAGTGGACAACTCAGCTTTGGATGCCATAGTCAATACTCAAGCTATACAAAAAGGCCATCTACCTTTTGAGGAGAAGCTCCATTTCCTAGGCTAGGAGTGGAATGCAATCAGTGGTCTCAAGTTACTAGAAGACCTATAGGTGTTATGTGGTCATGTTTTTCTCTTTTTTTCCTATTGCTTTTTATTTTTGTTGGTCAAATTGATTAATTTTTAGTTTAATTATTTAGTTTTCTAGGTGTTTCATTTCTCATGAGCCCCTTATTGGTCTTAATGGATTTTTTTTTATGGGAACCGGCCCTTCCAGTCTTAATCCAATCAACAAAGTTTTCATAAAGACTAAAATAATCCAATGGATATAAACAATCCTCATTCGAGTCATCCCACTACAATCAAATGAGTGATCAACCCACATAGATGTATAACTCATAGATCCCAAACCAATGAAACATGCAAAATCATCATCACATTGGTAACCAACATACCCATATATCAAAGAGGATAACTAGACATATATCTAGAAACTCACACTACATGAGTAATGCCAAATCTAAAAATAGATCAAGGCATATCAAGTATATCTATAGTAAGTCACATATAGGATGTGGCTAACTTCTCTATTACATATTATCAAGGAAACATACAATTATGTGAAAATCCTAAAAATAAACATGCTACAATACCTCTCTCGCCATTAGTCTACATAGCTCTCCCAAGTTATTCATGCTTAACCATGTGAACCAAACATCTAGGAAGAATACCATCACCAAAGAGAGAAACTATAAATCAAAAAATATCTTTGTTCCAAAATAACATGAACCAAGCTATGTAAAGTACAATCTACTTCACCATTCACAAAATTAAATGATATCACCATATAACATTTAAATAAAATGAAAACATGACTATAGCAGATGTAAACCTCTCAAAGTGAAGGTATATGAAACCAACCAATCATTACCACAACAAAGGGAATATTCACAAAGGAACAAACCAAGTCTTATACCTCTCCATAGAAGTACTCATAACTAAAACCATAGCTCAAGACCAAAACAAGGAGAAATCCATAAACCATGAATCTTCTTCTTAACAAGTCTTCAAAATAAATTTATGTTCAAGACTAACTCATATGAGAAGAAAATATACAAAATATAGAATGCATCTGATAATTAGGTGGGAAATACCTCTAAGATCATTCACCTTCCAAGTAGACCAAGAGGGGATACAATATTGTCCTATGCATACAACACTAAGAAATGGAAATCTTCTCTTCAAGTCCACAATGGATTCACATCAATAACCAGGTTTAGGCTCCTCGATCTTTCTGCTAAAATCATCATCAAAGAGTAACCATCTCAATATATGATCCCATAAATAAGAGATCTCTTATCCTCCCCCAAGTCTATCTATTCTCCATGAGAATCCACCAATCAATCCATGCTAACTTTAAATGCAACCCTACAACATGAAGCTCTAAGGAAATGATTAATACTCAAAACCAAAGAAAACCAAACAAGACCATTATCATAGTTCTAACTATATCATCAAGAACATATCATGACATCATGATCTACTATCCCCTTCTAGGCTATCACATAACCATCCATCATCCAATGATGAAACAACATCACTTCCAAATCTCCCACTGAACTGTGTAACCAAGATTTCTAAGGATATTTATAACATCTCCTCACTAAAGATTTTACATGGCCCCAACACACTCAAAGAACTCAAAACCATGAGCTCCCAAAAGGTAAAGTACAACCAAAATATCAAAACCAAGAACATACAAATACTACACATCCCTTATCAATGGAACCAAAGATGTCATAACTCCATTGCAATCTAAAGGTAGAATCCAAGAGCTCCTCATGACACCAACAACCATTAAAAAATACCAACCATCTTCTAATCAAATAATATCCATGTCTCACTACACACTACAACAACAACTAATTAGAAAAAAAAAATTAAAACAAAGAAGATAGAGCATATTATGTAACTACATAAATCTCCTAAGAAAATTAATACCATGTTATACGTGGCATCATGACCAATATCATAAAAAATAATCTACTTAAAGTGAAAAAAGCTTCTCATGTACCATAAAAAACTGCTAATGATTGAAATGAAAAACCATATGAGGTACTCTGAATGACCATAATCCGCTGTAATAAGAATATCAATATAAAAGTTGTGACAAAGGGTACATGGCCTACCAAATAGAACGTAGATTAGACAATTTTACAAGATCTACACCTATGCAACATCTCAAAGGAGAAATACATAATTAGTTCTCCAATCTCAAATAGCTAAAAAATAATTTAGCTCCACATTAGTATAATGAAAACTAGATATAATCATGTATAAAATGTGGATTTCCAAGACTCAAACACCAAAATCAACACTATATCTTATTTTCCAAACAAACCCACATATGAGTAACCATAGATCAATAAGAACTCTCCAAAAATCCATGCAAACCTATAACTATCTTCATCCAAAACACCTTGAATATAGTTTAATCACAAATCTACATACCACATATTTTAGTTAACATATAAAACATGAAAAAAAATCTTTATAAATCTAAAATCCATATAACCATCCAAACATTCACATTAAATGTGTCATCTGAATAATATAATAAGAAAAAATCTATAGACACATAGCTGGCAAAAAAAAAAAATTGCAATCTAACAAGGATTACCTTTTGCCTTTTGAGAAAACAATGAATATTGAAATTAATATTCAAATGAAGAAAAATGGTGGTGTGCTTTCTTTCGCTTCTAGGGTTTTGGACCTAAAAGAAGAAAGACTAATTTTCCTACCTTTCACTCAAGAACAAACCCTTGAGATTTCAATGCAAAGGAGATCGAAATCTGACAAAGGGAAGGTTCTAGGGATTGAATAATGTTTAATGAGGGGTTCACCACCAAGTGTAAACTTGGAAAAGATAATGAATTGGAAAACACTAAGTGATATACAAACAAAAGCTAAATGCTCCCAAAAGATGAACTAAAATGAAAAGATATGAAACTAAAAATGTGCACTTGGAAAATTGTAGAAGGCAGAATGGGGGTCTGGATCACTACAAATTATGTTGTTGAAGTTGACTGGGAATCATACACCAAGCTAGGCAAATCAGTCCAATTTTCTAGAAAATACACCAAAGTAGATTTCAACCAAAAGGGTATCCAAATATGCAAAAATTCTATTTAGGCCTATACCGTGGGACTCATTTTCCAATAGTGGAAAATCAATCCACTTCTGCTTTTTTGGAAATTCTAAAGTGGATTTTGTGCCTCTCAGTTTGCTTTATTCTTCCTGATTGGTTTCTGGATGTGAAACTGCCAAATACCACCTCTAGTCTTCTCCAAGCTTCTCCAAGGATTGATGACAACTTTGACAACTTTTAGGGACCTAAAAAATTCTCTCCAACTTTACTTCTTGGAAAATCCACAACCTAGCTCTACAAATCACACACAAGAAGAGGGGAAAATGTTGTGGGGGTTATTGAATAGGGGTTTTCCTTGGTCAAACCCCTTGTTGATAATTAAACCTTGAAATAGAATTAAATATGGAAAGAGAATGGTGAATGAACAAATTAAAATTTTGTAACTCACAAAAACATAGCAATAAGGTGTTGCAAACAAGTAATGGCTCCAATGGATGTAGACTTGGAATTTTGCTTGATGTTGACCAATCTTGAATGCAATGCTTGCTTGAAACACAAAATCTACATCACAATTGTTAGCTCTAAAACAACATGATGCAAGAAATCTTTGACATGATGACTTATACTTGAAAAATGCTCCTAAATGCTTGATAATCTGCCCTTGAAATGCATTGAATGCTTATGTGAATGCTCAAATGTTCTTGTGAACTCTCTTGAACGCTAGGATATGAGTACTTGAATGCTTGTGATGAAAATGAGTGAAATAAACTTGTATTTATACTTAATTATGCAATAATTCCTGAAATTGCAACACTACAAGCCAACATTAGATCTAGGAGAATAAAATCCCACTAGAAATTTGATTTAAATTTGAATTTTTCTCACATGGGACTCATTCGGCCAAGGTGGAAAATGAGTCCCATCACACATAATGTATGGGACCAAAAATGAAAAGTCTCTAGAATTATATGAAACCTACATCAAGGCCAAAAAGACATAGGTGGGACTCATTTTTCCAAGGTGGAGAATGAGTCCCATACACTAAATTTTTGCCGCACAAGCCAAGAACACCTAAATTATGATTGGTTATTGGTTGGTGTTAGGATTATCCTTGAAAATATGCAATAAATGAGGATTTTGGATGCAAAATAGGGCCAATTAAAGAATAAGAAATCCAAATTGTTAATGATATGCCTAGAGGAATGTGAAAGTATGTTACATAACTTTACAATGCTCTAAATAAGGAAATATTAATGTTAATTATGATTAAAATTATGTTTATTATAATCAGTTAATTGATAAAATGCTAGAAAAGTGTGAAAGTGTGTTACAAAACTTCACAACAATTTTGCAAGGAACTGTTAAATTCCATTAGTTCACAAGGAGCCAAGACCTAATATGTATGTGTTACCCACATTACAACACCAAATCAACACAACACTATGCCAAAATCTAGAAGGACCCAAATAGGTGTGAAATATGTCAAAGGATCCTTTTTTCAACACTACATTTAGCCCCCACTTTAGTGAGAGGAGGAACCTACTTCAAACTCACACTAAAGTAGACAAACATGCACCAAGAGGTGTTCCAATTAACTAATTCTAGCAAGATGAGACAACAACAATCAAGAGGGGTGATCAAGCCCTTACGATCAAGATTTCATGGCAAACCAAACATAGGCACAAAGGAACACACATGCAAATGATATAAAAACTAGTGACAAGGCCATTTAAAAACTACCAAAGATGAAAAATAGAAAAAAAGAAAAGAAAATAGAGAATATTATCAAGCTTTGATCATGTTTCCATCCTAATGTGGATCAAATCTAGGCTATTTTTCCAAAAAAATGCATACTCACTTTGAGGCATTGAAACTCCTAGTTGTTGACCAGGTGAGAAATCCTAAAAGGTGATAAACATACACTCAAGGCTGGTATGCACTCTCTCACACACACAAGTGGCTATGAGAAAAGTCATGCCTCAGATTGGGCTTTCCAATCAACCATACAAAAGTTATACCTCTTGATAACTTTAATAAGGCACCACACAAAAACATTTTTTTGAGCTTCATGAGGCAAGTAAAACTTTGTATGCTTGCAGCTCCGAACAAACAGGATGGATCCATAGGCATGCAAGATGTATTATTCAAGGTGTCCATATAATAAATACAAAATGCAAAGAATGTTCAAAGGAGTCTTGCTTAGTTCATGCGAGGTCTTTAACTTAGGGAACATTGTGCCTAATTTCTCCAAGAGAGGACCAATCAAAGACAAGAATATTCATGACTTTGGGGATGCAGTGTGTCGCATCAAGCCATTAAGAGGAATGTAATATGCTAAGGTAGATCACACTCCTGATGGGAATCACACCCAATGTGATCCAGAAAGTGACAAATGCATCATATGAAGTAAGAAGGTTGTACTACAAATTGTTGGTGTAATTAAATGTCTTGTACCTTGTCCTAGGTTATGATTTTACCTTAGTTAAGTTTACTTAGGGACCACATAGGAGGTTGTTGGAGATTTTCCACCTTTAGTGGACTTGACATGTCATTACCTCATCACTTCCACCCTTTGTGGGAGATCCACCTTTTGTGGAGATTATCACATTATCCCTTTCCACTTTAGGTGGAGTGATAACTCTTCATAGTTGTCTCATGTCATAAGATTATGAAACTTGTCATAATCTTATGCCCTCCTATATTCTCACCTTGGCTATATAACCAAGGGGTCTCCTATGTACATTGTATTAGTACTGCATCTCATATTATTGACATTGAATACAGTTTATTCTTGTCATATTCTATCTCTCTTTTGTGCTTTCTATTAGGCCTCTAGATCTTGGGTGGCTACCTTCATAGCCAATTCTTACATGGTATCAGAGCTACTGGAGTGCCTTTGGTTAGTCATTTGGAGAGATCTTGGTGCATTTGAAGAATGGTGTATTTTTAGATCTAGGTTGCAGCAGCATTTTGGAGCATCCTACACCAAATCTAATCCCACCATTGCGTTTGGGAGGCCATTTTCAGTCAAGATAGCCTTTCGTTTCATCCAATTGGATATCGAGAGCTCCAAATCTGAAAATTTTGCCAATTTGGGGTATTTTTCAATTTCTTGAATTTTCTCTGTAGTTCTGAAAAAATTATTTTCTCAATTTTTGGCAAAAAAAAAAAATGTTAGAATTATTTTGAATTTTTTAGAAAAATGTAAAACCCCATTCAAATTGTGTTTGGGGTATTTTCCTTTATTCAAAAATTGTTTTTTTTTTCAAAAATAAAACAAAATAAAAAATTGTATTTTGTATTTCTTTATATAAATCAAAAATTAAAAAAACTTCAAAAAAAAAAAATCAAAAATATTTTTCAAAGTTTGCGGTTGCCGACTGGTACGTCTGCAAATCCGAAGATTTGTACCTGTACCTCCTACAGAGGCCGCGTGGCAGGCAACCACTGGCCCCCGTGCCCCACTCATTCCACCCATAGTGGCTAGTCAACCTTCGCCGGTGGCATTAAAGATTCTGGCAGTGGCAAAAATTTACAACACCAGCAGTGGCCTGTTCTTCCTCCATGGGCCCCCATTTTCACAGCCCCACCTCCCACATTTTCTCCCCGGCAGTCCATCGCAAGAAATTTTGGCGACTGTTTTTAACTCAGTTGGGCTACACCACAAGCGGCAGTGTGAAAACAATCAGCGGTGATTTCAGGAATATTTCGACAGTGTACACCTAGATTTCAGCCATAAAGTAGACACGTCATCATTGGCATGTCAGCGCCTAGTCGGCGCCACCTCAACAGGCTGAAAAGCCACTTCATTCACCAAGTTAACCCTCGTCGTACTGCCACACCACCAGACTGTAGAGTGCGGATATGCCACATCAACAAGCAGTTTTTTTGCTTTGACAGGCAGCGAGGCATCAAATTTAAGCTCATAGATTGCTTACATCATCCACCGTCAGTGATGACATCATCAGTCTAAAAAAAAATTTCCCCCCTCACCAATGGGCTTTTTGAATTTGCAGTTCAACTTTGGAAGGCCATATCTTGCTCATTTTTGCTCCTTTTTTCTAGCAATTTTTTTTTTTATTTGGGATAATTTTTCGTGTACTTCACAGTGGTGTACTCAATTTTTGATCTTGGTGGATAGAGTTTCCAGAATTTTCAGTTTCTCAACACTGTACCTGTCTTGTCACCATTTCTGCAACTTCTAAGGCTTCGTTCAGGCTCATACGAAATCCTTTTCAAGTGCCTTTTTTTTGAAAGTGCATTATTTTTCATCTACTTCTTGAATCTACAATCAGTTTGAAGCGATCTTGAGTGGATTTTGTACTTTCAACATATGGTCTTTTTTGGCCTATTTGGCACTTGTATTGCATAGATCTAACTTTAGGTCTTTTCTTATTTGTTCTAGTCTGTTCTTAGCCTAATTTTGGCAAGTTGTAAATCAGAAATCATAAGCCCACTTAGCTAAGTTGCAAGTGGCCTATTGTACACGCACTACATTATAAAGTGCCAAAATCATCTATTTGTGGAGGGGTACTTTGATTGAGTGAATTTGGGGGGGTTTATCTTGTGTGATTATTCCTATTTTCTCTCTTGTGCTCTTGCATTCCATCATGGGTTCATCTAAAGTTCAACTCTTAACTGCACATAATTATGGTACATGTAAAGTACGTGCATGGAGTAAACTAATGGAAAAAGGTTTAATTTACTACATTGATGGAACCATAACTGCACCTTCAGTTCCTAAGGCAGATCCAATTGCATATAGGGATTGGCTCACTAAAACTTCTATGGAATTGGGTACACTAAGAAAGTTCATTTCAGATGATCTTATTTTCCATGTTGATAAATGTACTACAACTAAGGAAGCTTGGGATAAGCTTGCTGCTTTGTATGGCAAGGTTGATAAGGTTAAGGGATACAAACTTGAACATGATCTCTTAAGCCTTGATCCCAAGGATTTTGATACAATTCAGGATTATGTCACTAAGGCAACTAAACTAAGAGTACAACTAAAAGATTATGGTATTGAAAAAGAGGATGATCAATTGGTCTTCAACTTCTTGGATAAACTTCCAGTTGAGTATGCAGCCTTTGTTTCAATTTTTCAGACTCAAAGATTGACAATAAGTAATTTCACATCACCATCTTTTGAGGCTCTCATAGATCTTTTGATTCTTGAGAAAAATAAGTTGATGAAAATGGGAATTCTCAAGTCTTCAACTTCAAGAGCATTGGTGGTCAATCATGGAAACAATAAGCAAGGCTAAGGAAAGGACCAAAATAAATCTTCACCAAAGCCACAAGGAGAGAACAAACAATCCACTCCTCCACAACAAAGCTCAACTTCATCTTCTTCTTCAAAGAAGTACAATAATTCAAGTAAGAGGGAGCAACCAACATGTGCATATTGCAAAAGGATTGGTCATGAAGAGCATCGTTGTCATGTTAAGCGAATCGATGAGTTGAAAAATATCCTTAAGAAGAACAACATCAACTTGCCAGCTGCATATAAGGAGAAGGACTCATCTCCTTCCACTTCTTCTAAGGGAAAATTTACAACTCTCATGGCAACAACATCTAGCTCATCTCCTTCTTCATCTCAACATGATAAACATAAGGGGCAAGCATTTCTTGCAGTTGTAGATTCCAATTCAAATAGGTGGATCCTTGATTTAGGAGCTTCACATCATATGACTTCATCCAAGGATATGTACTCTTCCTTTGATTCTTGTTCATCACCACCCATTTTGATGGCCAACAACACTTCTTTGGCAGTTTGTGGGAAGGGTTCTCTTGACGTTGAAGGTGGCACATTTAATGATGTTCTATGTGTGCCTACTTTGTCAAGGAACATCCTTTCCATCTATCAGATTACACACAGTGGTACAGGAAAGAGTGTAGAGTTCACACCAGATTCTGTCATTGTTTGAGATTTACATAGAAAGGCTCTTGTTGAAATTGGGGAGGTTGATAACCATTCTCGGTTCTACACCTTCTCCTATTTTGCTCCTATTGATGATTCAATTCACCCTAGTGTGGACACACTTGAGGAGATTGAGTATGGTTACTTGAATCTTGGAGTGCTTTCTACTCCTAAGGTTCTTGAGCCTACTGTTGATATTCCATCTCCTACATTGACTGATGTACCTGATGATACTTGTGTTCTGACAATTTTAGTGACTTGTGATTCAGTGCAACAGTGTTCAACTTGTCTTCTAGCAGCAGCTCCATTGGATGACTACTTGTTAGACATTGCTAGTTTGTTTGTGGATTCCTACATTGCAGATTTACATCTCTTTGATGAAGGTGATTCTTCTTCAATTGTTGCGAGGGAACACTATGACCCTCCTCTACATGATCAGTCTTTTGAGATTGAGTGATTGTGGATGCATCTTTACAATAGTTGGAGGAAGCCACTTTCTCTCTTAAGGAGACATCGTCTTTGGAGTATGTTCTACCTACATCCTTTCTTGATCTTGATTTGTCTTTTTCAGTAGATAAGAGTGTTGTTGCAACGGGTTTCTCACAAGTTCTAGTATGTGACTACTACATTGCACCTTCACATGGTTTGGGGAAGGAATCTTTCAGCATCAACATAGGGAACTTTGAGCAGATTTCAATGACTTCTTACATTTTGAGGGTTCTTCCTTCTTCACTTGTGGATTGGGGAAACTTCATTCATACACCTTTGGTATTGTTTCTTCCCAAGGGGAGGAATGTTGTTCGATAGTTTTGGAGCAGCTTCTTCATTCCTTCTCGAGCATCTTCCATGGGTGATCTTTGTACATTGAGGGGGGGCTACCTTGTCTCTCTTCTTCTCTTGTATGGGGGGACTTTTTCCTCACATGGGGTTTTTTCCTTCTCATGCTATGTTCATAGGCTTTTGTATCTTATCTCTCTTTTGGGGGGTAGTTTTTTCCCACTGGGTTTTTCTATCTTTACTCCACTTGTGAGAGATTTCATTGCATTTGTACATGGGTACCTAACATGGCCTAGTAGCCGGGACCCATCTTGCATTGTTTGCATTTGTGTACATTCTCCCTAAGTTGCACTTAAGGGGGGGTGTTGGTGTAATTAAATGTCTTGTACCTTGTCCTAGGTCATGATTACACCTTAGTTAAGTTTACTTAGATACCACATAGGAGGTTGTTGGTGATTTTCCACCTTTGGTGGACTTGACATGTCATTACCTCATCACTTCCACCCTTTGTGGGAGATCCACCTTTTGTGGAGATTATCACATTATCCCTTTCCACTTTAGGTGGAGTGATAACTCTTCATAGTTGTCTCATGTCATAAGATTATGACACTTGTCATAATCTTATGCCCTCCTATGTTCTCACCTTAGCTATATAACCATGGGGTCTCCTATGTACATTGTATTAGTACTGCATCTCATATTATTGACATTGAATACAGTTTATTCTTGTCATATTCTATCTCTATCTTTTGTGCTTTCTATTAGGCCTCTAGATCTTGGGTGGCTACCTTCATAGCCAATTCTTACAAGAACCAAAAAAAAATAAAAATGAAAAAGAATAATTCCAATGTATGCCCCCACTTTAAAGGAATTTTTGAACACCATACTCTAAGCAGTTACTTTGAAGTAGCAAATGAAAAATGAAAACAACAAAGAAGAGATGAGAGCCAACTTGGAAAGCCCTATGAAAAGTCATATGTTTTCGAGTAAAGCTATGTCATGAAAGAAAAATAAAAGGGATGGGTTACCCAAAAAATTAAAACATCAAACACATAAAGGATCTATGGATTTTAGGTTAGTATGTTCTTTGTTGCAATGGTTTGTTTAGAGAGCTCAGAACTATCATCATTCTATAAATACACAGAGAATTGGAAGAATGACACAAAGAGAGCGAAAAGAAAGAAAAACCTTTTGGGTCAACATGGAAGAGACATAGGTTGTCTCAACAGCTTGCATCATACCCAAAAGGAAAACACAAGACAAAAAGGAAAATGAAAAGAAAAGATAAGGAAAAAAAAAATTGGTTCAACATGGAAGAGTCATAGGGTGCCTTGATGCCTTGTATCATCCCCAAAAGGAAAAGAAAAAAGAATAAGAAAAAGATGAAATGAAAAGGAAAAGAAAAATAAATCCTTTTGGGTCAACCTAAAGGAGACGCAAATGTCTCGATGCCTTGCATCATCCCCAAGAGGAAAAAACAAGAAAAAGATAAAGATAAAAATTGAAAGTGATGCATGAAATAGAGAGGAATGAAGGCACAAAGAGAGGGATGTTACAAAGAGAGAGAACATAAAATAAAACATCATTTGGGATCACATTACACATGCAATCACACAAAATAAAAAGAAAAAGAAAAAGAAAATGCAAAAGACTACTAAGAAAAATGTGATTCAACCTATGAGCAAGTCATTTGCCTCCCAGTCTCAGTTTGTATAAGTGGAAGGTGAATGATGAACCAGAGGGACAATGACAAATGCGTTACTAGAAAAAGGATAGCAATTTCTTTCCCCCACTGAGTGCTAGACAAGAATGAGTTGAGGTAGGTGATGGGAAAGGTCATGTAATAGTGAAAATAGAATATTCTATAACTATTACATGACAAGGAGTCAAGCAATATTAAGCTAGCAAATCACATGACGATAATCATTGCCATCAAAGTGAAAGTATTTCAATACTAACTAAAATGCATGACATTCATTGGTACTATGTTTGAGAACTCGATGATATGCACAATGTGGAACTTTTGCATCTTTAGGATATAGAATTAATTGGTTCATAGGTGGTAATGTTATCATTTCATTGTTCAAAATCAATTGTAGTTTCCTTTCACTTTTGGGTGGTGGGCAAGGAAACTTCAGTTTTTCTAACTTTTAAGGCCTCTTGTGTTTTCTAGATTAACCCTTCTCTCTAATTGAAGGAGGAGGACCTAAAGTGATCCTCTCATCCTTGTCACTATTATGAGTGATTGGTTGTTCTTTAGGAATAAGGACATTTAGATAAGGAGGTGAATCAAAGATCATAGTAACTGTGCCATAGAAAAATGGTTCCTTATCATTTTCATGGCCTTTTAGGTCTTGTTTCATGGTGTTTGATCTATTTTTCTCTAATTTTATGATGTAACATGGATCAAACATGCATATTTCGGTACTAAAATTCAAATAACGATGTCGTGTGAAGGTGTTGTGAAGTATTGTAAGACATTTCTACACTCTTCTAGACTCTATTCATTAAAATTCACCTAAAAATTACCTTTTTACTCATCATCAAGTCCTACTTTGAAGTGTTGTAAAATCTTGTAACAAGATTTCACACTTTCAGAGGCACAACTTCACTATTTATCCCTTTCTTATGACTTATTTGACTCCTTTATGCCCTCATATGCTTTAAATAAGTGTTTTTTTTAATGTAAGCCCGATAAACAACATTAAATGCAACATAATTCTTGCCACTCTTTTTCATGTCCTAGGTGGGTCCCATTCACCATTGGTGGTGAATGAGTCCCCCTTGGCTCCAAATTCAAAAAATTTAAAATTTCCTTTTGGATTTTTATTTAAAAACACTTGATGTCAGCCTGTGATGAGGTATGAACAGTTAACTAAGGCACAAGATTGTATAAATAAGTGATTTTCACCTCATTTTACATCTCCTACAATCTTCTCACTCATTCAAGCATTCATTCACACATCTAAACATTCAATAATCTTACAACATCAATCTAAGCATTATTCAAACACTTTGAAGCATCCATTGACATTACTTCAAATTTGCATCATCAAGGGTTTAGTAAGTTGATAGCAATTGCATGTTATTAGTTTATCATTCTCTTTCATTTCATTGTTTCACTAAGGGTCTAATTATCAAAAGTGGGGTTTGATCAAGGAAAACCCTTATTTGCTAACCCTCAACCATTTTTCCCCTATTGCATGTGTGTTTGTAGACCTAAGTATGTAGATTTAACAAGCTTTTTGGTGTTGAAGATTGGTCTACAAGTCAACTAGGTGCTTCAAGTCAAATCATTCATATTTCAAGCTTGGAGAAGGTTTTATGTCCGTTTCTTGCAAAATTGACTTCAACAACCCGAAAATAAGATATTTCAAGATCTAGTGTTGCAGAGTTGTCTCCTGATTTTTCAAAATTTTGGGAGAGGACTAATTCGCCACCAATGGCGAATGAGTCCCACCTTAGGACTGAAAATCTAAATTTGGTCAGATTCTGAATCCCAACAGTCAGAAATTAGTATTCAAAACTTTTTCACCAATAGGAGGAGTAATTTTTCATCCTAGGCGAGGGTGATCCTGCAATAGTGGTTTACAATTTTTGGCCAAACTGGACACTAAATTTTTTTTTAACTAAATCTTCACTTTCGGGCATCTATAGTGGCTGAACCCTGAGGAATTTGAAGATAATGGAAACTATAGTTTCATGAAATTTTGTCTATAAATTCTAAATATATTTTTTTCAAAATTTTTGGAATCAGTTTACACTTGTTTTTCCATCTCCCTCGAAAACTAGTTTTTTTAAGAAAATAGAATTTTTAAAAAGTGACGCTCACCGTATAGCGCATAACTTTTTTTCCATGAAGGATAAAATTCTAATTCTTTCAAATTTCAATTCATAACTCTGATATCTAGTGCTTCCACTTGGTTATATAGTTTTTAATGGAATATTTTTTCTTTAATCAAGTTTCAAATCCAAACCAATTACAATTTTGACATAGCACAACTATATAATGCATAATTTTTTTTGTATGTAGGGTATGTGTAGGATCATGATGGGCCAAAAAGTGGTGATATGCAAGTGATATGATGGCCCATGTGGCTAACAAATCTTTTTTTAACCAAAATTGATGAAACAAAAAGAGTTTTTAAAGGAGATTCTCAACTTTCCACCAATATAAATTATGCTTTACTTTGAATTTAATAAATAATTATTATTCATTTTCTATTTGAATTATGACTAAAGTCCTGATTGATAGGTTGATTGAAAAACATCTATAGCTTTCAAATATTATCATTTTTTTGAATCCAAAACATGTGTCACATTCTATGCTTAGCATACCATAGGATTAAAAAAAAATTGAATTTCATGAAGTTTTGACAAAGTTAAGGTGCTTAGACATACAAGTTTTTTATATTTTTTAAAAGTTGTAATAAAAACTCATAATTAATTATTTACTTGGAAAAGAATTAAAAAAAATATGCATCACATCAAGACATGAGTCCTCTACTTATATCTAAAATCTTATAAAAAAATATTATTATTTTATTGTGGTTAGGGTGGGACAAATACCTACTTCTTATTTTTTCCCTGAAATTTAAGTACTACTGCATTGAAATTTCAAATTTTCACCAAATAGATTTTTGTTTTAAAATAAACCTAGTAATTTAGAAACTACATTGAATTTTCTACAAATTATATTGTTACTTATTTTTGAAATAATATAGATAACTTATTCAAATTTTTATGTCAAGTTGCCTAACTCTGATTTTTCTAAATTTTTTGCCACTTAAGGGCTCACTTTTTCCATGATGATCCTGCACATACCCTGTATCGAAATTCTTTTTTTTTTTATTGGATCAAGGACTTCAATATCTAGTGCACTCATATTTTTGAAAAAAAAGAATTGATAATCTGCTATATTTCCACATGTGCAGAACAAAGTGCTTGATTTTCGGTTAAAAACCTATGTTTAATAAAACTATAAAAACAAATACAAAATAAAACCAAATCATATTAAAATTATATTCATTGGATAGCTCATTCCGAGCACTACCTTATTCCAATTGGGGTTGTGAATTTTCCACCATTTTTTGTCTTCAACCCAACCTCCGAAGTGCCAAAATTTAGATTTTTTTTTGTCTCAGGGGGGGATGAGGGATAAGGGGGGTTCAAGTGAACCATGCTTCCATGAGGGATTTTGTTGGGTTTTTGGGCAGGAAATAATTAAAAGGGTTCACTCAAACCAAGGTTTGAGCGAACCCCTTATGGGTTTGCTCAAACCTTGGTTCAAGCGCACCCCTTATCGTTTCACTCA
The DNA here is from genome assembly GCA_007258455.2 of Sequoia sempervirens. Classification (NCBI taxonomy): domain Eukaryota; kingdom Viridiplantae; phylum Streptophyta; class Pinopsida; order Cupressales; family Cupressaceae; genus Sequoia; species Sequoia sempervirens. Next base: position 414,665,733 of record VDFB02271358.1, on the reverse strand, counting down.
AACCAGTAGGCTCGTACGAACCCCTAAAATCAAGGTTTTTGCCATGTACTCATTTTTTGTGAGTTTTCCTTCCTCACTAGAATTGTAAACCACTATTGTGGCTTCACCTATGAATAATCCCATTGTGAAATTTCAGTAATTCTACTCAACATTCACAACATTCCAAAATCATCAAACATTTCCCAGGTGCACTCTATTTAATCTTATTTCTTTCTATTTTGCATTATTTCTTCATTTAATTCATTGTTTGCATATAATAGTGTGTTTTCAAACATATTATAAATCTTGGTTTTGCATTCATATTCATTCATTTAGATCACTCGATTGCATTTATTTTACATCATTTAGCTTAGATAACATCATAAATTACATAATTTGAATGAACCCTTAGCATTTTTGGGCCCTATCTCTCTCCTTTTAGGTGAAAAACCCTAGAAGATCTAGAGAAGTCCATAAGAAACCGCAAAAATCAATGATTCATTTTGGTGAACCTACATTTTGAACACTTTGCATTTCTAATTTCATTTGCATATTGCATCCTAGATTATATTTGCATCAACATTCAATTAGGACATTGTTTTGTTTTTCCATTCTAGGCCTTTTCATATTGCATTAGTGAAAACTTCATTTAGATTTCTTTTTGCATTGCATCTTATTAAAAACATTGAAAATCTACATCCTACATCCTTGATTTCATTCTATAGAGCATTAAAATCACACTAATTTTTTTGAAAAACACATAAAAAAACATCATACTGGGACTCATTCGCTAGCCTAGGAAAATCAGTGCCTCTATACTTTTTAAACAACATTTCTGACATTTTTCTGGAATTTTCCTGCATTTATACTTTTTTTAGTTAGTTCTTTGTTACATTTAGTATCATTTTGTTATTTTAATTTAGACATCTTAGATTACCTTGCATTTGATTTCACCCCTTCCTTTGTGGTACTTGTATGAGTGTTTCGTACCCCGTTGATAATACTTGAGTGAGAAGAAGTTCTAGACTCATGGCCTCTTTTGTTAGAACTTTCATTGTGGACCTTGGGGTCTCATAAGCTCCTACTCCTAGTATGGACAATGGTGCATTAGGCACTAACTTTACTACTTTTGTACCTTCACCTTTCCATCCAATGAGTGTTGATACCCAAAATAACTCCCTCCCACAAGAAAAGGTCATTAATATTCATGAGGATTTTTCACATTTACAAGAAGACTTGTCACTTGAAAACATTTCAAACAACTGCCATACCTGCCATTGGCAATCTTCATTGTTTGATTGAAAGTGATAATGGCTTGCAAGTGATGAAGAAAATTGCTAAGATTTACAATATACATGCCTCTTCTAATACACAATCTGCAAACATTCCTATAAGCCAAGGAGGATCTCAATTCCTCCCCCTTCAACCATAGCATCCATACCCACTTATACCAATCCGTAAGTTCACACAACTATGCATGAGGCTACTTCTTTCCTGATTCCACCAAGCATTCCTACTTCTCTTGTGGCATCGCAAGTCCCCTCCACTACCTTTACACCCCTTAGTATTCCTTTCACTTCCGCTAACATCCCTTACACTCCATCACCATTTTCACTTCCACCTCAACCTACATACCCCGACCTTGTCCTTCCACAACTCCTTAACAACATTTCTTCCATGTAACATCAACTTTCCACCATTAGCTAAGGTCAAACCGCTCCACCTACATATCATGTCTATAGCAGCCCCTTATCCTTAGAAATCATATGTACCTTGATGCCTCAAGGGATAGAAATGCCTTAGTTTGAGAGATATGGAGGTAAATGAGACCCTATCAACCATGTTAATGCTTATACAACTTTATGTAATGATTTTTTCCTTGATGAGAAATAGTTAGCCAAATTGTTTCCAAGGACCTTGAAAGATACTGCATTAGAATGGTTTTCCAACTTTCCTAATCATTCCATCCGCTCCTTCAATGAAAACTTAGATGCTTTCATAAGTAACTTTCAAGTTCACATGACACCCAAAAAGACAATGGGTGACCTCATGAGATGTAGACAAAACACAGATGAAAAAATAATTGATTTTATCTCATGCTACCAATCCTTGTATGCTCAAATAGATGTCAAGATTCCTAATGCACATTTGCAAAAGATGTTTATCAAAAACTTGCACACAAATCTTTAGGATAAGATGAATATGATGAAATTCCCTTCATTTATGCACTTATGCACAACCCTTTGTGAATACCATAACTTAGTATTAAGTCACGATTCAAAATCCACTTCTAGCTGAGCTGAAAAACCTGAACACAACAATCAAGACCACAATAACAATCAAAACTTTTGCAAACCAAATAAAGGCTTTCTATAATTTAATTTGCCTCCTCAACCTCAACCACAACCAACTCAACTAGTTCAACATCAATTAGCAACTATTAAAGAGTGGTTCCTTATCACTATGGAGACCCGAAGAGACAATTTACTCCCCTACCTAATACCATCCATAATACAATGAACCAATCAATTGAACAACACATGCTCACTTTTCCACTCATTAGACCACTTGATCCAAACCATCCATTACCACAAACCTTCAAACCTAATGCTTATTGTCATTTTCATCACCAAAATGGACATGTGACACTGAACACTAGAAGCATCTAAAACATTTAGTTCAAGACCTCATTGATTCATACCATTTGTCCATTATGGGTGTTAATGATCAGGGAAATAAGTTTGTTGCACCCCCTAACCAAAATTTATAAATTTTCACCAATCATATGCCTAAACACACTACATTTTTCAAGGCTAGCAAACCTTTAAACACTGATGTAATGAATATTGATACAAACCATGAAAAACATGATATACCTCCACTTGTTACTGAATATAGTCCTATGGATCCAATTTTGGCTACAATAGACGTTATCCCTCGTAAGGGCCAAACCACTAAATCTCTTGATATCATTTTTTCTGCTAAAGACATCCTACAAAAGTTCACTGATGGTCCTCTCTAAATAGCTTGCAGAATCTATGATAAGCCCACTAGTGGGATATTAATAGATCTCACTTGTGGTGAGAATGTGATCACATAGGAGTTTCTAGTATTACAGGAGCTATATCAAGATGATTATAATAAACTGACCACATGGATTAAGTCACACACTGGTTTGGAATTCCCTATGATTGGATCGATTGTATTCCCTTTATAGATAGGACCTAAAACTTTAGATGTAACATTTTCAATTATTCCATAATTTGACCAATTTCATTTGTGGCTAGGCCATCCTTGGCTTTTCTTAATGAAAGTCATCCCATTAGTTTTTCACAAGTGTTTGAAGTTTCCACATGGAAATGAAATATTTACTACACACTATAGTGTGTTTAATCCCCTATCCTCTAAAGTAAATTTTCCCTTAGAATCCTTTTGGCCTAAACCCATGGAACCAATCACCCCTCGAAAGGACTTTTTTTTCATAGCCTATCAAAATTTCAAAGCCAAGAAAATAACTAAATTGTCTCTTCATGGCACGTCCCCATCCACTTCCACACCTCCTATCATAGATGAAACCATGCTTCACCTTATGATAGACATTGAACAACCCATACAACCTCATAACCAACCACCCCTAGATACTTACCTGTCATTATTTAAACAACCGAGGGAAAATGAAACAACTGTTGTCATGCCTCCTCAGATTAAAAAAGTGTATAAAGAAAAAGAGAAAGTACTTGATCCATCTTCCTTAGTTTCTTCTATTCTTCTCCCTTTGAAAGTAGAAGAACCTATGATGCCTCAATTCACTCTTACACCTCAACAACTCCAAAATAGAGTTAAACAAAACCATGAGACTAGGGAACGTAGCTGTCATTGTCATCTCCTTGCTCGTTAATCTCACATGGAAGAACATAGTGAAAATCAACCTCCGACTTTAAAAAAAAGTAATAGATGACCATCCTCCTTCTCTTGAACTGCCACAAGATAGTCCAGTGAAATTATCAAACCAAATGAACCAATCCAACAACCATGACTTTTGATACATCCATCCCTAGAAATCACCCTTCACCCTCATGTTGTCATTAATCTTGATGATCATTATGATGATGCAATGATAGCAAAAATAGATGAAGAAAAACATAATGACATAAATCTACTCCATCAAGTGAAGAACCTGGTAGGACTTCTAGTTCAGCGCTTGCAATTATTTCTTTGAATAGTCAACAGCCCTCACATTACATTGAACATGATTGGGAGGAAGATGCCTTGTTAGATGGTTGACTTGCATTCACCTAGCTAGCATTTTTTCTTCTCTTTTTATTTTTCATTTTTGTTTTCCTTTCATGTATGTATCATGTTTCACCTTATCGTGTGTTTGATGTTTCTCTCTCATTGTACACTTCTTCTATTTGTATCTCTATTCTTCTATTTGTGATCCATCTTTTCTTTTTCTCTTTCTTTTTTATGCTTTATTTTTTGGGATGATGCAAAGTTTAGAGATGCCTTATGTCTCTTCCATGTTGACCCAAAAGTTCCTTGTATTTTTCTCTTTTTGTTTTGTGTTTTCCCTTTGGTGATGATGCAAAGCATAGAGACACCCTATGTCTCTTCCATGTTGACCCAAAAGGTCATTTTATTTTTCTCTTTTTGTTTTTTGATTTCCTTGTGGGATGATGCAAAGTGTAGAGATGGCCTATGTATCTTCTATTTGTACCAAAAAGGTCCTTGTCTTTTTCTCCTTTCTTTTTGTGTTTTCCTTTTGGGGATAATGCAAGGCATCAAGACCGCAATGTCTCCTTCATGTTTACCAAAAATATTTTTCATTTTATTTTTCCTTTTCATTTTCATTTCCTTCACAGTTGTGTTTTCCTTTTGGGAATGATGCAAGGCATTGAGACCACAATATCTCTTCCATGTTGATCCAAAACAAACCTTTTGTTTCCTTTGTTTTCACTCTCTGTGTCATTCTTCTAGTTCAATGTTATTTGGGGAATGATGAAAATTTTCAGATCTTTCATGAAAACATTGCAGCAACAAACATACTGACCCTAAATCCATAGATCTCTTATGTTTTTGGTGTGCTTTCTTTTTTTGGGGGAAACTACCTTTATTTTTTTTTCATTTTTATTGACATGACACAACCTAACTCTGAAACATATGACTTGGTATAGGGATTTCGAAGTTGTCTCTCATGTCTTTTTTTCTTTTTTCTTTTTCTTTCCTTTGCTACTTTAAAGTAATTACTCACATAACAATGTGCAACAATTCCGTTAAAGTGGGGGTCATACATTACCATTAATTCATTTGCATTCTTGGTTCCTAGTGTAGCCTTGGAATTTATATGATGTGTTTGTTACTTTTTGGATGACATTGGGTATGATGTCCTTCATAAGTGTGATCTATATTAGCATATTACATTCCTCTTAGTGGTCTGATGCACGATGCACTGCATCCCCTAAGTTGTGAATATACTATTATTTTATGGGTCCTCTCTTGGAGACATTACGCACAATGTTCCCTAACTGACCGACCTTGCATGAACTTAACAAGACTCCTTTGAACATCTCTCGCATTACATTTTTTCATTTTTCATTTTTACATTATTATATTTTTCATTTTTTCCACCTTGCATAATGCAACTTGCATGACTGTGGTACCCTTGCTTTTTTTTCACAAACCTTCTTTTTCTTTGTGGCACCTTATTAAAGTTATTAGGAGGTATAACTTTAATATGGTTGAGTGGGAAGTCCACCTAGAGGCTTAACTTTTCCCCATAGCCACCTTTTTGTTTGTGAGTGCATAACGACTAGTGTATGGGTAAGTGCAAGAAGTTGGGTCCACATTCAGGGGAAGTGTTATTTTTTTAGCTTTAAAACAAATACCCATTTTAAAGTGGGCACTTGTTCCAAAAGGTTTGAAACTCACAAGAGATGTTTTTCATATGGATTTAGGCTTAGAAAGGGAATGGTATCCCAACCCTTAGCCTTTGACCTACAATTAAAAAACTAAGGTAGATTGAAGAAGAATGTCCAACTTTGGCAATATGGTTGGACTTTTTTTCTGAATCAATCTATGAAATTAAAACCCATTATAGAACATGATGTCTAGTTTCAAAATTATATGGAATCAATATTGAGACAATTCTCTACACAATGAAAAAAAAAATATTAAAAAAATGTTTAGCTTAGGCTCAATTATGTTATTCATACACATTGATTTTTAAAAACAACAATTAAGGCCAATATTGATTCACTAAAAAAAATATGTTAAAAAAAAGTTACAAAAAAAAATTCTCATCAACATTCATGTTGTTAGCTCTCTTTCCCCAAAAGGAATTAGAAAAATACTTTTATTTGTGTCAAAAAGTGGTGTCTGTACATGTGCATGGTATGGTAAAAAATAAATGACTTTTAAAAATGTTTTTTATACATTCCTATCAAATTTAATTTCTACCATCTGGGTATTTGAATAAATTACATATTTGGAAACTAGATTTAAAATGATAAATTTCATATTACTAACTTTTTGTAAGGTTCATTGTGTAAGTGCCTCAAATTTTTAGTCTGGGTGTCACAAATTCTGAAAAACAGCAAAAACACTTCCACTTTTTGAGCTTTTTATGGACCCAACTGCTTGCATTAGCCTATATGTATCTTACCTTTTGGGATTTCTCGCCCCATGGAAAATCAGAAGTTTCATGGCCCAAAAGTGAGTAAATTTGGGCCTTCACACCCAATGGACAATCATGTGTTTTTTTGCTCCAGAGTGAGTATACATTCTCTTTAGCCTAGATCTAATCCACAACTAGTTGGATTGATGATGGAAGCTTCTTCTGATTCGCAACACTTGTGTGTTCCTTTGTTCTTAGGCTTAGTTTTCCATGGTATCTTCATCCTAGGGGCTTGATCATCCCTCTTGATTGTTATCATTCCATTTTGCTAATGTAAGTACATTTGAACCCTCCTCTCAATGTTCATGGCTACTTTAGTGTGAGTTTGAAGAAGGTTCATCCTCTCACTAAAGTGGAGGCTAAATGTGTCATAGAAAAATGGTCCCTTGTCATTTTCATGGTGTTTGATCTATTTTTCTCTAATTTTATGATGTAACATGGCTTGAACATGCATATTTATGTTCTAAAATTCAATTAATGACGTCTTGTGAAGGTTTTGTGAAGTGTTGTAAGACATTTCTACACTCTTCTAGACTCTATTCATTACAATTCACCTAAACATCACCTTTTCACTCATCATCAAGTCCTATTTTGAAGTGTTGTAAAGTCTTGTAACAAGATTTCACACTTTCCTAGGTACAACTTCACTATTTATCCCTTTCTTATGACTTATTTGACCCCTTTATTCCCTCATATGCTTTAATTAAGTGTATTTTTCAATGTAAGCACGATAAAAAACATTAAATGTAACATAATTCCTTAAACTCTTTTTCATGTCCTAGGTGGGACACATTCACCATGCGTGGCGAATGAGTCCCCCTTGAATCCAAATTCAAAAATTTTAAAATTTCATTTTGGGTTTTTATTCAAAAACATTTGATGTCAGGCTATGATGAGGTATGAATGGTTAACTAAGGCACAAGATTGTATAAATATGTGATTTTCACCTCATTTTACATCTCCTACAATCTTCTCACTCATTCAAGCATTCATTCACACGTCTAAGAATTCAAGCATCTTACAACATCAATCCAAGCATTATTCAAGCACATTGAAGAATCCATTGACATTACTTCATATTTGCATCATCAAGGGTTTTTTTAAGTTGATAGCAATTGCATTTTATAAGTTTATCATTCTCTTTCATTTCATTGTTTCATTAAGGGTTTCATTACCAAAAGTGGGGTTTGACTAAGGCAAAACCCTATTTGCTAACCCTCAACCATTTTTCCCCTATTGCATGTGTGTTTGTAGACCTAGGTATGCAGATTTAACTAGCTTTTTGGTGTTGAATATTGTTTTGCAAGTCAACTAGGTGCTTCAAGTCAACTCATTCAAATTTCAAGCTTGGAGAAGGTTTTTTGTCTGTTTCACGCAGAATTGACTTTGACATCCCGACAATCAAAGATTTCTAGATCTGGTGTTGTAGAGTTGTCTCCTAATTTTTTAGAATTTTGGGAGAGGACTGATTCACCATTGGTGGCAAATGAGTCCCACCTTAGGACTAAAAGTCTGAATTTTGTCAAATTCTAAATCCCAATAGTCAAAAACTAGTTTTCGACACTTTTTCACCAGTAGGAGTAATTCGCCACCCTGGGCGAATGAGTCCCACTATGAAATTTTAGTAATTCAAGTCAGCATTCACAACATTCTAGAATCATCAAGTATTTCCCAGATGTACTCTATTTCATCTTGTTTCTTTCTATTCTACATTATTTCTTCATTTAATTCATTGTTTGCATATCATAGTGTGTTTTCAAACATAGCAAAAATCTTAGTTTTTCATTCATATTCATTCATTTAGATCACACAATTGCATTTAGTTTACTTCATTTAGCTTAGATAACATCATACATAACATAATTTGAATGAACCCTTAGCTTTTTTGGGCCCTATCTCTCTCATTTTAGGTCAAAAACCCTAGAAGAGCAAGAGAAGTCCACAGGAAACCCCAAAAATCAACAATTTCATACCATCATCTTAGAGCCTTAGATATTCTCTAAGAGGCTTGCTGTTATGAGAGGGATCTTGATATCCTAACCTATTTGTGTTTCATCCTTTGGTTTTGGCTTTAAGAGTTGACAAATTTTATGTTCACTTGTTGTATCACATCCTTGTTTCCTCAAAATTATGAATCCTTTTCCATATGTTTCTTCAATATTGATGGGAGTGTTTGTTACTTTATTGTCATAAAATGGTCGAGTGTTTGCTTGTCTAGAGGAACCCGGTTCACCCGTTGTAGGGAACTTAGGTTCAACTTTTTTTTCAAGATGTAAGTAACCAAACATCTCAAGAGGTGCTATTGTAGGAGGATTTGTTTGGATAATGGATGTATAAAAGGATAAATTAGATTCAAGGTTTTCAGGACAATTATTTAGGAACTTTTTCAAGTTCATTATCTTCTCCAATGATGTCAACATCATGATGATTACATGCATTAGGAGTTGAGTGAGCATGAGTGAGTTCAATGTCATTAGGGTCATTGCACAAGGTACAACTTGAGATATCTACTAAGGACTTTAGTGACATCCAAAGCTTACTATAACACATATCCATCATGCAAATTTCTTATTCTAAACTATGCAACAATACAATTTTGATTTTAACCAATGCAAAAGATGAATGAATGTATGCTAAATGTAATGAATTAAATGAAATAAAAAATCTACAAACTAAAATAGAGAGATAACAACAGTGAACAAAAACTTAAAAAGTGAACGATAAATTCCAAAAAATGCAATGAAAAATATGCAATGGATCTGATTTACCCAAGGTGGCGAATGAGTCTAGGTACTATTTTTTTGTTGAAAATTTTCAAACTTTTTGAATTGAATTTTATGTTTTTTATGTTTTCTAATGCAAATCTAAGATGAAAATGCATAATTTTAGTATTTTTCAATTAAATTAACTGCAATAATGCAAGCTAAATGTGCATTTCACTAATGAAAATTTTGAAACCCTACAATGCAAATTGAATAATGCAAAACCTAATGCAATGTTCATGCAAGGTAAATTTAGGATGTAAATGCACTCCAAATAAAAAATATGATTATCTATATGAAGGTTCACCAAAATGAAATGAAGAAAAATTGTGGTGTGCTTTTTTTCGCTTCTAGGGTTTTGTACCTAAAAGGAGAAAGGTTAATTTTCCTACCTTCTAGTCAACAAAAAACACTTGACATTTCAATGCCAAAGAGATTGAAATATGACAAAGGGAAGGTTCTAGGGATTGAATAATGTCTAATGATGGGTTCACCACCAAGTTTAAACTTGGAAAAGATAATGAGTTGGAAAACATAATGCGATATTCAAACAAATGCTAAATGACCTAGAAAAATGAACAAACTATAATGAAAAGCTATGAAATTGAAAGTGTGCACCTAAAAAATTGAAGAAGGAAAAATGGAGGTTTGGATCAGTAAAAATTCTATTGTGGAAGTTGAATGGGAATCATACGCCAAGTTGGGTGAATCAGTCTAGTGTTTTGGAAAATGCACTAGAGCAGGTTTCAGCTGAAAGGGTATGCAAATCTATAAAAAAATGTTCAGGCATGTATAGTGGGACTCATTTACCAATAGTGGTGAATCAATTGACTTCTACGTTTATAAAAATTCTAAAGTGGATACTATGCCTCTTGGTTTTCTTATTCCTCCTGACTAGTTTCCAGATCTAAAACTACAAAATACCACATGTAGGTCTTCTCCAAGGCTTGATGACAACTTTGAAAACCTTTAGGGACTTAACAACTTCTCTCCAACTTTACTTCTTGGAAAATCTACAACCTAGCTCTACAAATCACACACAAGAAGAGGGGAAATTTTTTTGGGGGATAGTGAATATGGGTTTGCCTTGGTCAAACCCCTTGTTGATAATTAAACCTTGAAATAGAATAAAATATAGAAAGAGAATGATGAATGAACAAATAGCAATGTTGCAACTCACTAAACCCTAGCAATAAGGTGCTAAAAACATGTAAGTAATTGCTCTAATGGATGTAGAATTGGAGTTTTTCTTGATGTTGATTGATCTTCAATGTAATGTGTGCTTGAAACACAAACCCTACATCACAATTGTTAGCTCTAAAACACCATGATGCAAGAAATATTTGACATGATGATTGATGCTTGAAAAATTCTCTTGAATGCTTGATAATTTTCCCTTGAAAAGCCTTGAATGCTCTTTTGAATGTTGAAATGCTCTTGTTAACTCTTTTGAATGCTAGGTTATGAATACTTGAATGCTTGGGATGAAAATGAGTGAAAGAACCATGTATCCATACTGAATTATGCAAGAATTATCAAAATTATGAAACGACAAGCAGACAGTAGATCTAGGAGAATAAAATCCCACCAAAAATTTGACTTAAATTTGAATTTTTTTCACATGAGACTCATTCACCCAAGGTAGCAAATGAGTCCCATCACACATAATGTATAGGACCAAAAATGGAAATTTTCTAGAAATGTTTGAAACTTGCATCAAGGCCAAAAAGACCTATGTGGGACTCATTCATCCAAGGTGGAAAATGAGTCCTAGACATTAAATCTAGGCCACACAAGCTAGGAACACATGAACTATTATTGGTTATGGTTGGTGTCGGGATTGTCCTTGAAAAGATGCAATAAATGCAGCTTGTGGATGCAAAATAGGGCCAATTGAAGCATAAGAAATCCAAATCAAGGAAACATTAAGCCAAAATCCACAAGGATGACCCAAATAGGTGTGAAAAATGTCAAAGGATCCTTTTTTTGACACTACAAATATTATTATAAAAAATCTTGAATATTTAATCCCTCATCACATAAAGGGAGGGGTCATCGTTTTGTGTTTAAATTTGGTAATTATTTTATTTCGTACCTTGAGCCTTTAAAATTATGGGAAAGGAAATCTATCATGGAAAGGAAAGTTTTCTAGATTGGCATATCAAGTAAGGATTCATTTCACTTCATTTTATGATGCCTTCAATATAGTTCTCTTGACAAGTGTCTTAATGGGTAGTCGTGGACTATGATTACCTGTAAACTTGACATGAGCCTTTATGATATCCTCCTTTTAGCTACCCCTTCCTCAAGTTTTCCTACATTATTTTTACCTTCATTTCTTTCACTTTCTAATCTAAGTTTTGCACTAAGATCCCTCTTTTGTCTCTATTCAAATACCTTATTTCCATTGTAAGGGTCCAAAGAAAAAGATATAAATGTTTTCCTTATGTCTTGCTTAAACATAATTTCAACTTATAAATATTTTCATAGAACATGACAATAAACTAACATCCATATTCTGCAATTCCTAGAACATGGGTAAAGTTGTTATTAGTGGTATCTATTTGGAAGCTATTGCTAGCTTAATTGTGAAAGCCATGTGTCTACAATGCAAAGGTCTTAGGGTTGTGAAGTTCGATAACAGGAAGTAGCAAATATTCAATGACATGTTTTTTGAGGAAGGTGAGAAAGTCATGCATCTACAAAATGGTTATGATAGGGAGAGATTGTCTCCCCCTATAGCCTAGTAAGTATTCACCTAGTCCATTATTTCACTCTTAAGGATATATATGATATTATATATGGTTACCATTTTCCATTATTAAACCATGTTCATCATAAAGAATAGATAAATATGCCTTTTTCTTGATTTCTTCTCCTATGGCTGAACCAACAATTTTGTGGTTGGATTCTATAGACTACTCTTGCACTCTTAAAATCTTCCACCTAAAAGGAAAGAGATAGAATAACCTAGAAAACTGAAGTGGTTCACCCAAATAGAGGTTTGTGTGATTTAATTAGGATTAAATGTAATTTTGTAAATGCAACTAGATGATGAAATTGATTAACTATTGATGTAAAACTAATGCAAAATGCAATGTTTGAAAACACCATGTGATATGCAAGAATTAACTAAAACATGAACAAATGTAGAACACAAATGAAAGAGACTGAAAGGAGTGCACCTGGAGATAGATTGCAGATATGAGAAGATTCTTGAATGTTGTAAAAATCACTATTGATGACTAGCGGGACTCATTCGCCACTAATGGTGAATATGTCCTCCTACTCATAGAATCTCCTAAAATAGGTTTCTAACTATCAAGAACTGGAATCTAACAAAATCACACTTTTTAGCCTTTAGGTGGGACTCATTCACCACTGATGGTGAATCATTCCTCTTCCAAAATTTTGTGAAATCAAGGGTCAATTATGTAGCTCTAGATCTGCACTTGTATTTTTGTCAGGTTGATAGAGTTAAATCTGCACAAAATGGGTTGTAGGTTGTCTCCAAGCTTGAAATAGGGTTTTGTTGACTTGAAACACTTTTTTGACTTCTTGTCCACTTTTCAACACCTAATTGCTTGATAAATCTGCATACAAAAGTCTACAAACACACATGCAAGAGGGGGAAAATGATTAAGGGCTAGGTTATAGGGGTTTGCCTTGGTCAAATCACACTTTCGCAATCAAACCCTCAATGAAGAAATGAAATAGAATAAACAAGGAAATGATGAATAATAACATGAAAATATCCTAAACTCACCACAACCTTTTTGAAGAAATTTGAAGATATTTCAATGACTGCTCCAAGATGCTTAATTGATACTTGGTTGAATGATGCAAAGTGCTCAAATGCTAGTGGATGTTTAGTGAATGCAAGTGAATGAGGAGATGTAAAATTAGGAGAAAAACACTCATTTATACACACTTGTGCCCTAATTACCCAATGATACCTCACCATAGGCTAGCATAAGGTGTTTTTAAATAAAAACCTCAAAGGAAATTTAAATTATTTTGAATTAGGGGCCAAGAGGGACTCATTTTCCACCCATGGAAAATGGGTCCCACCTTAGGCTTGTAAGTTAGTTTTGGGAATCAACTTGTATATAATGTTGTTTGTTAGTTTTACATTCAAAAATACACTTAATTAAGTCTTCTGAGTGCATAAAGGGGTCAAATAAAGCATAAGAAAGTTGTAAATAGTGAAAGTAAGCCTAGAAAAGTGTGAAATCTTGTTACAAGACTTTACAAAACTTTAGAATAGGACTTAATAAGCAATGGAAAGATGATTTTTAGGTGAATTATATTGAAAAGAGTGTAGAAATGTGTAGAAATGTGTTACAACACTTCACAACACCTTCACAAGACACCATAGTTTGAACATTTAGGACTTAATAGGAATGCATAAGTTATTGCAACATTAAATTAAAAAAAATAGACCAAGCATCATAAAAGAAAGACTTAAAAGACCATGAAAATGCCAATGATCCATTTTTCTATGGTACATTTAGCCCCCACTTTAGTGAGAGGATGAACTTGCTGCAAACTCACACTAAAGTAGCCATGCAAATTAAGAAGGATCCAAATGCACTTATTCTAGCAAGATGGAATAACAATGATCAAGAGGGATGATCAAGCCCCTAGGATGAAGATCCCATGGAAAAATAAACATAAGAACAAAGGAACACATGTGAGAAAGAGAAGAAGAGAAGGTAGAATTGAATAAAGCTTCGATCATTTGTCCAACTAGTTGTGGATTGGATCTAGGTTGTAAGAAGAGAATGTGTACTCATTCTGGGGTGATAGAACTTATGGCGGTCCATCGGGTGAGAAGACCCAAAAGGTGAGAAACATACAGTAGTCGGTATGCACTCACAAACACATAGGTGGGTATGGGGAAATTCATGCCGCTAAATGGGCTTCCTACTCAACCATATCAAAGTTATACCTCTTGATAACTTTAACAAGGTGCCACAAGGGGAAAATGTTGGTACGTGCTTCATGAGACAAGAAAAGCTTTGTATGCTTAGAACTCATGAAAAAATGTAAAGCTAGCATAGGAATTCAAGTTGTGTTATGCAAGGTAGAAAAGTTGTAAAATCTAAAATGTAAAAGATGTTCAAAGGAGTCTTTTCAAGTTCATGCAAGGTCTATAGCTTAGTGAACATTGTATCTAATGCCTCCAAGAGAGGACCAATCAAAGAATAGAAAATTCATAACTTCCTATTATGCCACCATGAGGAATATAATATGCTAAGATAGATCACACTTATGAAGGGAATCACACCCAATGTCATCCACAAAGTGACAAACACATTTTATGAAGTGAAAAAGTTGCACTAAGAACCAATAATATGAATGAATTATGCCAATGTATGCCCCCCACTTTAAAGGAATTTCTATGCACCGTTCTATGAGCAATTACTTTAAAGTAGCAAAGAAAAGAAAATGCAAAAAGAAAACAAGACATGAGAGCCAACTTGGAAAACCTGTATGCCAAGTCGTGTTTTCAAGTAAGGATAGCTCATGTAAATGAAAAAGAAAACAAAAGAAAGGGAGTTTCCCCCTAGAAAGCAACACACCAAACACATAAGGGATCTATGGATTTGAGGTAAGTATGTTCACTATTGCAATGTTTTGATTAAAGAGATTGAAACACTCATCATTCCCCAAATCGCATAGAACTAGAAGAATGACACAAAGAGAGTGAAAATGAATGGAAAAAAAGTTCATTTTGGGTCAACATGGAAGATACATTGCGGTCTCAATGCTTTGCATCTTCCCCAAAAATAAAACATAAGAAAAAGATAAAGTGAAAAGGGAAAGGGACCGTTTGGATCAACATGGAAGAGACATAGGGTGTCTCAACACTTTGTGTCATCCCCAAAAGGAGAACAAAAAATGAAAAAGAAAAGGAAATTTTTGGGTTAACATGGAAGAGACATAGGGCATCTCAATGCTTTACATCATCCCCAAAAGGAGAACACAAAATAAAAGAAAGAAAAAATGACCTTTTGGGTCAACATGGAAGAGACATAGGGTGTCTCAATGCTTTGCATCATACCCAAAAGGAGAACACAAAAAAAAAAGTGAAAAATAAAAGGAAATTTTGGGTCAACATGGAAGAGACATAGGGCATCTCAACCTTTTCTATCATCCCCAAAAGGAGAACATAAAAAGAAAAAAATATAAGGACCTTTTGGGTCAACATGGAAGAGACATAGGGCATCTAAATGCTTTGTGCCATCCCCAAAAAGAGAACCAAAAACAAAAGGGAAAAAGAAAAAGACCTTTTTTGGGTCAACATAGAAGAGACATAGGTCATCTCAATGCTTTGTGTCATCCCCAAAATGAGAACAAAAAACAAAAGTGAAAAAAAGGACCTTTTGGGTAAACATGGAAGAGACATAGGGCATCTCAATGCTTTGTATCATCCCCAAAAGGAGAACACTAAACAAAAGTAAAAAGGAAAAGATAAATTATGACATATAGAAGAATAAAGGTATAAATAGAGGAAGTGTATGAAGAGAGAGAACATCAAATGCACATTACAGAGGAACACGATACACACATAAAAGAAAACCCAAGAAAAATGAAAATGTAAAAGGGGCTAGTAATCAAAATGTATGTCAACCATTAACCAAGTTATTAGCTTCTCAATCTCAAGTAGTATAAGCAGAAGGTGAATAATGCAGTTAAGAGACAAAGGAAAAATGTATTATGGGGACAAAACTAACAACCTCTATCCTGCATTGAGTGTACTTGATAGGAATGAGCTAAGGTAGGTGACGGGAGGGATCATGCAATAGTGAGAATGGAAAATTCTATAGCTATACCATGATAAAGGGATTTAAGGGATGGTAGGAAAGCAGTCGATATCAATGAAGTGATACATGTCTCGTATATCCTTCAATGTCCAAAATTCTCTAGTTCGGTGTCCAAGAAGATGATTGTATTTGAAATATGGTATGTTGGAGTCTTTATGATGGATAACCAACTGATTTAAAGATGGTAAGAGTATAAAGAATAGAAAAAGGTTTGAAACTCCTTGAAGGATGAGCTCAAAGGTCATGGTGAGTACATCAAAAATATTAGTGTGGTCCTTTAAGAATCCATTAGAAAAATTTATATGATGGTGGATGGTAGCATTAAACATGTCATCTTCGGAACGGTGTCTAAAATATCTAAAATGAGAAAAATTAAAAGGAAAATTGGGCAAGAGTTGGAGAAGACAATTGAGAGGACTACAATTTTAGAATCCATCAGTGCAAAGGATTGAATACTGGTCATGGACTTCCTAAAGGCTAATTAGGAGCTCATTTACTCCTCTAAAAAGTGGTGGTTCTAGTTTTTGTCTCTATTTTTAATCGTTAGGCTATTTTGTTTGAAGTTTTCGTGGGGATTTTCATTAGCCCAACAACGAATTAGCTTTTCTGGTGCTAGGGTTTGTCATCCAGTGGGGAGGGAACTGATTTTTTTTTGGGATGACATGAGAATTCATAATTATGTGGGTTGGTAGTGGTGGAGAATGGTGTCATCATAATGAGGAAGGCGAATGGTAAGTGTTTGTTAGCACAAGCGCCAATGCATCTTCCTATTGGTGTATGGGGGCAGAGGCTGAAATAAATGCAATATTGAATTTTGTCACATGGGAAAGCATAATTTGATTAATTTTTGTTGTCAAAAGAGCCATTGTGGTGTGGTTTTGATACCATACTACTGTTAACATCGTTGGGGTTGCCTCCTTTTTTTAGTAGGTTGGAGGGTTGTAAAACTATTGTGGCGTAGAATCTATAAGTCATTTTTGAGGGGTATTTTGTAGAAACCAGTAAGTTATTGTTCATGTATTTTGTTGTCTATTTATTGTTTCTTTTGATAGGAGGTTGAAGGGTTTTAACACTGATGCGCTGTGAAATGTGCGAGAAAGTATATTGATTAAGTTGTGTTGATGGTGTTTTTATGCACTTTTCAACACAGGCAGTGTGTAGGTGCACTACCTCTCTTGAAAGACAATCTCCCACAATCGAGTTACGAAACACTATCCCAAGGTCTCTCAGATGTCAGGTCATGATAGTGCTTAGATACCTCAGTAGTTTGATGTGATTTGCTAGAATCACAAGGTGGTCTTACAGAAAATACCAAGTGTGGACATAAAGTATGAAGTTGGATTTTGGAATGGAATTATTAGGATGAAAGCTGTTATGAGTTGGCTGTAGGTTCAAACAACAATCTTGAACTCCATCGAGTTGTTAGATTTGGCTTTACAATGTGCAATGAACCTTAGCATAGGTTAGTTACTAAAAAAAAGAAAAAAAAAATGGAGGGGAAAAGTTCCTAAGTCTAAAGCTAGCTATAAATAGTGACAATGGAGTTCCTACAATGGAAAATTCCTCATAACAATATCCCACTTAACTAAGGATTTCACAGTATCATGGAAATTGTACTATCTTCTAAGGGATGCAGATATTTCATCTTTCATCCACCACATACATGCATGAATAAAAGATAAATGTTTAGGACAACTTTAAATCAAGTCCAGGCTAACTTTGCACAGCTATCTACCTTCAGCAAATAGCAAAAAGTATGGACGAAGGGATCATCAACAATGCAGGAATTTTCACAAACACCCAACAACATTCCTAAGATTTATCAAAATAAAGTAAAGAACTAACTAAACAGCCATAAGATCTAAGCTAAACATGTAATATTGGAGAAATGAATCAAGTAACATGAGAGAAATCAAGAAAATACACCAAGTCAATGATATTTCTTATAAATTTCTGCAACATGCCTTTACAACAACTCAAACTCTCTCTTTTGCAAATGAGAGGAGTGCTCTATTTATAGTTTTCCATAAGTTAAATGAATGGTCAAGATTCATTACAATTGTGTGGTCAAGATTCATTACAAAATAGGGTTTCACCTACCCCCAAATAGATTTCAATTTAAAATACATTTTCATCCTTTCCCTATTTTGTCCTCTTGTGGATGACACTATAGCTTTTTCGTCCTGTAGCTAATTATTGTTTTCTTTTTGCTGTAGCTCCTCCTCAGGGAGGTATTCTTCTCTGGCTGGGTTGTTCTCTTGCTCCTCAGAAGCTGTGTGCTCTATATACTTGAGGATGATGGCCTGGAGCTTGTCTATTTCAAGGATCTCGCATCTTAATGCCTGGTAACCCCATTCCTTAGTGTTCTCTTCCAGCCGCTTCCAATCCTCATCATACTTCGAGCCTTGGTCTCTGAATAGCTCTGATCGGTCGAAGGCACGGGAAGCAAAACACAGGAACTCCGTTGTAATTTCTCTGGCTGTCCCATCCTTCATCTTTTCCTCAAAGTATGGCTTGATCTTCTCGGCATCCATTTGCACTATGGGCATATCATAGCCCTTCATCAGCTTGAGATACTCAGCACATTCTGCCCAGATTTCCTTGATCCACTCGATATCTGGATCCACCCTACTCAGGATTTGCTCTAGCCTCTCCTTCCAGTTGATGAGGTCTCTGCGCTAAACATCCACGAGCTAATGATCCTCCATCTTCAGCTCTAGTTTCTCCTCCCACGTGTTCTCAGGCATCTGAAGGATGACTTCAATTCTTAGGAAGGTGGAGTCGTAGATGGTGGGAAAATTAGTGCAGAGCCTCCTCGTGCTTTCTAGGGATTGGATCAGGTCCAAGAACTTATTGGCTATCTGCACAGCCCTGCTGATCCCCATGTTTCTGACGTATGCAACTTATCAGAACCAATCCTCAGTGATTTTCTCCAAGGTCTTTCTTTTCTCCATCTTGTCAATCTATTCTTTGGAGAGTAACTGCGGTGTGGCCGTCGATGTGGTGGGCAGGTCATCCACTAAGGACCATTACTGGATGTAGTCGGTTAGGGTAGCAACCTATGATTTGAGCTCATCCTTGGAGACCTTGTCTTGCTTTATCAGGTGCACCACCATGGCCACCAACTCCTCCAGGTGTTCAACCTTTTGTTCCCTAGTTGTCCCTAAGTCAATGGTAGAGATATTATAGCTCAATCCTATTTGGCCAGCTATAGGCGTTGCAATTTGCGCTGCTCGGGAGCCAGAAGCATCCATTGTTATCTTCGATCAGACCTTGGGCTTCTTCTCCTTCTTTGTCGTGCTCCGGGATCGAGCCAAGATGGCCCCAATCTCGCCCTTGGGTCCTTCAGAACAAGAGTCGTCTTCTCAAGTTGTTTCTCCAACCAATAGGGCATAGCAGATTTATCCCTGGGTGCATCATGGCTGCCCTCACCTTTCTCAATTAGAGGCAAGAATTCTACCTCCTTTTCCTTTTGGGGCTCCTCTTTCTCTTTAGTAGTGTCCTCCTCCTCTTCGTTGCAGTCACAAATAAACACAAGGTGTTTAACGGGCAGCTTGGTGGATAATTGTCATGTGCGATCTTCTTCTTTCACTGCCTCCTCTTCTTTCTTCTCTTCAGCAGCCTCGGCCTCGGGACTCTTGGCAACATATGTCTCAGCCTCAAATAAATCCTTTTGTGACTGCTTCTTCAGCGGTTGCCCCTCCTCAGCATGTGGTGACCTTTCTGCTTCCTCCCCAACATCCTTTGGCTGCTGCGCTGACTCCTCCTCAAGGTCCTCATCAAATGTTTGGATGATCTCCTTGTCACCCGAGCCATCCTCTTCATCTCCGCTCTTGGAAGAGTCTGTCTCCTTTCCCTCGTAGACCACCCTGTCGATGGTTTGGTGCTCGTACTCGAGGTGTTCGTGATACTCATCAACCTCCTCCTCAATAGACTTCAAGGTGTCCTGCTCTCGCTCCTCCAACTCTTTTGATATTTGCATTGTGGCTTCCATGGCTGGTGGCCCCGTTGGCGATTGCGAAGGCTGGGCTGTTGCGAGGACTTGGGCGAGGGCCGCTTGGAGAGCTAGATTCATAAATATTTGGCAGAGCTCAGGGGGAAGGTTTTGCATATGTCTGGTAAGGGCCTTGGATGGCGGCGACAAGAATGGGCGATGTTATTGCAGCCAGAGGGAGGGATGTAATTGAAGACATGGTAGTAGAGGAAGGAGGAGTGGTCACGCTCAAGGAGGAATTAATGATGACCACTGACCCGATCGGGGGTGAAGGGGCAAGATGGATAAAAATGTCTACCGTCGAAGAAGATGCGGCGACCATAGCTTGGGAGGTAGACGGTGCAACAGGAGCAGAAGGGAGAAGCAAGGGAGGCTACAACTTTGTCGTAGCCACTGTCTGTTTGAGCCTCTTGGGAGATGAGCCTCCCATATCTTTCTTTGCTTGCTCCTTGGGGTCCGCAGACTATGTTGTCTCCGTTCCCTTTCTCTTCTAGGACCTGGTGAAGGGGGGAGACTTGGAGGTCTCACCAATCGATGCGGTGGTGGCGACGTCCTCTGTGGTACTTGGCTCACTTTTGAACCCTTCATATGTCAGGACTACTCCTTTCCACTTCAGATAGGCCACCTGTCCATCGACCCACTCCCTGGTACGACTTATGATTGGCTGGGTGATGGCATCTAGGTCATCAACCTCTTGTTCATCCTAGTCAATCAACGGAATTGGTAGGTTGGTGACCACAGGGTACCTCGGGTGAATGATTGTAGACTCATCTTCCTCAACCTGATCTAGCACTGGGAATGGCTGCACTCTTCTCAGGAATAGCACTATCATGCGCATATAGTGCCTTGCACGAACCTCCTTATCATTTTTGCAGTCTGCCCAGAAGTCTTCAATGTGGTGTTTGTGGGCATACGCCGGCCCTAGTGCCTTCCTGACATGGCCATGCAGATCCATCCGCGGGCGGGTAGTGTACCAATCAAAATGATATTCCTTAAGCTCCCTCTTAGAGTTGCTGGCACATTGAGAAGTCTGTAACCGGTACAGGCCCTGGCTGAGGGTCATAGGGTAGGGGATACCTTCTACGTGTTTATTGTTGAAGACTGTTTGGATGTGTTGGAGTTGTCGAGAGAGCTCTAGGAGGATGATCCTGTCATTCGGGTACCGCGGCAACCTATTTGGCCATTCTGTGAAACCCTGGGCCTGGATGTAGGTAAACTTGGGGAATTGGATGAACAGGAAGGCATATTCCTTCAAGAGCACCCTGGTGCTGTGGGAGACTCTCCTCTCAAAGTCTTTGGTGATCAATCTGATGATATGGCCAATGAAGGTGTCATTGACCTGGCAGTACTCCTTCTTGAAGTTTCAGTATTGGAGTTGAGGGTATTTGTCAAATGGCTTGAGCCCTCTCCTATGCCCCTGATCGGGTGCTACAAATAGCCCGCTATATTGTCTTTGACCTGCCAGGGAATATACCAGGTAGGAGTTCATGTAGAACTTAGAGCTCTTCTTGACATTGACAAATTGCTCATGGAAGCAGTTGCTAATGATGCCTCCCTAGTCCAATGAGACTTTGGTGTTAATGTCCTCATTCCCCCACAGGATCTATTCAATGTATTATGCCATCCATTCTTGGAAGTAGGCGGCTGCTGGGAGACCCATGACCCCGCTCAACATGGTCACCAGGTCATCATAGTCTTCATGGAAATCGCTACAGAACAGCTCTTGGGGAACCTTCGCAGCACTGCCCCATTTCTCCTTAAGCCAGTAGAGGTTGATAGACTTCCTGCACCTTGATGGACTAGCATCCCACGCCGCTTGGCATTGTTCCAATGAGGGGACCTCCATATGTGGGAACGTGGGAATGTGAAATATTTTCGTGATTCCTTCTGGCAACATGTCAGTAAGGATGTTCCCCTCCTTGTCCATAATTGTTCTCGTGTCAGCTTGATAGGCTTCTCGGCAAGCCATCACTAGTTCGGGTGTTACAAGCGCGAGAGGGAAACCGGTAGCCTTGGCGATTCCAGTCTGTCGTATTAGTCTGGTGTTCTTTGTTGTAGGGTTAACCTTGACCCTCTGAGTGAATTTGTCTATGTCCACCTGACCAATGTTGGTATTTGAAATTTCCTTCTAGTCGGTTGAGACCTTGGAGTGGAGCGGCTCACCCTGGAACTGAAACTTCATTTGATCTTTATCCTCTTTTCCCCGAGGGGTCCTTCCTGACTTTTTTCCATTGTCTTTTTTGGCGGAGGCCCCTGAAGTTCCTACAGCTAATTCCATATATCCTGCAAGAAAGGGCAAAGTCAGTGCAACAAAACATCAAAAGCGTTCATGTTAGTTCATATTTTGAGCATAACATCTAAATAATCAATCAAGTATATCATAAATTCTATTCCTAGATGTTATCGATCTTCGTTTCAGGGCATTTGGACAATCTAGGCCCAGAGGGCTGGACTTCCCTGGCAGGAATGCTCCCTGGAAGGGAAAACACAGCCGAAAGCTCCCGAAGACCCATCTTGGCCAAATCTTAGTGTTTTAGGAGGCCTATGATGGAGAAGAGCCAATTTTAGGACGTGGGTCGAAGTCAAATTCTAGATCAAAGCTTGTTTGGGTCGATCTAAGGGGCACCGAAAGTTTTAGGCCAGAGGGACGCCAGAAGATGGCAGATGGAGACGACCGACAAACAACAGAATCCCGGCGGCAGAAGTCCGAGGCCCGGGACCTGGGAGGCGAAAGGACGGCTAGCATTGAGGTTAAGTTTATCATTTAGGCCCGACAGCAATTGGCGCGGCGGGACCCGGTGGCCGGGAGGACACGAGATGACGGCCGCCGTTTGATTTCGTTGATTTTAGCTGACGGCGGGGGCGAGCGGAGGCCTAGGACCCAAAAAGCAGGAAGCCGACAGGGGTTCACCATGGAGGACGGTGGAACCATCATGGAGTTCTCAGAGTGGAACTCCCGATGGCCGGGCCTAGAAGGTCCTACTGCAGCGAGGAGCTTCGGCAAGGCCAGGTGGCAAAAGGAGGCCTGGGTTCCGGCAATCGGGCAGACGAGGGAGGATTTCCTTGAAAATAGCCATGGGCGAGAGGAGGACTTCCGAGGGTGGAAGTCCGACCACCAGGGCCCAGCACTTGGGTAGACAGAGTGGAAATTATGACATCAGGAAGCAATGGCCGTCTGCGAATGGAAGTCCAAGAGCCGGACTACGGGGACGCAGCATCCGCCGATGGGAAACAACCAGCGAGCGACGATGAAAAGGTCGAATTCTGGAGACTGGGAGGCATCAACAAGTTATCTGGAAGTCATCGCAGCGAGAACGAAGAAAAGGGTAGGGAAACCCGCCATCCAGGGCCCTAGGGAAAAATGACAGACAATTTTAATCTCCTAAGGGTTCCAAAAAGACCAAGGTGAAAGCAGAGCCCGGAGGGTGGGGTGCTGGGCGACGCACGTTGTTCGGAGAACATGGACCTATGAGGGAACTCTGAAGGCGGAACCCCGAGGCTCCGGGCCTGGGATGAGCGAAGGGTGCGAGCCAAATTTCAAGCCATAACGACAGAGCAAACGCCGGGATCTGGGAACCGAGGAGGCGAGGTGTTGCGGTAGTCGAAGATGTAGTGAAAGCCCAGCAAAAGTCTGAGAGGGGGGGGGCAACCTGACCAATTGGGGCTGGCGAGGAGAATTTTCGCTCACAAGTGTTTTGAGGTTTGAATTCCGGTGGTGAAGGGGGGATTTGGGTCTAGGAGGGACATTTTCCCTACGCGAAGAATAGCTGCAGCAAGGAGAGGTCCAGGGATGCGAGGAGGTCATTTTGGGGGGTCTTTGCAAATTTTTCGCCACATGGGTTTGGTGCATGAATTGGTGTTCTTCAATTTCATGCCACCCTAACTATTATTTAATTCATTTAAATCTTCCAAAATGATGAAAAAGATGGGAGGGCAAACGGGGATGGCCTACCTCGAATATGCTAAGTGTGGAGGCGTGGGATCCACCCGGGGGGTCGATGAAATGTGTTGACGTCGAGGATTGTGACGTTGCTGATCATGGTGGGCTCCAGGTGATCGCTTGTGCAATTCGCTCCAATCTGAGTTATGAAAAAGAATTTGGTGGGTTGGGCATTTTATACCCCAACTACCATTAATACCCGTATTAATTGCTCATACGGTCATGCACAAAAGTTGGTGAGTTTCAATTTTGGGTAGGCGGCAGCAGCAGAGATTCCGGGACCCGGCGGCTGGAAGGATGTGAGGTGATGGCCGCTACAAGATTTTTGCATTGATTGGGTGATGGCGGTGGTATGAGGCTCGGGGCCCAGAGGGCGGGGAGCTATCAGGATTTCGTTGTCGAGGAAGGCGGAATCGTCATAGAGTTCTAGGGATGAAGCTCTAGACGGTCGGGCCTGGCAGGTCCCGCGACAGACAGGGGAAAAACGAAATTACCAGCGGAGAAACCCTAGGCGGGGCCCAGGGGCAGGAGGCCACCGATGGCTCATCGTCGTAGACGGCAATCCCAGGACGAAAGTCCAAAAATAGACTTTTGGGTCCTAGGGCCCGAAGGGGCAGGCACCGCCCCGAAAACTTATGACAAGTTTTAAGCAGAGGGCGACGGATCAGGCCCTGAGGGGCAGAAAGACGCCTAGAGAATGCCACAGAGGACAGCCTTCAGAAAGGGGAAGCTCGAATAGGGAACCCCAGACGCTCGGGCCCAGAAGGGTCCAGCGCCATTTTAGGGCCAAAATGCCAAAGGGATTCCCGAGGCCCCGGAAGGCAGCGAAAAACCAAAAAGCAGAGGCATGATTAATTTATGATGAAATTTTGGAGCAACATCGACCATGCAGAACATCAAAAAAGATGGGCACGCAAAACGAGGAAACCCTAAAAGGCCCGACAAGGTGAAAGAAAAGAGGGTCCCAATTTTGAACGGGGCGTGTGTGCTAAGGGCACAATAAATGGCAACTCCGCTGGAGAACGCTCCAGAGCATTCTAGGGATAAATATTCATTCAGGACCTAGAATCTCTGGTTTCACAGACCAGGAGTGGCTTCCGAAGGTGAATCTGGGAGAACGAGATCCTTAATTAGGTCAGCTTATAGGACATCTCAGAATTGTGTGTGGTGAATTCATTCCTTTATTTGGGATAGTGACCAGGGTTACCAATTCAACTGAGTGAGCTACGTAAATCGCCTAACACCAAAAGTAACTTGGACATTGCCCCGCTGCTAGTCAGACATCCATAGCCCCGACGGAGTTGTCGCTATAATCTCATGGATATTACTCTACTGCCGGCCGGGCATCCATAGCCCCGGTAGAGTTATCCGAACACCCATATAGTCATTTATTCTCTTTTTTCAAATTTCCTTTTTCTTCTTTTTGCTTTGATATATCATTTCTCTTTCACCATTTAGTTTGACCAAGTAAGCATTTAAGCCTATAATGGGTTTGAGACTGCAGTGGTCACTGGAGTAGACTTTAAGATTTTTCACTCACTAAGGTGTCATAACAACCATAGTACGGTCCTTCATAATTTTTTATTATGTAATTTGTACGAGATCCGAGATGTGGGTAAGAAGATCTAGTTAAGGGTCAAGTTCTGAGCAGAGTTCAAACAAGGAAATCATTCGTGGGTAGCTTTCAAAGACTGATAATCTAGAGTGAATGTTTAGCCAAAGAACACAAAGGATAGAACAACAAAGTGAACTGCTTGTTAGGAAAGCACGGCCACCGCAAATGAGCGGGAAACCTCTTTCGAAACAAAACTTGTCAGGAGGGAGAAAACAAAAAGCAACACAAACAAAACACGAACCAACAAAAAAACAACTACTCTAACCTATGTACAGGTATTTACAACGAGGAGCTCGAACAAGCTCAAGCTTGGAAGTAATGCTTCAGGTGCTGCCCATTGACTGGCAACGGGACATTCTCACCGGTTAAGGTCTTTAGGCGAAAGACATTATCTCCCAAAATCTCAGCTATTTGAAAGGGGCCAAGCCAAAGCTTGCCAAATTTGTTATGTCCCCCTTTCTTCTCACGGGACTTGTCCCAATATAGGACCAGATCTGTAATTCTAAAGGCCTTGATTTTGGCTCGGCGGTCGAACCATCTCTTCACTACACCCTGATGTTTGGCAAAGTTTTCTATTGCATGGTTTTGGACTTCCTCTAAATGTAAGAGCTCAGTTAGCCGAGCTTCCCTATAATCTCCTCCCTCATAAAAATTGTTGATGAACTGAAGAGTAGGAATCTTCAGATGGATGGGGAATATAGGCTCTAGGCCATAGACAAGGTGGAATGGAGAATCGCCAAGGGTAGCTTTGTGGCGGGTACGATCAGCCCAAAGGGCAAAACAGAGCTGGGTATGCTAGTCTTTGGGATTCCTATCTAGTAGTTTCTTGATCACAGTAATTAGATTTTTATTCATGGACTTGGCAAGGCCATTGCCCTAAGGGTAGTAATTAGATGAGAATTTAAGGGCTATTCCATAGTCGAACGCCCAACTAGCAAATTGTAATGAAGCAAATGTAGGTCCATTATTGCATACCAAAGCATAGGGACAACCAAAGTGATTTAAAATGAAACTTTCCAAGAAAACAGTAATTACTTTAGTTGTGCATTGCTTACATACTATTGCTTCCATCGATCTAGTACAATAATCAGTAGCGGTAAGAATGTACCTATGTCCCATAGATGATGGAGGGCTTACCAGACCGACGAAGTCGAGACCCCATTGTGCAAAAGGCCTTACCTCCAGCACGGGCTGCAATGGGATAACAACATTCATTTCCCTAGTGGTAGTGGTCTGGCACGTATGACATGAGCGAACATGGCAATGGGCATCCTTGAAGACAGTTGGCCAATAATACCCTGCTCTCAAAATTTGATGCACCGTGGAGGAACCAGAACCGTGGCCTGTGCCAAATTTATTGTGAAATTCCTTCAAGACGCATTTCGCTTCTTCCTTGCCAAGGCATCTCAGATAAATTCCTTCATGGTTCCTTTTGTAGAGAATGGAACCTTGTAACATGTAATCATTACTTTTCAATCTCAGGGCTCACTTTTGGACTCCTTATAGGTGCGGCAGACACTTATGATTTAGCAGATAGTAGACGACAGCTTGGTACCACTCTCCCGGGGAGACATCTTCAAGCTGGTATTGCTGCACCGTGAGTTCAGGTCCAGCTGCTATTGCTGCTTTGACAATTGTGCAGGTGAGTGCCTGCCCTCTCACCAATTTCATCAGTTGGATCTCCATATTGTACTCTTGTAGCAAGGTTACCCACTTAGCCCTTCGTTTGCCCAATTCATTTTGCATGAGCAGCATCTTAACTGTTGGGTCGGGGACAATGGCAAACACCTTGTTGCATAGAATGTAGTGTCTAAATTTCTTCACTCCTCTGATGAGAGTGTATGCCTGCTTTTCTATGTTGTGATAACACAATTCAGCATCTTTGAGGGGAGCACTCATAAAGGTGATTGGATGCTCATTTTCTTTGTCGTCTTTCTGGGTCAACATGTTAGCACAAGAATGCTCTGAAGCAAATGAGTAGATGTAAAATGGCTTCAGATAATCTGGGCTAACTAACACGGGGGCCTCAGTGATGGCCTGTTTGATTTTTTCGAAGGATTGTTTGGCGTCAAGTGTCCATTCAACTTTGGCATCTTGTTTGAGCATGGCATTAAGAGGCTTGACAATTTCTGTGAAACTTGTGATGAATTTTCAGACAAAATTGATCTTTCCAAAGAAAGATTTTAATTCCTTCTTGCTGCCCAGGGGCTGAATTTTGAGTAAGGACTTGATGCGCTCAGGATCAATGGAGATTCCCTGTTCTGAAATGATGTCTCTAAGCAGCCTACCTTCAGTCACTTCGAAAATGCACTTCTTGAGGTTGAGAGAAACCTCGAATTCCCTGCATCTCTGAAATACCTTGCATAAGTCAGAGACGTGGTCGCTTCGCCTTTTAGAAAATATAGTTAAATCATCCATGTAGATGATTATGCACTTGCCAATTAGGTCTTTAAAGGCAATATCCATGGCGTGTTAGAAGGTGGCACCAGCGTTGATAAGCCCGAAAGGCATTCTTCTGTATGTGAATGTCCCCCATTTAGTGGTAAACACTGTCTTGTGATGATCCTCATATTGTACCATTACCTGGTTATACCCAGAGTATCCATGGAGGAACGACATCATCTGGGAGCTGTTGACGATTTGCAGCACCTCATCCAGCAAAGGCACTGGATAGTTGTCTTTCTCTGAGGCACGATTTAGATTACAGAAATCCACACACAATCTAATCTCTCCATTCTTTTTTTTGACCGAGACCAAATTAGCCACCCACGTGGAGTGCCTAACTGGGAAAATAATTCTTGCTAAAAGCAGCTTTTGCACTTCCTTATAAACGACAGGTTCTAGCAAGGCATTGATGGGGCGCTACCGCTGGCAGAAGGGCCTTACTTTGGTCTTGAGAGGGATGGTGTGTGTGATGACAGAGGTGTTGTATGTTTTTAAATCTTGGCAGCTCCATGCCACCACATTATGATATCTTCACAGTGCATCTATGATTCCTTTTTTTTCCTCAGGCGTGCACACCTTTCCTATAAAAACATTCTTGGTCTCTTCAGCTGTCCCAAGGTTGTGTGCATTGCACTAGTTGCTGATGGCCTCCTTTTTCATTTGCTAGTCTTGATTTCTGATCTGATCCAAGTCAAATATGCATTCCAACTGAACCATGCCCCTGGGGATTGTATTGGTTTTGAGGTTAATAACCCCTTCTATATCTAGTTCAGCCTCCTGTGGATTCGATTCATCAGTTATTTGAGCTGCAAAGACGTCAGAACTGGTGATGAAGTGAAGGATGTGCTTGTCGCCATTGAAGACTTACATGTGGGTGACATTATCTAGGACTGATGGTGTGGATGTAAGCTCAACAGTGAACCTCTTGAGCCCAGATAAAGAGAGGGGTTGTAGAATGCTAGCAACTTGAGCCAAGGCGTCAGCCATACGATTTTGGGTATGGGGAATCAATTATATGTTGAATGCATCTAGGCCCTCTAATAGATCCCAAACCCTGTGCTTGTAATTCGTGAGTCTCCGATCATGGTAGGAGTATAACCTCCTAACTTGCTTGACTATGAGTTCAGAATCCCCAAAGACTTGCAGCACTTTTACATTTTTCTTCAAGGCCATAAGAAGGCCAAGGACTAAAGCCTCATATTTCGCTACATTATTGGTGCAATAAAACTACAATCAGTGGACAGCGAGAAATGTCTTACCCGTTGGGCTGATGAGTTTGAATCTAGCCCCAGCTCCTTACCTCGACTTCGATCCATCAAATCGGAGCGTCCAACATGCTGAGGATTCCTTATCTTCATGCCTGATTGAACTTCCATTCCCTTTTGGCTGGGCGACAGACCTTGTGATCTTAGGGGAGTTTTTTGGTTCGAGGCAATGATCAACAGGTGGTTCTGTTGGTGTCTCCTTTATCGTTTCTGTTTGGGGGGCAGCTAATTTTCTAACATTTGTCACTGCTGCTTGACACAAGCAGCAGTTGAACTCAGAGTGAGCAGCATTGTGAACTATGCACCAGTTTGGCAATAAGAGATCCTAAAAATTCATTCGGGCTCCTAGGCTGAGCTGATCCCTTGCATATTTTTCCATGAACTCCTGGAATCTATCGAGTAGTCCCCAGTTGTCATCCCCATCTGGCTCATCATTAGCTTCTACCAACACTTATGTATCTGGGGGCATTCGTGTGGGATCTGCCGAGGGACTGCACAACACCAGTAATACTTCATTTGCATGTTCTTCCTGAAGCTCAAGCTCATTTTGGTAAGCAAAAGGGTGATAATTCCCTAAGTCAGTCTCAGCAAACAACACCTCGCTGAGATTATTGTATTCCGTGATCATATACTTCATACAGGGTTCACAGTCGATACGGATCTGATTTGGCAGCCCCTTCCATGGTAGCCACATGTGAGAAAGGTCTGTGGCGGTGTATCCATTCAGCGCCTTAGTGAATTCTCTTCCCAAAATGATTCCATATGCATCGAGAATATTAGCCACTTGAATATCGATGACCTGTTGTATTTGTGGGTCTATAGCAATCTGCATGGGGATGTTGTTTATTTCACCCATGATGTTAATCTTTGTTTTGTCCAGCTGGGTCACCTTTCTCTTCGACGGTGTGGGAGTGATGCCAAGAGCCTTGCATACTGCCAAGGGCATGACATTGGCCGATGCTCCTGAATTAAGCAAGTAGTTGTGTAGATTCTTCCCAAAGATCCTAATGGTGGTCAAAAAAAGAAGAGTTTCCAGTCTCCCTTGGAGGATGCCCACAGGTGTGTCCATTTGAGCTATCTAACCTTTATTCCTATCACTAGCCATATCCTTGGTTTGCTTAAATTGCTGGTCCTCAAAAAACTGCTTGGTAGCCCTTTTCAGCTCCTTTTCAACTTACTTACTGACTAACTCATGGGAACATCCCTCCTTTTTCAGGCATTATCCTGTATTTCTATTTCTTTTCTAGGCTCCTCAAAGGTTACCCTCTCGGCTGGAGTCTCTAGTGTCATATTGGGGGATGGAGTCCCATTCAGAACCCTAAAGAAAGCATGCCTCACGACAGGAACTTTGAGTAATTTGAAGGCTGACAAACTAATTTTTACCTTCTTGAACAATTCTGCCACATATTCACCCATTTGCTCGATTTCAGAGCTAAAAGCCTGGCCTATGGGAGAACTAGGGGTTTGGACCTTGGTTTGCCGAGGCAGATTATGGGGTTGGCCGTGAGGCTAATTTTGTAGCTGGTTTTGAGACTGGTTCTTGTTGAGATATTGGGTGGGTATGTGAGGGAGCCCAGGGTTATTGCTAGCGTTTGGATCAGGCAGGGTGGCAAAATTATTTGGTGGGGTAGAAGTTGTGAAGGGTCCACCCGCTTTCCTATTCCTAAGGAAGTAAGGACTCGACCGTTGATCGAACATGTGGACCTCATCCACAAATGGTTCTTCTTCATCCACCAGACCATTATCTACTAAATCAAAGAGCTGAGCCAAGGTTTGTTCATTACTTACCTCTTGCACTTTCTCATCCTCAATAGGAGTAGGCTCAACTTCGAGCTCGTTGCGGTCTCCTCGCAGAAACGATGCCTGATTGACCACAAGACAGGAGGAGTCATATGGCTCAGACGGGATGATGTCCCTACAGTTGGCATTATCGACTGTATTTTATACCTCCACCTGGAAGATTTCAGCAGCTATCTAGAACTCGGGACAATCCAGCTCGGAATGTTTGCTAGTTTTGTAAAGTTGACACCATCTAGACAAAGCTGCTTCGGCCAGATATACACTGCTGGATGTTTTGTCATTGCTCGTTGGTTGATCGAATGGCGTGGGGACACCACTGTTGTTGGGCCTAGTGTTCCATGTGCGATTCTGCCTTTGAGAGGGTCTTCTCTCAGCATTATGATTGGCATTTTGCCCCCTTTCATAATTATGCCCGAAGGAAGTGCCTACTTCACAATTATCTCTGTTGTCTCTATTGTCTCGACTATCCCTATTGAGGTTGGCCTAAAAATTGCGTTGGGAGACTTGCAACTGATTATTCTGATTCTTTAGATGCATCATCTCTGTGGACATCTTCTTGATCATCTCGGTTAGCTCCTCCAGCTTGTCTTTCTCAGTCGTACCCCTAGGCGACGGGGCCGGATTTTGGAGAAAAGCGGGTGGGGTAGCTGGCTGATTTTGATAGGCTGGAGGAAAATCTAGTCCTGACAGGTACAATGGCACCTAGGGCTATTGGGAATCCGCCTGCTATTATAGAGCAATCTGGGAATAGTTGTACTGCTACTGGGGATGCAAATAGGAAGTCGCGGGAGGCGCATAATTCAACGGCTGCCCCGAATGTGACACCATAGGCAATTGGGGTACCTGGTTCATAAGAGGGGTTTGATGAGCAAACGCCTGATTAAGCCCTTGAATCTACATTGGGAGGGCAATCGGCCCCAAAGAGGGTAACGAGCCGGAGATATTTTGCCCCAAGTCTACATTTCCAACAATGGCTTTTGCATAGGAGGCCAGTAGGGTAGTGGGCGGTGGGCGCATCCTTTTCACCAAGGCCAATGTGAGGTTGTCCAGGGCCACGTAGTAGACTAGGAGAGCTGCCGCATCATTATGGACGTACAGATCCTAAAGCCTCATGTGAGCTTGATGGAAGAGGTCATTGAAGGAGTCAATAGGTTCGTTGACCTCTCTTCTGATAGACATGAACTATTGGTAAATGTCTGAAGGGTTGACAGGGATTTTGTATTTCTGTAGGAAGGCATTCTTCATCAGGTTCCACGAGGTGATGGATCCCCTCAGCAGATTAATGTACCAATAGAAGGCTTCTTCCCCCAATGAATGTAGGAAAATGTGACATGCAACATCCTCATGGTCCACCTGCATTTCAGTGATAGTCGTCTTGAATATCTTGATATGCTCCTCAACTGTTCATTGCAGATTTCGTGGATGGAACTTTGAACAAAATCCCTCTGGATTCTTGGGCATATCATTGTAGACTGCAAAGTGTATCGATGAAGGGTTGTGGGCTAACCAAGCCATGGAGAATGGTGGAGGTGGTACTTACTGTTGGAAAATAGGAGTTTGAAGTTGTATTTGCAACACAACAACAATTTGGGGCTGCCCTTGAGCTATGGCCATCTTGACTGTGCCCTGGGCTGGAAGGGCCGGGAGAGGAGCGATCCCCTGGCTGCCGGAGATAGACAGTGTAAATGTTGTTTGAGATGGTTGGGAAGAAGATGAAGGCCAACCAAATGGAGGTGAGGGTGAAATGGGGGTGGGTGGAACAGAGGAAGAAGCATAGGAAAAATTGCTTCCTTGTGCTCGTTTTGCCCTTGTGGGAGGCAGCAATTCTTCAAATTCTCCCTTGTTTGGTGTTGATCGTAGAACTCTCTGAAACCTTTCTGGGGAGAATGATCTGATTCGATCCAACTTCGATTTATCCTTTAACTTAGTATCTTCACCGCGGACCTCCTTATAGCGCCAGTTCTATTGATGGTGTTTTTATGCACTTTTCAACATAGGCAGTGCGTAGGTGCACTACCTCTCTTGAAAGACAATCTCCCACAATCGAGTTGCAGAACACTATCCCAAGGTCTCTTGGATGTCAGGTCATGATAGTGCTTAGATACCTTAGTAGTTTGACGTGATTTGCTGGAATCACAAGGCGATCTTACAAAAAATACCAAGAGTGGACATAAAGTATGAAGTTGGATTTTGGAATGAAATTCTTAGGATGAAAGCTATTATGAGTTGCCTGTAGGTTCAAACAGCAATCTTGAACTCCATCTAGTTGTTAGATTTGGCTTTACAATGTGCAATAAACCTTAGCATAGGTTAGTTAATAAAAAAAAAGAAAAAAAAAGCGAAGGAGGGGAAAAGTTCCTAAGTCTGAAGCTTGCTATGAATAGTGACAATGGAGTTCCTGCAATGGACAATTCCTCAAAACAATATCCCACTTAACCAGGGATTTCACAATATCATGGAAATTGTGCTATCTTCTAAGGGCTGCAGATATTTCATCTTTCATCCACCACATACATGCATGAATAAAAGATAAATATTTGGGACAGCTTTAAATCAAGTCTAGGCTAACTTTGCACAACTATCTACCTTCAGCAAACAACAAAAAGTATGGACTAAGGGATCATCAATAATGCAAGAATTTTCACAAACACCCAACAACATTCCTAAGATTTATCAAAATAAAGTAAACAGCTAACTAAAAAACCATAAAATCTAAGCTAAACATGTAATATTGGAGAAATGAATCAAGTAACATGAGAGAAATCAAAAAAATACACCAAGTCAATGATATTTCTTATAAATTTCTGTAGCATGCCTTTACAACAACTCAAACTCTCTCTTTTGCAAATGAGAGGAGTGCTCTATTTATAATTTTCCACAAGTTAAATGAATGGCCAAGATTCATTACAATTGTGTGGTCAAGATTCATTACAAAATAGGGTTTCACCTACCCCCAAATAGATTTCAATTTAAAATACATTTTCGTCCTTTCCCTATTTTGTACTCTTGTGGATGACACTATAGCTTTTTCATCCTATAGCTAATTGTTGTTGTTTTTTTGCTATAGCTACTCCTCAGGGAGGTCTTCTTCTTTGGCTGGGCTATCCTCTTGCTCCTCAGAATCTGCGTGCTCTATATACTTGAGGAT
The DNA here is from genome assembly GCA_007258455.2 of Sequoia sempervirens. Classification (NCBI taxonomy): domain Eukaryota; kingdom Viridiplantae; phylum Streptophyta; class Pinopsida; order Cupressales; family Cupressaceae; genus Sequoia; species Sequoia sempervirens. The sequence goes on along the minus strand of VDFB02271358.1, from coordinate 414,631,282 downwards.
GACGGCCTGGAGCTTATCTATTTCAAGGATCTCGCATCTTAGCGCCTGGTAACTCCATTCCTTAGCGTTCTCTTCCATCCGCTTGCAATCCTCGTCATACTTCAAGCCTTGGTATTTGAATAGCTCCGATCGGTCGAAGGCACGGGTAGCAAAACTCAGGAACTCCATTGTAATTTCTCCGACTATCCCATCCTTCATCTTTTCCTCAAAGTATGGCTTGATCTTCTTGGAATCCATTTGCACTATGGGCATATCATAGCCCGTCATCAGCTTGAGATACTTGGCACATTCTGCCCAGATTTCCTTGATCCACTCGATATCTGGATCCACCCTGCTCAGGATTTTCTCTAGCCTCTCCTTCCGGTTGATGAGGTCTCTGCGCCAAACATCCACCAGCCAATGATCCTCCATCTTCAGCTCTATTTTCTCCTCCCACATGTTCTCAGGCATCTGCAGGACTATTTCAATTCTTGGGAAGGTGGAATCATAGATGGTGGGAAAATTGGTGCAGAGCCTCCTCATGCTTTCCAGGGATTGGATCAGGTCCAAGAACTTATTGGCTATCCGCACAGCCCTACTGATCCCCATGTTTCTGATGTATGCAACTTGTCGGAACCAATCCTTAGTGGTTTTCTCCAAGTTATTTATTTTCTCCATCTTATCAATTTGTTCTTTGGAGAGCAACTGTAGTGTGGCCATCAATGTGGTGGGTAGGTCATCCACTGAGGACCATTGCTAGATGTAGTCAGTTAGGGCAGCAACCTGCGCTTTGAGCTCATCTTTGGAGACCTTGTCTTACTTTATTAGGTGCACCACCATGGCCACCGACTCCTCCAGTTGTTCAACCTTTTGTTCCCTAGTTGCTGTCCTTAAGTCAATGGTAGAGATATTATAGCTCACTCCTGTTTGGCCAACTATAAGCATTGCAATTTGCGCTACTCGGAAGTAAGAAGCATCCATTGTTATCTTGGATCAGACCTTGGGCTTCTTCTCCTTCTTTTTCATGCTCAGGGATCGAGCCAAGATGGCCTCCAATCTCGCCCTTGGGTCCTTCAGAACAGGAGTCGTCCTCTCAAGTTGTTTCTCCAACCAATTGGGTATAGTAGATTTATCCCTAGGCGCATCATGGCTGCCCTCACCTTTCTCAGTTAGAGGCAAGACTTCTGCCTCCTTTTCCTTTTGGGGCTCCTCTTTCTCTTTAGTAGCATCCTGCTCCTCTTCGTCGGAGTCACGAATAAACACGAGGTGTTTAATGGGCAGCTTGGTGGATAATTATTGGGTGGGATCTTCTTCTTTCGTTGCCTCCTCTTCTTTCTTCTCTTCAGCAGCCTCGGCCTCAGGGCTCTTGGCAACATGGGTCTCAGCCTCAGATAAATCCTTTTACGACTGCTCCTCCAGCAACTACCCCTCCTCAGCATGTGGTGACCTTTTTGTTTTCTCCCCAACATCCTTTGGCTATTACGCCGACTCCTCCTCAAGGTCCTCATCAAATGTTTGGATGATCTCCTTGTCACCCGAGCCATCCTCTTCATCTCCGCTCTTGGAAGAGCCTATCTCCTCTCCCTCATAGACCACCCTGTCAATGGTTCGGTGCTCGTACTCGGGGTGTTCGTGATACTCTTCAGTCTCCTCCTCAATAGACTTCGAGGCTTCTTGCTCTTGCTGCTCCAACTCTTTTGATATTTGCATTGTGGCTTCCATGGTTGGTGGTCCCATTGGCAGTTGCGAAGGCTGGGTCGTCGCGAGGACTTGGGCGAGGGCCGCTTGGAGAGCTGGATTCATCAATATTTGGGAGACCTCAAGGGGAAGGTTCTGCATATGTCTGGTAAGGGCCTTGGGCATGGCGGTGACAGAAATGGGTGATGTTATTGTAGCTAGAGGGAGGGATGTAATTAGAGACATGGTAGCAGAGGCAGGAGGAGTGGTCACGCCCGGGGAGGAATCAATGATCACCACTGACGTGGCTGGGGGTGAATGGGAAAGATGGATAGAAATGTCCACCGCTGGTGGAGATGCGGTGACCATAGCTTGGGAGGCGGACGGTGCAATAGGAGGGGGAGGGAGAAGCAAGGGAGGCTGCAACTATATAATAGCCACCGTCTATTTGAGCCTCTTGGGAGATGAGCCTCCTATCTCTTTCTTTGCTTGCTCCTTGGGGTCCGCAGACTGTGCTGTCTCTATTCCCTTTCTCTTGTGGGACGTGGTGATGGGGGGAGACTTGGAGGTCTCACCAGTCGATGCGGTGGCAGCAACGTCCTCTGTGGTACTTGGCTCGCTTTTGAGCCCTTCATATGTCAGGACTACTCCTTGCCGCTTCAGATAGGCCACCTGTCCATCGACCCACTCCCTGGTACGGGTTATGATTGGTTGGGTGATGGCATCTAGGTCATCAACCTCTTGTTCATCCCAGTCGATCGACAGAATTGGTAAGTTGTTGACCGTAGGGTACCTCAGGTGCATGATTGTAGATTCATCTTCCTCAACCTGATCCGGCACTGGGAATGGCTGCACTCTTCTTAGGAATAGCACTGTCATGCACATATAGTGCCTTGCACAGACCTCCTTGTTATTTTTGCAGTCTGCCCAGAAGTCTTCAATGTGGTATTTGTGGGCATACACCAGTCCTAGTGACTTTCTGACATGGCCATGCAGATCCATCCGCAAGCGGGCAGTGTACCAATCAAAATGATATTCCTTAAGCTCCCTCTCAAAGTTGCTGGCACATTGAGAAGTCTGTAACCGGTACAGGCCCTAGCCGAGGGTCATAAGGTAGGGGATCCCTGCTACGTGTTTATTGCTGAAGATTCTTTGGATGTGTTGGAGCTGTCAAGAGAGCTCCAGGAGGATGATCCTGTCATTCGGGTACCGTGAAAACTTGTTTGGCCATTCCATGAAACCCTGGGCTCGGATGTAGGTAAACTTGGGGAATTAGATGAACAGGAAGGCATATTCCTTCAAGAGCACCCTGGCGCTGTGAGAGACTCTCCTCTCGAAGTCTCCAACGATCAATCTGATGATATGGCCAATGAAGGTGTCATTGACCTGGCAGTACTCCTTCTTGAAGTTGTGGTATTGGAGTTGAGGGTATTTGTCAAACAGCTTGAGCCCTATCCTATGCCCCTAATTAGGTGCTACAAACAACCTGCTATATTGTCTTTGACCTGCCAGGGAATATACTAGGTAGGAGGTCATGTAGAACTTAGAGCTCTTCTTGACATTGACAAACTGCTCATGGAAGCAGTTGCTAATGATGCCTCCCCAGTCGAATGAGACTTTGGTGTTAACGTCCTCATTCCCCCACAGGACCTGTTCAATGTAATATGTCATCCATTCTTGGAAGTACACAACTGCTGGGAGACCCATGACCCTGCTCAACATGGTCACCATGTCGTGTTAGTCTTCGTGAAAATCACTACAGAACAGCTCTTTGGGAACCTTCACAGCGCTGCCCCGTTTCTCCTTAAGCCAGTAGAGGTTGATAGACTTCCTACACCCTGACGGACTAGCATCCCACGCCGCTTGGCATTGTTGCAATGAGGGGACCTCCATATGTGGGAACGTGGGAATGTGAAATATTTTCGTGATTCCTTCTAGTGACATGTCGGCAAGGATGTTCCCCTCCTTGTCCATAATTGTTCTCATTTCAGCTTGATAGGCTTCTCGGCAAGCCATCACTAGTTCAGGTGCTACGAGCGCAGGAGGGAAACCGACAGTCTTGGCGATTCCACTATCGTATTAGTCTAGTGTTCTTTGTTGTAGGGTTAACCTTGAAACTCTGAGTGAATTCGTCTATGTCCACCTGACCAATGTTGGTATCTAAAATTTCCTTCCAGTCAGTTGAGACCTTGGAGTGGAGCGGCTCACCCTGGAACTGAAACTTCATATGATTTTTATCCTCTTTTCCCCAAGGGGTCCTTCCTGACTTTTTGCCTTTTTCCTTTTCGGGGGAGGCCCCTGAAGTTCTTGCAGCTGATTCCATATATCCTATAAGCAAGGGCAAAGTCAGTGCAACAAAACATCAAAAGCGTTCATGTTAGTCTATATTTTGAGCATAACATCTAAATAATCAATCAAGTATATCATAAATTCTATTCCTAGATGTTATCAATCTTCGTTTCAGGGCATTTGGACAATCCGAGCACGGAGTGCCGGACTTCCCTGGCAGGAATGCTTCTTGGAAGGGAAAACGCAGCTGAAAGCTCCTGGAGACCCATCTTGGCCAAATCTTAGTGTTTTAGGAGGCCTATGATGGAGAAGAGCCAATTTTAGGACGTGGGTCAAAGTTAGATTCTGGATCGGAGCTTGTTTGGGTCGATCTAAGGGGCACCAGAAGTTTTAGGCCGGAGGGCTCCTAGAAGATGGAAGATGGAGACGACTGATAGACAACAAAAACCTGGCAGCGGAAGTCTGAGGCCTCAGACGTAGGAGGCGAAAGGATGGTTGGCATTGAGGTTAAGTTTATCATTTAGGCCCGACGGCAATTGGCGCAGCGGGACCCGGTGGCCAGGAGGACGCGGGATGATGGCCGTCGTTTGATTTCGTTGATTTCAGGTGATGGCAGCGGCGAGCGGAGGCCTGGGACCTGAAAAGCGGGAAGCCGGTAGGGGTTCGCAGTGGAGGACGGCAAAACCATCATGGAGTTCCGGGAGTGGAACTCCAGACGGCCTGGCCCGGAAGGTCCTACGGTAGCGAGGAGCTTCCACAAGGCCAGGCGGCAAAAGGAGGCCCGGGTTCCAGCAACTGGGCGGACGGGGGAGGATTTCCTTGAAAACAATAGCGGGTGAGAGGAGGACTTCCGAGGGTGGAAGTCCGACCACCGGGGCCTAGCACTCGGGCAGACGGAGTGGAAATTCTGACGTCAGGAAGTAATGGCCCTCCGCGAACGAAAGTCCAAGAGCCAGACTATGGGGACGCGGCAGCCGCGGGTGGGAAACAACCAGCGAGCGGCGATGAAAAGGTCATATTCTGGGGACTAGGAGGCATTGGCAAGTTTGCCGGAAGTCCTCGCAACGAGAACGGAGAAAAGGGTAGGGAAGCCCACCGTCCGGGGCCCTAGGGCAAAATGACAGACAATTTTAATCTTCCAAGGGTTCTAAAAAGACCAAGGCAAAAGCGGAGCCCGGAGGGCTGTAAATCATTCGAAGAAGGAAGACATACGAGGGAACTCTGAAGGCAGAACCCTGAGGGTTCGGGCATAATAGTCATGGCAGGGAGAGGTCCCGGGACACAAGGAGGTCATTTTGGGGGTTTTTTGTAGATTTTTTGCCACATGGGTTTGGTGCGCGAATTGGTGTTCTTCGATTTCATGCCACACTAACTATTATTTAATTCATTTAAATCTTCCAAAATGACGAAAAAGATGGGAGGGCAAACAGGGATGGCCTACCTCGAATACGCTAAGTGTGGAGGCATGGGATCCACTGGGGGGGTCGATGAAATGTGTTGACGTCGAGGATTGTGACATTGTTGATCGTGGTGGGCTCCAGGTGATCACTTGTGCAATTCGCTCCAATCGGAGTTATGAAAATGACTTTGGCGAGTTGGGCATTTTATACTCCAATTGCCATTAATACTCGTATTAATTACTCATACAGCCATGCGCAAAAGTTGGTGAGTTTCAATTTTGGGTCGGCGGCGGTGGCCGAGAGGATGTGAGGTGACGGCCACCGCAAGATTTTTGCGTTGATTGGGTGACAGTGGCGGTGAGAGGCTCGAGGCCCGGAGGGCGGGGAGCCGTCATGATTTCGCCGTCGAGGAAGGCAGAACCATCACGGAGTTCTGGGGATGGAACTCTGGATGGCTGGGCCCGGCAGGTCACGCGGCAGATAGGGGAAAAATGGAAGCACCGGCAGAGAAACCCTAGGTGGGGCCCAGGGGGCAGGAGGCCACCGAAGGCTCATCATCACAAACGGTCATCTCGAGACGGAAGTCCGAAAACAGACTTCCGGGTCTCGGGTCCCGAAGGGGCCGGCGCCGCCCCGAAAACTTATGACGAGTTTTAAGCGAAGGGCGACGGATCGGGCCCTGAGGGGCAGAAAGATGCCCAAAGAACACTGCAGAGGACGGCCTTCACAAAGGGGAAGCCCGAATAGGGAACCCCGGACGCCCGGGCCCAGAAGGGCCCAGGGCCGTTTTAGGGCCAAAATGCCAAAAGGATTCCCGAGGCCCGGGAACGCAGCAAAAAACCAAAAAGCAGAGGCATGATTGATTTATGATAGAATTTTGGAGCAACATCGACCATGCAGAATATCAAAAAAGAGGGGCACGCAAAATGAGGTGGCCCCAAAAGACCCGACGAGGCGAAATAAAAGAGGGTCCCCGTTCTGAACGAGGCATGTGTGCTAAGGGCACAACAAGCTGCATTGTTGAAAGAGCCATTGTGGTGTTGGTTTGATAGCACATTATTTATTGTTCATATCTTTCATTATGTGCTTATTGTTTTGGTTCTATTGCAGTGAAGTCTTTTTTCTCTCAGCTAATAAAAAAGGCTATTTTGTTTGGAGTTTTTGTAGGAGGTTGGGGGGTCTTAACACTGATGCATTACGAAATGTGCGAGAAATAATATTTATTAAGTTGCATTGTCGAAAGAGCCATTTTGGTGTTGGCTTGATAACACATTATTTATTGTTCATGTCTTTTGTTATGTGCTTATTATTCTAGTTCTATAGTAATGAAATATTTTTTCTCTCACCTAATAAACAAGGCTATTTTCTTTGAAGTTTCAGCTAGGAGTTTTGTTAGCCCATCTGGGAATTGGATTTGTTAGTACTGAGGGTCTACTGGTGAGTGGGGAGGGCACCACTTTTTTTTTGTGGCGATGTGGGAATTAGTAATTACATGAGTTGGTGGTAGTCGAGAATGGTGTTGTCATTACGGGGAAGGTGAATGGTAAGTTTTTGTTGCTGCAAGTGTCAATGCATCTTCTCATTGGTGCATGAAGACACAGGCTAAAGGAAATGCTATATTGAATGTTGTCATGTGGGAAAGCACACTTTCATGAAGTTGGATTGTCAAGAGAGCCATTGTGGTGTGGGTTACACACTAGACTATTTTGAAAATTGTCACCTTCGGCTCCATTTTTTAGTAGGTTGGAGGGTTGTAAAATTGTTGTGCCACAGAACTTGTAGGTCATTTTCGATGGGTATTTTATAGAAATGAATAATTTATTGTTCATGTGTTTCATTCTCTGTTTATTGTTGCTTTTGATAGTAGCTCGGAGGTTTTTAATATCGATGGGGTGTGAAATGTGTGAGAAATTATATTTATTAAGTTGCATTGTCAAAAGAGCCATTGTGGTTTTGGTTTGATAGCAGATTATTTATTCTTCCTGATTTTTAGTGTGTGCTTATTGTTCCTTTTGATACCAGGTTGGAGGGTTTTAACACTGATGTAGTGTGAAGTGTGTGAGAAAGTATATTGATTAAGTTGCATTGTGGAAATAACCATCGTGGTGTTGGTTTGGTAGCAGACAACTATAAAAATCATTTCCTTCCACTTTTTTTTATAACATTTTGGAGGTTTTTAAGGTTGTTGAGCACCATAATTTTTAAGTGGTTTTACATGGTAGTTTTGTGTGAAAGATTAAATTGTTGTTTAGGTATTTTGGTCTCTACTTATTATTCGTTGTTTATTTTTTGTATCTTTGTCATTATACCCATTTGGAGACTTCAAAGAGATAATTGTTCTCTATGCATGGTTTTATTGTAGTTAAATATTTTTCCTCTTGCCCAAAAAATTAGGTTAGGGTTAGTAGTTTGTATCTTTGTGGTTATACCCACTTTTGGAGACTTCAAAGAGATTATCGATCTGTATGGATGGATTGATTGGAGTTAAATCTTCTTAGATTAGCAAAAAAAATGGTTAGCGTTAGTAATTTTGCCTGGGTTTTATTTTTTGATTGTGCTTATCGTGTTCCCATGCTTTGGATTATGGTTATTGGGAAGTGAAATTAATTCTTGTGTTTGAATATATCAATTTGTGTGTTTATTGACCTCTAATGCTTTTGATTTGAATATAGTGGGAATATTCTATGTAGTCTGCTAACAAATAGTTGTAATTGTATAAGAGGAGCTACATTATTTGGCATTCAATTATATAGAGAAACAAGGAAATTGTAATAGAACTAGTAGTAAAAGTTACATACATGTGTTTATCCGTATATACATATATAAACATATGTATCAACATTTATTAGCCCATAGGCTATTTTGTTTGAAGTTGCTACTGGGATGTTGGTCAGCTCAGCCATGAATTGGATTTGTCAATGCCTGAGGTGGCTTGGACAACGAGGATGTCACCAGTTTCTCCCAATGGGGATGTGCATCTTGGTAGTTACATTTGACATTTTTGTGTTTTTCAGCTAAAAGAAAAAAGATTTAACTGCAATAGTTCCTATGGAAATGGGTGTAATGGCAAAGATCCATGAAGATAACTGCAAAAAAAATAAACAAAGGATGGAAACTATATGTATATGCATATGTATATGTATGTATATCTATATTTAAGTGTATATATATACATATATATTTATATATATATATATATAGACACGTATAGATACTCTATGAATCTTTGGTGTTATACACATTTTGTATAGTTTGTTGCTTGGTATGTTTCTAATTGATCTAAGTTCAAATTATTACAAAGAGGATCATGTACATTTTGAACAACATAATTTATTCTTGTACTTGCATAAAAATAGAGGAATTGTATAAAAGGAGATGCATTATCTGGCATTTAGTATTATAGAGAATAGGAAAGTTGTAACCCAACTATTAGTAAAATATACATTCAATATTGCATTTACTTTGTATGACTACAGTATAAGAAGATATACATATGCATGTATGGAAATAAATTGTTTAGTTGTGTTTGAAATTGTAATGTGTGTAAAAATATCATATAATCATGCAACTGATTTGAAATATTCAAAAGTAGCAATGATAGGAAAAGTAATATGGTGGCAACTTTCTTTTCAGTCTGTGAAAAAATAGAGTCATTCTATAATAGTAACTGCATTATCTGGCATTGAGTATTATAGAGAAATAGGGAAATTGTAACTAAACTGTTAGTAAAATATACATATATGTTTTTATGCATACATACATATATATAGATGTATAAATAATTATATATATCTATGTATGTATATATGTATATATGTGGATGTACAGATGTATATATATATATATTTATATATATATATATATGGATGTATACATGTATATATATATAGAAATATATCTATATGTTTCTATCTTTGATGTTAAAAATAAAAAAATCCTATTGATGGTTAGATGACGAAAATCCCGCCAAAAACTTTAAATAGATAAGAAACACCTTGCATATTTATATATTTGTATATCTATATATTTGCAATTTCTCCATCCATACAAGACTATAACCATGGACATCCATGAAAAGTGACTTACAGATTCCAAAGAAAAAGAGTTTTAACATAAACAATAAATAAACCATTTATACAAAACACCCAAGCAAAATGACCTACAAATTGCTCAGCGCCACAATTCTAAAACGCAATGGCTATTTTGAAAACTTAACTTACTCAAAGTATACTTTTGCATCTACTAGCATGTAATATTGCATTTTTTTGTTCCATACCCCATTGTACAATAATGCTAGAATTTGTAAACACTCGCACACTCAAACAGTTACCATCCACCTGCCTTACATATACTACACAAGAAAATTGTACCACATTTTGTGAGATTAAATATTGTAGACAAATTTAGACATTAGAAAATAGTTATTGCACGAAAAAATCATATTGAGGACTTGTTTGATGGAAATCCCATTGGAAACTTCAAACAAATAACAAACCCAAGCTACATATCCATATATATACAATTACTCCTATCTTAATCTACAATTGGGCAATAAAATTACCAATCATGTCCATATTTGTAAATAGAACAACCTAGATTTACCTACAATTGCACCCATGGTGACAGGAGTAATGCCAAAGCTACATAGAGATAGCTACAACCAATAAATCTGGAATGGAATAAGTACAAGAACAACATACCTTAACGTTTGAGTGGGTTAACACTTCCCATCCAGTATACGTATACATGTATGTATATTTATACATGCATACATATATATATATGTATAGATGTGTGTATATATATATATAGATATGTTCACATGTATGTATATATATATATGTATATATACATATATATATATATATATATGTATATTGTACATCATTTTACATGGGTAGGTTGCATAGATGGTTGATTTATTGTCTATGTCTTCCTGTTAAATATTTGTATCTTTGTTGATATACCCATTGTTGAGATTTGAAAGATATTGTTGCTTTGTATGGATGGAGGTATTCATCTTAAATGTCCTTCCTTCCCTAAAAAAATATGCTTAGAGTTAGTATATATATATATTGCATGTTGGTGGGGAGGGCACCATTTATTTTGTGTGGCGACATCTGCGTTGGTAATTGTGTGGGTTGGTGGCAGTCGAGAATGGTGTGTTGGATACAGGGAATCTGAATGGCAAGTGTCTAGTGCCGCGAGGCACAATGTTCCCTGTCGTTGAACATTGGTTGTCAACGAACTAAATCCAATATTGAATGCTAGCATGTCAGATATATATATAGCTTATGGCTAGTAATTAGTTTTTTGTTGGTTCCTCATTTTGGTTATTAGTGTATGTTCACGAATGAGGAAAAATTAGGTAGATCCTTTGTTTACCAAGTAAGCTCTACAGTCTTAGTAAAAGCCTTGGACAAGTGTTCTCTACTTGACTAGAAACATGGATTGTAAAAGAGCTACTAGATGAAAAATCCTACTGATGGTTCACTCTATAAAAGTTATGTTGGAAACTTCAAACAAATAGCCTCTACAAAATGTTGTGATCCCAACACCATAATGCCTATTTCAAGCATGCAACTTAATCACAGTATACATTTTGACACTATGGCATTTTATATATATGTATGTTTAACTAATAGTTCGTTCACAATTTCCCTCTTTGTCTATAGAATTGAGTGGCAGATAATGTTGCATATCTCTTATATGTCTTAGATATTGTTTCATTGTCCAAATATTTTATAAATGTTTAAACCTTTAATAGGGCTGCTATTTGGAGGGTTGTTTTGGCTCGGCTGACTGAAATACCAATGGAAACTTCAAACAAATAACAAACACTCTACATATCTATGTATATGCAATCACTCCTATGTTAATCTCCAACTTCTCATATGTTAATGCATCTAATGGCAAAGATACACACAAAAAACTAAAACAATAAATGCGGCACACTAAAATTAGTAGCCATGACCATATTTTTTGGCGAGCAAAAAAATATTTAAGTACAGTTTCTCCTAGAGAGTAGGCCTGCTTTCATTCTATTTAGAGTACATCTGCTTCCAGCTACAATGTATGCATAGCTTCTATCTAACACTTCTATTTTGCAAATATGCATGTTATTTATTCCTATCTTTCCATATATATATTTACACTTAATCAACACTCCAAGGTACATTAGTCTTATTCTAATACATCTTTTAGAATTTCTCTATTTCTCTATAGTATTTAGTGTGAGGCAATGCAACTTGAATTTTTTGATAAGATTAAGAAGATTTAACTACATTTTCCCCTATAGCTATGGGTATGAAGCCAAAAATGCATAGCGATAACTACAAACAATAAACAAGGGCAACAAAAATTAATCACCCCAACCATATTTTTTTCACGGAAGGAAGAAGATTTAACTACAATTTCTCTACACCCACAGTAAATAGAGCTCGCAACACTAAATGTTATGGTGGGAAGCCATATTTATAAGGTGTTTTTTCTGAAAAAGGTGGAATTTCTCTATTTCTCTATAATATTTAGTGTCAGGTGATGCAGATCAAATTTTCAATCAAGCTTGTCAGATTATGCTCTTTTCTGCATGGGTGTTTTGCATAGATGATTAATTTATTGTTAATATCTTCTTGTTATATGTTTATGTGTCTAAGGTTAAACATAAAAAAGCCTATTCATAGCTCCACTGATAGAAACCCTGTCAGAAACTTCAAACCATATAGGCAGACATCCATGGGAAAAAAATTGTAGATCTTAGAGGAAAGGGTTTGAAGATAAATAGTAAATTAACCATTTATAGAAAACACCTAAGTAAAATGGTGTATTGATTGTGCACAAAAATAGCTTTAGAACCCTCTAATCTACTGTATAATGGAGTGGTTGCTAATGAATAGCAAAGAATAGGCCTACCAGTGACCAAACTCATTGTATCTCCAATATGTTTATACTTTCCTACTAGCCTAATGCATATATATGTCATTATTTTTTTAATGGAGAGGTCAACCTTCATAATTGTGTGGGTTAGTGGTGGTGGAGAATGGTTCCCTAGATACAAGGGTCAATGTTAAGTGTTTGTTCACACAATGGCCGAAGGATCCTTCTGTTGTGCAATGTTGGTGGGAGAAGTAAATGCAACATTGAATGTTGGTGTGTCAAAAAGTATATATACACTAATTTTATCTCCAATATGTTAATCCTTTCATTCTTAGCCTTTGCATACATATGCTCACCAATTTTCTTGATCCGTAACATTGACCTCCACAATTACGTGGGTTGGTGTTGTACAAAAATGGTGTCCTTGATACGGGAAAGGTGAATGGTGAGTGTTTCTTGGCGTGAGCACCAATCCATCATGTTGTTGCATAGTAGGGCGGACAATGGACATTCAAAATTGAATGTTGGCATGTATGTATATAGGCATATATATGTATAAGTATATCTATATATGTATATGTGTATATGCATACATGTATATATATGTTTCTATATATGTATACCTATATATATGTGTGTGTGTGTGTGTATTTAACAATAGCCTACTATGAAACCAACACCACAATGTCTCTCTTGACAATAAAACTTCATCAAATATACTTTGCGATAGGCCAACATTCAATTTTTCATTTACTTTTCCTCCCTCCCTTCGTGCAGAGATAGGATGTGCATAAAGGAATTTGTATATATTTTAGTACTGATTTTGTAACAATTTCCCTATTTCTCTATAATACTCGATACATATTCACACAACACAAGTAATGTATATAACAATTGACTAAATGCGCTTGTAGCTTTAACTATAAAAGATAGCAATAGTTGCATTGTCTCTTATTTGTTGAACTTTATATCTTTGGCTGGTAGGGTTTTTGTTTGAAGTCGCTATTTCCTAACAAGAAAACATTTAATCATGCAATATCTATAAAGCTTGAAACATATGAGGGGAAAAGGATATCATGAAACATATTGATATACAATTCAAGCTACATTATTTGGTAGTAGATATTGAGAACAAATAGAGGATTTATATAACAGGTATTAGAATAACACTTGTTTGGTAGTAAATATCACACAGAAAGAGCAATTTTGTATTGAGTGCCCTGGAAGATAGACAAATACATATGAACATATATATATGTACTCAATTCCCTGATTAATATATAAAAATATCCATATAGGCAGATATACATATGCAAATATGGAGATAAATATATAGATACATATGTATATCTAAATAGGTTTTTATAGAGTGTTTATGTGTAATTATGTAGACTAAAATTTTAAGTAGCATGTATAAGTTTTGTTTATGCTCTGTAAAAATCATGACTATATAGTTATAGCATTGAGTTGTGTAGTATTGACATGTTGATAAGAATAGAGCATTTAATTGTGCAATATGTGTAACATATTGATAATGCAAGAATTTTTGTTCTCGCAATGTAACTAAATCAATATATTTTCTTCCATATTTTGTAGTACACTTCCCCACACTGTAACATTGAATATTGTATTTACTTCTTGCTATGCGATTACAACACAACACACACACACACACACACACATATATGTGTGTGTATGTATGTATGTATGTATGTATGTATGTATATATATATATACATATATGTATGTATATACATCCATACATACATACATACATACATACATACATAAATACATATATATACATATGTAGACACATATATATACTCTTTGCATCTTTCCTGCCATACACATGTTGTGGTTTTCATTTTCAATGAAGATTGTTTGGTTATACTCTTTTATACATGGGTGTTTTGCATAAATAATTAATTTATTGTTAATGTCTTCTTGCTATATGTATCTATATAAATAAAGTTGCATTATCTGCCATTTCGTATTATGCAAAAATGGGGGAATTGTAAGAGAGCTATTAGTAAAACATACATACATATATTTATCCATATATACATATCTATCTATATGTGTGTGTGTGTGTGTATGTATATACCATACATACAATACATCAACCCATCCATGAATTGGATTTGTCGGGTTTGCTTATTCTTCCTTTTGATAACAAGTTCGAGGGTTTTAACATTGGTGTGCTACAAAACCTGTGAGAAGTGTATATATGTCTACACATATGTATATATGTATGTATGTATGTATGTATGTATGAATGTATATGTGTGTGTGTGTATGTATGTATGCATGTATATGTATATATGTATGTATATGTATATGTGGGATGGTGGCAGTGGAGAATGTTGTTGTCATAATAGGGAAGGTGAATGGTAAGTGTTTGATGTGGACCTTTGAAAATATGTGGGTTGGTGGTAGTGGTGGTGGTCTCTTCAAAAGCTGAAAGGTGAATGGTAAGTGCTTGCTCACTCAATGGCTAATGCATTATGTGCTTGCTTTACGATGGAGGTGGATGAAGTAAATGTGACATTGAATGTAGCAGTCTAGGAAAGTATACTTTGATTAACTTGGATTGTGCAAACAACAAATATATGTTTGTATGTTTACATGTATATATATATATATATATATATATATATATATATATATATATATATATATATATATATATCTTTTACATGGGTATTTTGCATAAATGATTAATTTATTGTTCACTCCTTTTGGGCTCTGCTTATTGTTCCTTTTGATAGCAAGTTGGAGGGTTTAAAAACTAGTGTGCTGCAAAACATCTGAGAAAGTATATAGGCTTACTACATTATGTGGTTGTTGTACTATGGCAGTGGATGAAGTAAATGCAATATTGAATGTAGCAATATCAAATGGCAAAAATGTTATAGGAAGGAGCAAAAAGCGACAATTTTAACAATGGCCTCCTACCAAATCAACACCACACTCGCTATTTCCACAATGCAACTCAATGAATATATATATGTATATGTATATGTGTGTCTATATGTATACATATATGTCTATATGTGTATGTACACACACACACACACATGTGTGTGTGTGTGTGTGTGTGTGTGTGTGTGTGTGTGTTATAGATACTCTTTTTTGGTCATCTATTCAAAGCTTCATATAGCAAACTAAAATTTTATGTTTTTCTTTTCCTTTGTAAGGCAAGAAAATGTATTGCTTGAGTTGCATTGTCCAAAGAGCCATTCTATGTTGTGAAGTCTGTAAGTCATTTTGCATGGGGTTTTTGTATAAATATTTTCTCCACAATATTGAATACCAAATAATGTAGCTTCAATTTCCTATGAAGCCTGTGGTGCTATATGCATTTTGGACAGATCATTGCATCATATAATTCTTTCCATAACATAGACACAATAGGTGTTTCCTTCGAGAGCAAGGGTTTGAATAGTTCATTTGGAAAGTTGCAAGGGTCGAAAAATTTGTTGATATTTATAGAGTTCTATTACAATTTGCCTGGTTGTCTATATCTAAACATGGGTTAGGGATGGTTGAGTTGGTAGCCTTGATATCTAGAAGTTGAGTGCTAAGTTTTTTTGCACAAGGGACAATATTCAATCTTGCAATATGGGAAAGTATACTTTGATCAAGTTATGCATATATACACTCTATGCATCTTTGTTGTTATACACATTTTGTACTATTAGCCCCTTCATATTCATATTGAAAATAGAATGCATATGCATACATACATTTACAAATAGTTTTTCATATACAAATTTCTTTGGTGGATTTTAATGGAATATTTGTAAGATATTCACAATGGAAAAATGGTTATTCTTACAATGCAACTCAATCAATATATTTTCTTCCATATTCTGGAACATTTATTCACTATGCCACAATGCATATTTTGACAATGCAACTTAATCAAAATATTTTCTTGCATATTTTGGAGTATTCTTTCCCACATTGTAATATTCAATATCACATTTGCTTCCTGCAAGCATGAGCTTGATGCATAGAGGATTCATGAAACAATTGATGTCATTAAGGAGAAGGGTGTCAATAGTATGGAATTTTTCGTGAAGCATCTATGCATCAAGCTCATCACAAACTTTTTTGGCTTGGGGGTTTGGCTAGAGCCCATGAGGCTTCCTAGTGTTAATATGGCAGGGAGGAGAATGACCATCGGTTTTGTGTCTTTTCCTTTCACTGTCATACATTGGTTACTACAAATACACAACATATTCTATTTTTTCAACTACATTTCTCCATAGTAGTAGATAGGCTTGTAATTGCATGTTTGAAATAGTGTAAAAGCTCCAACTACATTCTATTTATATAGAAGGTCAGCCTATATATCCTTTATTGCATTCCTTATTTCACAAGTACATGTCAAATTATTTTTAATAAATGATATAAGTAGATATATTTTTTAAAATGTATAGCACTGATTCCAACTAAAGAAACTAATTAGGTTAGTGATACCAGATTTCCACAACCTATTATGGTTCAATTTTATTTATTTTTTATATTTGATTGTGTTTTGGTTTTGTAGGCGGGCAATCTATGTTCTTCCTTGGGTGTTTGCTGACAGCCCATGAGGCTGCATGGCCCAATACTACAAGGTGGAGAGTAGGCCTTCTTTCTTTCTGTTTAGACTACATATGCTTGTAACTACAAGGTATGCATAACTCCTATCTAGCACTTATGTTTTCCAAATATGCATTTTATTTCTTCCTATCTTTCCATATGTATATTTACAGATTCACTTAGACTCCATGTTTTTTATTTTAATATGGTGACATCTCTTATTTATAACTATCTATGTAATCCTTTCACACAAATCATACAACTATACATATTTTCTAAAAAAATGTATTCTAGTGATTTCAACAAAAGAAAATTTTCTGGTTAATTCTTTGAGCTTTCAACAATGCATAATGCTTAAGATTTGTCATCAGAAAAGTATGTTGTGAATTGGGGATTATGTGAGAGCTAAGGTTGATGCATCACCCAGTATGGTTGGGTGGAAAGCATGCCTCCTTTTCTTCTATTCATACTATAGACAGTTGCACACACAAGGTATGCCTACATCTTATCTAACACTACCCTTTCACAAATATGAATGTAATATATTTGTGTGTTCCCATCTCTACACTCTTTTATACATGGGTGTTTTGCATAAATAATTAATTTATTGTTAATGTATTCTTGCTATATACGTCCCCATTACAACGACAACATTCTCCACTGCCACCAACCCACATAATAACCAACAGCCACATTACCACAAAAAACAAAAAAATGTGCCCTCCCCACCGGCCAGCAAAACCAAATTGCGACAGGGCTAACAAAAATCCTAGTGGAAACTTCAAACAAAATTTGTCATTGTTCTTTTCCTTTGTAAGGGAAGAAAATGTATTTGTTAAGTTGCATTCTCAAAGGAGCCATTGTGGTGTTCCCTGTGTATGACATATGTATATACATGTGTAAATATGTATCTATGTACATGTATGTATGTATGTATAAATATATACATGTATCTATGTATATATATTATATATACACAAGTGTATGGATATGTATATATTTATAAATTTTTGGGCATGGAGGAATTTTAATATTGCATTTGCTTCGCCTACCAACATCATCCAAAGGAAGGACCCATTGGTCCTCACAACAACAAACACTTGCCAGTCCACTTCCCCGTAACGAGGACACCATTCTCCATTAGCACCAACCCATGTAATTACTAAGGTCTACATTACCACAAAAAAAACCAATTGATTAAGTATGTGGCATCTTCTGCCACAACATAGGTCGATGAAATAGAGAAATCAAGAAAATGTAAAATAGGTATTAGAATAGAACTCAACAGCAAAAAATTAGTAACACTATGGATTTTTTTTTACGAAAGAGAGAAGATTTCACTATAGTATCTCCACTCCCATAGACTAATAATCTACTAAGTGTCAAAAATGGGTATAACAAAAAAGATAGAAACATAAAACAAGAAGACATTAGCAATACATTAATCATCTATGCAAAGCACCCATGTAAAAATTAGTATCACCCCACAAGATTCATTGAAAATTTGAGATACATCACCACAATTAGAAAAGGAAGGATAAAAAGTGAGTATATAGGTAAAATTAATATATAAAATGTGAGCTTGAAAATAGTCAATAATTTCTACAATTAGATAAACAAATCTCTCTATTGATAATCGTCTGCTACGAAACCAACACCACAATTATTGTTTGCACATTGCAACTTAATCAGGTATACTTTCCCAGACTGCTACATTTAATATCACATTTACTTCATATCAAACCAACACCACAATGGCTCTTTCAACAATGCAACTTAATCAATATACTTTCTCGCACATTTCACAATGCATCAATGTTAAAACCCTCCAACCTCCTATGGAAACTTCAAACAAAATAGCCTTGTTTAAAACATAAAAGAAGGGCACCAAAAATTACTGACCTCAACCATATTTTTTTGACAATAGAAAGAATATTTTACTCAAACTTCCCCAAAGTAGCATTAAATAGAGCTCCTAAACCTAATTGCTGCCAATAATCTGTTCAAAAAAAGCAGTATGCCATACATTTTAATTTAAATTTTTCCCTACATAAACTGGTCCTAAATATAATAAAAAAATAGAGAAATTGTAAAAGAGGTTTTAGAATAACACTCAACAGCCAAAAATTACTAAACCTAACCATACTTTTTTCACAAATTAAAGAGGATTTACTGGTAGTTCTCCATGCTCCTATTCATAGTTGGGCTAAAAAAAATCCTCTTTGAAACTTCTAACAAATAAAAATTAATAGATAAGAAGAGACCCTACCAAGAATATGGCTTTACACTCATGAAACTAACTTGGTATATATACACGTCTCTATACATGTGTGTATATGTATATATATAGATATATAGATATATATATCTATGTCAACATCTATATATGTACATATATGCAATCAATATCACACTTACTTCACCCGCCCACATTTACTTCATCTTCCTCCATCATACAACAACCACATAATGCATTAACCATCAGCCGAGCAAGCACTTACCATTCACCTTCCACCTTTTAAGGAGCCCACCTCCACCACCGCCAACCTAGCTATTTGCAGAGGTCCATGTAGAACACTTACCATTCACCTCCCCCAAGATGACAACAACATTCTCCACTAACACCAACCCATGTAATTCCAAATGGCCATGTCGCCACAAAAAAAAAAAGTTTTCTCGCTACCACCCAATGGCCCCCCACCATTGCAAGCCCTTTCTGTGGTTACGCTAGCGAAAATGTCAATGGATTCTTCAAACAAGTATATATATATCTGTCTATTTTTTTTGTGCTTACATCCATATATATGTATGTTTAACATGGGTATTTTGCATAAATGATTTATTTATTGTTAATATTTTTTATTCTCTACTTATTCTTGCTGAATGGTCATATGGTGATGAGTGTAATGCCAATGCTAATAGAGATAACTACAAGTTATAAATGAAGCATGAAAAGTATGTTTGTAGGTATATGTATATGCATATGTATGTGTATATTTATATATATGTGTATATTTATGTGTATATGTATATTTATATGTATATGTACATGTATGTATCTATGTATATATGTGTATGTGTATGTATATGTATATGTATATGTATATGTATGTGTATGCATATCTATATGTAGATGTATGTGTATATCTAAATGTAAAATTTTGATGTATACAATCATCTGTTCACCATTTTACTATTTTCACCTTCTTCTGTATTGCTCTAAAAAATATCTACTCTTTGTGTTGACATGCATCCTCTCATTGCACAATGGAAATGGATGAAGTAAATGCAATATTGAATTCTGGCATGTGGGAGAGTGTGGTTTGAAGAAGTTCTATTGTTAGAAGAAAAAATGTGTTGTATGTCTGATAACAAACTACTATTAAATTCATTGCATTTTGCTCCTTTTTACACTAGCATGGATGGTTCCCAAACTGTTGAGCTACAAAAATGGTAAATCATTTTGCTTGGGTAATTTTCATAAATGATTGATTTATTGTTTATTTATTTTATTCTTCCCCATATTGATTAAATTGCATTGTTGCAAGAGTAGTTTTCAACACATAAAATAGCTAAATGCAAACTTTGTACTATGCACTACATTTTTCATTGTTTGCTTGAGTTAGGGTGCTTCTCTTCTATCAAAGAGTTGAATGTGGCTTTCCTACCATGTATCACTTGTGATCCCTAAGTGTTTTCCTAATAGTTGGTTTATAATTTCTCTATTTTCTATTATCATTTGATATATGGTAAGACCCTTTGAGATTTTCCATGGACCTTACTTGCCTTTCTTAGTTAGGTGGGTTGGATTTTTCCTTTGTCTAGACATTTCAAAAAACATAAATAAGTAGGTATACATATCCATATGTACACATGTATATATTTTTGTATATATATAGCAATATATCTTAATGATAACATATTCCGTCCAAAAAAATTGAGCACATTAAATATTACAAACTTTTTAATATTAGAAAATAATCCTTGTTAGAAGAGCAATAGATTACTCTATTAGAGGTAGCTTGAAATAGATGAGTGGAAAAGAATATCATGAAATGTTATTGATAGTTAAATATATGAGGGCATAACAATATCATGAACCATATTAATAGAAGACAACTGGTAGCCTCTTTTATTTTATATGTATATTATTTTGTTTAGATTCCCGTAGAAATATAAATATGCATTCAAGAAAATTAGTGTATTCTAGACTCTCTATTTCAAATTCTTTTGTCATCCTACAACTTAGTTCAATGTAGCTCATTCTTCTTGGGAAAATTCAACACTATATGTTAGTATGATACTTTCTCATTGTCAATAGACAATTTTGTTTATCTAATTGTAGAAATTATTCACTATTTTCAGGCTCACATTGTATATATTAATTTTACCCGTATATTCACTTTTTATTGGACTTCCTTTTTTATTTCCCTTGGTTGTGCACTAACATATCTTTGTTTTCTATTTGTAGGAACTACATTTAAGCATCCAAAGAGATTTGAAAATGAAGTTATACTTTTGGTTTCAAGTTCTCACACCAAACAAAACACAATGATATCAGATATTATATATGGAAACAACAAAGTTTGCACAAGATTCCTATTGTACAATGTATAATGAAACTCCACAACATCTCCCATGTATGTTTCATACTTCTCTTGCTTAGATATTTGGCTAGATCCCATGCAACTCCATGATGCCAATATGGTAGGGTGGGAAAGGAGCATAGGTTTTTTCGTTTCCCATTTTGCATCATTCACTTGTTGTTACATACATATATGTATATGCACAAATTCTTATATACATTCACTATTATGTTTTCATACTTTTTCATTCTCAATAGATAGCCTTGGTTAACTAATTACATAAATTATTCACTATTTTCAGGCACACATTGTATATATTAATTTACCCCTATTCTTTCTCTTTATCCTTCCTTTTTTATTTCCCTTGGTTGTCCACTAACATAGCTTTCTGTTCTCTTTGCAGGAACTAGGTTTAAGAATGGAAAAGGATGTGGAAACCAAGTTAAGACAATAATATCAAATATTAATTATGCAAACAACAAAGTTTCCCTAGATTCCTTACAGTACGATGTATGATGAAACACCAAATGTTCTCTTATGGATGTTTCATACTTCTTTTTCTCGAGGATGTGGCTAGAGTCCATGTGGCTCCATGATGCCCATATGGTAGGGTGGAAAATGAGCATGGTTATTCTGGTTTCCTAGTTCACATCATTCATTTCTTTGTTACATACATATGTGTATATACACAAACTCTTGTATAGATTTACTATTATGTTTTCCATATTGCCTCAAAAGAAGTCATGCCTTCCAATTCAATTAAATTAATAATATATGCTAAATTTCCATGGTATCTCCCATGCATTTTTCACTCTTCTCTTGCTTCAGGCACTCAAAATAGGCCATGCACCCTCATTATGCCATTATGGTGTGAAAACAAACAAGTGTGGGTTTTGTAGTCCTACATTTAACACCATACGTTTGTTCTTACATATATATGTCTACAATTTTTTTTTGATACATTTGGTGACATCTTTTTGATGTTCCCTCCAACCAATGTGTACCTTCTAATTCAATTAAAATACCTTCACAATGTATGCATGTCATTCAAATCCTGAAATTACCAAGTTGATACTACTTAAAACATCTTCACTTTTTGCAAAACCCATTTCTGATGACCATTTGAACTAAACTAATGGAATCACTTTTCTAAAAGGCATAACTATCCTTATCAAATCACTTTCTCAAAAGCATAATTATTAATTTCATCTTAGGAAGATAGCACATAATGTACAATTTCATAGCCACTTTGTAACTGGTAAATCTCATTTTGGAACAAAAAAAAATTCCAATTTTAATGAATCAAACAATTGATTTACATATACAAAACATCAAATATACACAGTATTAACAAAAAATATATAATACCTTAAATTTTATTTAAGAATCATTTTATTAAGAAAACAAATAATTTACAAATTCCAATTGTATTCAATTGAGAAAATGGGATTTATTAATAAAAAAATTATTTAAAAATCATTTTCCTAATATTACTTATTAAATTTATTGATAATTAATTAATTGATATTGCAAGTAATCGATACATTATAAAAAATGAAAATGACCTACAATTCTATTTTATATTTCCAGAATCAACTCCCAACTAAAAATAACTGATATGGAAGTGCAAGAAAACAATCTCCTAATATACACAAATGCTTTTTAACCTTTGATGCACTGCTTCTTACATAACAATACAGATGTGCACTATAACATAGAGTTTACAATGGTGTATAATACTCAAAATAAATGTAGAGATGTAAAACAATTTCTACATTAGCCATATTAATATTATCCATCTTATTATGCCTTCCAAATATCTTTATTTATTAAAATATATTATATGGATTTTAATATCAATTAACTCCTACATCAAAATATTCACCCCCAATACCTTAAATTTTTGACAAAATTTATTATTATTAAGAAAATCTAGTAATTTACAAATTTAAATTGTATTCAATGCAAAAAATGTGAGTTATTATGAATTTTTTTATTCAAAAATCATTTTGTTGCTATTATTTATTAAAATCATTGATAATTAATTAATTGAGATTAGAAGTAATGGATACATTATAAATAATAAATTTTACATTCCTACAATAAGCTTCTACCTACAAATTATTGATATTGAAATGTAAAAAACAATCTACTAATATACACAATTCACAAGTGAAAATGTTCTACAATCCTCAGAAAAAAAAAAATGTAGAGATGATATCTCTTATTGCTCAGATAGCTTTCCTTTCCTTTGAAATTTACTTTGCAATGTACCTTTCATGGTGGACCCTTATCGGCTAATCATTGCATGTTGTGCATGCGACTGCTAGTTATAGTTTTGTTTTGTTTTGTTGTCTATGTTGTTTCTTTGTGGTTTTGGCCTTTGTGCATGCTTTACTTTTTTGGATTGTATTTGAGATTCGTGTGCCTCCTTTTTCTTCTTTCTTGATGATTGGCATTGATGGCCTTTTCTTCTCTATTTATTTAGCTTAAACTTATCGGTTCAGGGGCCCTTTCCTTGCTTTTAATGTCAAAATTTTTTAGCATAAACATAAATCTTAAAAATTTATATTGTAATAAATAGTTATGTTCAAACACTAGATGGTACAATAAATATTCCTACCTACTCAAAAAAAAATTATTTCTAATATATCTTTATGAATGTCTAATACTTCTTTCACAATTAAAATGTAAACATTTGTATTACATTATTCAATAATCAAATTCAAGTTTTATTATTATTTATTTAAACTTTTAATATATTTCATTGTACTTATTTTAAAGATTTATTAGCATATATTATGTTATAATATTATTTATTAATATTATATTTATTCCTTTATTTCACAATATTTAATGTAAAATTTGTTTATTTAGAATATTCATATTCTTTTTATTATACATAATAATATTTTAAAATTTTCATTATAGATAAAATTATTTACAAATTTTACAAATATTTTTGCTCAAATATCACATAGTGTACTAAATAGTTATGTTTGGAATGGTTGTAACACAAACTAGTAACCTATATTTTATTAGCTTATATATCAACTATCTCTATTGCAAGAAAAATGGTTGAGAAAGCCAATTGGTCTCCTTTCGATATTGCTATGGCTGAAAAGTGGAATTCTAAATCAGTTGGGTCAAATGTCCTCAAACCTGTTGTTTATGGGAGAGAGAATGCTAGTTGGTCATTGCCACCTCTGGGTTGGGTGAAAGCTAATTTTGATGGTGTGGCTAAAGGAAACCCTGGGAAAGCTAGTAGTGGGTGTGTTTTAAGGGACAATTCGGGGGATTTTATTGCAGCTTTTACTATGGACATCGGCACCGAAACTAATCATGTTGCAGAAGTTGTTGGGGATTTTCATGCGGTTAGCTTAGCTTTCAAGGTGAACACGAAATTTCTTTGGTTGGAGGGTGATTCAATGAATATAATAAATTGCATTCTTGGGCTTACCCCCCCCTTGTGGACAATTGAAAAGTGGATCGAAGATATAAAAATCTTACTAAGTAAATTTGATAAAGTGAACGTGTCCCACGCCTATAAAGAAGCCAATAAGGTGGTGGATTACTTCTACAATGAATGGGTTAAGAAGGGTGGGGAAAACACGTGGAGGAAGAATGACTACCTCCATCTTGAAGTGAAAGCGCTAATTTATTATGATTCAGTGCATGGAAGAGAAGTCTGTCTTCATCATGATGAAGCGGATAAAGATTAGGTACTCGATTTCATTAGATTTGATGGGACCAACATCATTTTCTTTTTCAAGAAGAGTTTCTGGCATTCTTTCTAGGTGTTTGATAAAATATGCCTAATCGGGACCCAAAGCAACTGTAGAGTGTTGTTTAATAGAGCTTTGAATATGGAGGGAGAAAGAAAATGTGTGGAGCTGATCAGTTTTTAGGAGCACAAAAAGAATGCCAAAGCCTAGGAAAGAATTGAAAAGAGAGGCTTACTCCCGTATTTGGAAAAGCTCCATGGTACTGATGAGGGGATTCTAGACTATTTTGTAAAAAATTGGAAAAATGGTGAGATCGTGTTGTTTGGCAGGAATGTTAAGCTGAATGAAGATTTAATCGGTGAGATAACTAGTCTTTCGACAGAGGGTGTGAAATTTTATCGGGACCGTCAATTTTCTTATGAAGCAGTCATTAAATTTCCTAAAAAAGACAAGGAGAAGGCTAAGATGGTTAATGTTGCCAATAGCTACTTTGATGTGTAGTCCATCAAAACATCTAGAGGAATTTTTTAAGAGTTATTATGGAATATATCACGATTGACGGGCGCTTCACCAGAGTATATGGTTACCACTTTTCCATTCTGAACCACTTCTATCACAAGGTTCATATTTCTCTGCCTTTCTACTTATTCTCTTCTCTGAATAATTACCTTGATGAAGTTGAAAGAAACCCTAGGAGGACTGCTATTATTCACCCTGGTCTTATCAGGCTCATATTTGAGCATTATCAAAATTTACCTACTTTGCCTAAAACTATTGAAATTGGAGAATTGGATGATGAGGATACAAAAAGTAGTAGGGAGATTGACCCCCTAGCCTTCCCTACTTGTGCTCATGTTGGTCCTAGTACCATTGCTTCCCAGTCCCTGTCTTGTCGGAAAGCCCTTAAGGATTCTACTCCACCATCATGTCCTAAGTTGTAGCCTCTGCATGAGTGCCCTAGCCCAATTTTTGCCTCGCCGCCATGTCTTAATCCCTAGCCGTCTCATGGATGCCCTACTCTGAGTTTGGTCTCTGGTTTTAAAGGTACCCCTGTTATGAAACTTGTTTCGTATTCTGGGAATTCCATGGAAATTCTTTCTGATAAACCCATGGTTAGTAAGGAATCAGCCCCTAGTGCCCCTGCGTCTAGAAGATATGGGAATGCCCCTTATGATTCCCCTATTCAGGATGAAATTAACTCAGCTCTGAATAAGCTCAAGCTTGAGGGTATTGCGAGTGTGGTAAAAAAAGGTACGGATGGCCTTTTCACTATTCTTGAGTGAACCCAGAAGGAAGTCTACAATTTGAAAGGCCGTAACATAGATTTAAGCAATAGGGTCATGGATTTGGAGTAGAAGATTAGCTAGAGTTGTAGAGAGAATGAAGGATAGGAAACTCCCTTACCAAGGAAAAGATAGCAATCGCAGGAGGAAAGATTGACTAGTATCGAGTGCAGTATGTCCAAGATAGGCCAAAATATTAGGGCCACTATGGCGAACAATCACATAATAGCCAGGCATAATACCATTATCATCAATGCAATGGTGGAAAAGCTCAAAACAAACCAAAAGGGTTCGTTGGTCGTGGATTTGGATGCGGACAAAGGTGGCTGCAGATCTGCTGTTGAAGGGATTTTGACTCGTACCCATGCTAACGCTAAGAGGAAGACCCCGACTTTGTCTCATATGGCTCAAATCCTCAAGCAGGGGTTACAAGATATGAAGGATATTGAAAAGGAGGCTGAGGAGTTGTTGAACACCTTGGAGTAGTGCGGTGGTGTTTGTTTCTAGTTTTTTTGGGCGGTCCTTTTTTGGGCCCTGTTGTCTCTTTGTGCTGTCGTTTCCTTTTTGGGACAGTCGTTTGCTTGTTTGGACTTATTTTGTTATCTTTTGTTGTTTAAACTCTGCGGTTTCAGGTCCCTGTAAAACCTATTTTTTCCTTTTCAAAAACAAAAATGATATTCCATATATTAACTTACATTTATTTATTTTTAAATGATATTTTAATAAAATACATAATATAAATACATACATGATCGATATACATATATTTTATGGTTATAAATATATATTTTTTTAAAACTACTTTTAGGGGAGAGGAGCCAATAGTCATATAGGGTCCAATTTTTGTTATAGCACTTGTTCTTTATAACAACATGTCTTACCACCTATTTATACTTAATATTGTAATTAAATAGTTCGCATGTAAATAGAAAGATAACCAAATGTTAGTCAAGGTGGACCCATACTTGAAAAAGCATAAATACATTCATGAATAAGTGGAATAAACATTTTTGTCTCAAATAAAATATCATAACTATCCACTTTAAGTTTGTCATTTATAAAGTAAAATGTTCGCTTGATAAAATAAACAATCATTTAAACAAGTATTGCTATCATAGAGAAAAAAATATTTTTCTTATGTGTACAACTATTGGGATACCAATGTACAAACATTGGAGTATTTCATATTAATAGTTTTTCCTAACACAAATATAAAATGTGAGCACAATAAATAAATTGTATTTTCTCATTAAATGTGAAGGATTTTCAAATATTCTAGTGTTCAACTATTGGTCTAATTTTGTTTGATATAAGTTGTATTTTAAATAATTATGTGATGTTCTTATAACAAAAAATAGTTTTTTTGTGTTCAATTATTGGTCCATTTAGGTTGCCTATAAGTTTTATTGTAAATAAAAATATGATATTTTACAAGCAATAAATCATATTTTTGTGTTAAACTACTAAAGGTACCATGATTAAGTTTTTGTCATATTTTAAAAAAATAAAATTTTGGGCACTTCTCTATGATGAGTCACACCTTCAAACCTTAGTTATAGCTAGATAAGAGGCAAGTTCACATTAAAAACAAAAAAAAACAAAAACAAAAGTCCCACAATATTCTATGCAACCACTAACCCGCACCATTATTAACCCCTCTCCTGTATTCTATACATATCCATACAATTTATAATTATTATAGAAGGATATAACATCAGCCACATAATGAATTGTTCTTGTGCTTAATATCCAATTAAGCTCATCTGTTCTCCAAGAAAAAATTAAAATCATCCTGCCTCATTTTACATGCCACAAGATACTTAATAATAACTCTATAACCTCATCATTTTCAAGTTTGTTGCTCATCAATTACAACAATTGTTTAAGAAAAATATAACCCTTGCTATCTAAGAGAATAAAATCATTTGGTGTTAAAAGAAAGCTATAAGTATTAAGAGTTTCATAGGAGGAGGAAATACCATTAATCTGGAAGGCACTAAATACATTCGAGCTATATAATATGAAGCCATACACTTCACAATCTAACAAAGAACATCCCTGAGGATTACATGCAATGACTCTGCACGTTCATAGATAAAGGAAAAACACTACATTCTAAAGAAAATCAGGTCATTAATATGCATACTACATATAATTCTTAAGTCAACTTTTGAAATCACATTTTTCTTACTCGGATTTCAATGGCCAAGGGAATATGGATAAGTGTGTCCAACTCCTGGACTATGACATTCCTGACGATTCATCGCAGGCGGTGCTGATCCAATGTCATCCTCAGTCTTCCGGTAAACTTTATATTTTTCGTCCTTCCTTCTTATCGACTCATCACGTCCATTTCCTACCAGATCATTATAGATTGTTGTCCCTTTCCGAGAAAAAATTGAGACCTCAGTGGATATGGGAGCAGGAGTAGGAGCAGGCACGAGAACTGCAGTATTGAATTCCTTCATTGGATAGGCTTCAGAAATTAAAATAACCCAACAAAAGAAAGAAACAGAAAGAACGAACGCAAGAACAAGTTTCATTTTCTAATAAACGAAGCAACTCAAACGAGTTATATTAGAAATGATAAGAGGACAACACTTGGATGAGACAAATCGCTTGAGAAGGTCTTAGACCAGTAGTTGCTACATTTCGGCATACCCTATGGCAGTATATATAGACTTTTTGGCATACCCTAATTCTTTCAGGGTGATTCCCTGTTTGGCATAAATTGAATAAACTAGATTCCTTACAGACGGTGATTCTCGGTTTCCGTGGCTGAGATTCCATTTCCAATATGTAAGATGTTGCAGAAGAATATACTTTTACTATTTTAATATTAAATTGGTTTCCGTACACTTTATATAAAGTGTCCACTATCCCCCGATTCCAATGTCGGAATTGTTAGATTATCAAGATACACACCAAGTACCAACTTGTTATTCAAAATATAATTGATTGGTAGGGACAGCCTTCAAATGAATTAAGGCCTCACAAATATAATTGTCAACCTCCTTGATTCTGCAGCTGTAAATAGTATATGATATGTCCACATGCATCCCACATGCAGCTGTAAATAGTATATCTCTCCTGCATGGTTGTTATCACGACTCTAGAAACTCTATCATTAGTTTCTTTGTTTTCTATAGTTAATTTGCATTTTCCAGTTTTCAGCTCATCTAGTTAAAATTTTTAACTTTTATCGGAATGAAAAAAACTGTATTACTGCTGTATACTTTCAACACTTAATGGAACATATTTTCATTGCAAAGAATTAAAATATTGAAAGCTGCCACTAGGTACTCTTTGATGGTGGAGATTCTAACAATTAATATTCTTAGTACTATAAAAGTGTGTCGCTGAATTTATCAACAGTCTTTAATGTTGTTAGCAATATTGATACTTGCAACCTAGTAGCACTGATTGAAATTCGGAATTAAATTTGTTCATAAAGATTTTTCATTTAGAATTATCTAAGGTGGCTGAAAGGATTTTATACATATTTTTTTAGTAAAGTGGTGAATAAATGATTCACTATTTTTACTTCTCTTGAGAAATTCTTATGTGTTGAATCTAATCATTCTATCAAGTTTTCCTACAAAAATATGTATGTTGAAATTGATCTTTCCAAAGATTTGTAAGAATCTTTTGTTCTCTAGATTTGACATCTTTATCATATCCAACATCTATTATACCTTAAATTTCTCAATACTTAACTTTTTTATGTGAATCTACTGACCATATAAATAAGGATTGTTATTTGGTTGTTCCTCATAACAAATCAACTTTTTAGCTGATTGAGTCTCCTCCTTTGAAAATAGAAAAAAATGACTATAGTAACAAACTATAAATAAAATAACATGTTTCTGATATTGGCATGGTGTGATGGTTTATCGGTGGTATTGTTGTTCTTGCCACCAAGGTTCAAACTCCGCTGCGGTGGTATTGTTGAATGGTTGTATTCTAGTTCATCGCTCCAGTCAAAACTATTTACCCCTTGAATAAATAAAATACAATAACATTTCAATTCCAAAAAACTTCAAATAGAAACCTAGCCCAATCTTGACCACCCAGTTTCTAAACTAAAGACTGCTATTTTTTTAAACCTTTGTACGAAACAGAAAAATTCATTCCATCTAATGGTTATCATTATTTTAGGTCAAGATTCTCTTGAGCCATTTAGAAAAAAAAGTGTCGTATCTTCTTAGTCAAAATCTATTTTTCATTCTCCCCCTTCCCCTAATAGTTTGTGATGTATTCGTCGTGTGCCTAGGCAGTTGGAGGAGGGAGAATACATTGAAGAAAGAAAAATTATTTGCAGTTTCCACCAATTAATTACATAGTATTTTGATAAAAAAAAATTATAGTATTGTTATTCTTTTTTTCAAGAATCAAATTGTTGTTCGATGCCTCTTGATTTTAGTTGATAAATTATATTCTAGCAATCATGATGCTATCTTTATTCTAACAAAAGATCAATATTTCTAGTTTTTTAATTTTCTACTACTTTCTCTATCATTTGGAAATCTATCTTTACTCTTTATAGCAATTATGATGCTAGTCATGGAGCATTTGTCATCTTTCTCTCCTAAGTGGCTTCAACATATATTCAACCATGGTTTTAACCCCATTAACCACAAGAAAGTTCTCTTCAATGTGAACTTGTTTTCCACTATCTAATTACTTTTTGTAAACCCTTTGATTCTACCATTTAATGGCACATGACTCAATATTATAAGAAATATCTTCTACCCACACCTTCTTGGCTCAATTACTATGGTTGGAATGGACTAACCATGGTGAAATATTTAGTTTTATATACATTTATTTTCTTCCCCAAAATCCATGACATCTTTGCAAAAAAAATTTCTTGCTACAATTGAAAAAAATTGGCCTATTGCGGAACTAAACCCTTATCTTTGGTGGGAAATTTTATCTTGTTCTTATATCCTCACTATTACTCATATTCATTATTCTTCATGAAGGATTCCTTCTAAGGTTTCCTACACCAAGCTATAAAATCTTCTTCATTACTTTATATGGGCTCTCCAAAAAATCATAGTAGACTTAAACAAGTGTCTTGGGAATTTTTTCGCCTTCTACATGGGTATGGAGGATTCAAATTATTATCGAATCATTGTTAGGCATTAGATCTCTACACTAAGTGGATTATTTATGCTTTTGAGGGTAATCAAATCTAGAAATTTTTTATGTGGCATTATACATTTTTTCAACATCCTATTAGGAAACCCACTTAAAAGGGGTTTGGGCTTCAAATCCTTCTAAATTTTAAAAATGTTGCTAATGTTTAAGGGAATTTTGTGATAAAAATAATGTGGCTAGCTAGGGCTAACCTTAGATTTTTTAGATTATCTCTAAGTTTCATAATATTTATTCCACAAAATAGTAGAATATGTGTTGGTCTCCTATCTTCTAAGGAAATAATCATCCTCCAATAAAGACACCTTGGGATTTTTCCCTAAGGTTTTGTACAAGATCAATTAAAACTAATAATGATCATTTTTCCAAGACCTCTATTATAAATTTCATTTCCTATAATAAATCCAAAGCCAAATTTTATCTTTCTAACAAAGATTTTGAATCTTTTCATTCAACTATTAGTTTTATTTCTGAAAATGAAAATTGCAAAAGTCTAAGTGCCATGAAGGTAAATATTGCTTATTTCTAATGATTTAAATCTAAGAGAAGCTTTGAAAACTTCAAATGTAACGTAAATAAATAGGATGAAATGCATTTTTTTTTATTTCAAACAAAGTAATTTACTAATGACACTATGCCATAATATGAAAGAAGAAAGATCAGAAGTGCAAATATGAATTTTAACAATATAGAAAATGAGCTAATGTAAGCTAAATCTAATGAAATGCATGATATAGAAAGTTAGCCTACTAATACACACAACTGATGACAACAAATAAAAGCATAAAAACAAGGTTTTAAGCTCTATAAAAGGCAATTTCAGGGGTCAAAAGGGACTGATTCGCCCAAGGTGGAAAATGAGTCCCAATTGGGATTTTTTTGAGATTTCTTAAATTTTTCTAAGGGAATTTTTATGTTTTCTATGTTGTAAGATGCAGACCTAAGATGAAAATGCAAAATTTCAAAAAAAATTAATGATTTTAGATGCCAAAAATGCAACCTATATTCACTTTTCATGAATACAAAATTTGAAACCTAGCATGCAAATTCTAATGAAAGATCAATTCAAGACTATATCTATGATGACGGACTCGAAATAAAAAATAAAAGTATTCAAAAAGTAGGTTCACCAAAATGTAGCAAATATTTTGGCATCTAATCTTTTCTAGTGCTTATAGGGTTTTTCACCTAAAAAGAGAAAGAAGGGCCAAAATGGGCACTATTACACTCAAAGTCAGTGCAATATGTATAGAATATGGATGTAACATACCTCAATGCAATATTTTAATGCAAGAAACTGATAAGATGGATTGATTATTAAACCATAGATTTTTGGGTTCCTATGACTTTTCTTTCTCTTCTAGGGTTTTTCACCTAAAAGGAGAGTGATAGGGCCCAAAAATGCTAAAGGGTTCATTCAAATTAAGTAATGTATGATGTTATATGAGCTAAATGAAATGATATTATTACACTTAAACTATGAAGTTGACTAAATATCAATGAAAAACCTATGATATGTGATTTTTTTGAAAACAGATTGTGTAATGCAACAATGAACTAGAAATGAATGCAAAGCTATACAAAAATGAATGAAACTTGAAGTGTGCAACTGGAACCTTGAAGGAGATTGGAAATTTCTTTTGAGACACTATTGATGCTGATTTTCAGGCTTGAAACTCATTCAGCATTCTGGATGAATCAGTCCCAGTTCTGCCAAATTGTACCAAAATTTGTTTCTAACAAAGGGGAATCTAAAAATGTAAAAATCCAAAAATTGACCTTGGGATGGGACTTGTTCGCTACCCATGGTGAATGATTCCACTTTTGAATTTCTAGATTTTCAAAGGTGGATTCCAAAGCTTTTGATCTACATTTTGATGCACTATAGGTGCCCGCTTTTGAAACTTTGATTTATAGGTCTGAAAATGAGATTTTATTGATATTTTGACTTGTTGAATCAAAAGAAGACTTGAGCAACCTTGCAACTTGATCTTCAATGATTTCTAAGCTCCCAAGAGTCATAAATCTACAAACACATAATGTAAGAGAAAGGGATGTTGAATGTTAGGTCATGGGGGTTTTCCTTGGTCAAACCCCATTTAGGTAATTAAACCAAAATGATGAAAAAATAGAGTGAAACATGCAATAATGGAATATATTACCTTTCCATGATATTGATCTTGAAATTTTTCAGCAGTGGAAGAAGATTCATCCCTTGAATGTCTTTAGGAACTTTCTTGATGTCTTGCAATAATAAAACCCTAAGTTGCTTGACTTGAGATGAAACATTGGTGGATGAATATGTGAATTAAGTTAAGAGAGGTGATTTTATAGTAAATTCACCTTATTTTCCCATTAATTGGATCCCTAAGGCTAATATGGAGAAAAAAAAAACATAAAACCTAATTTTTCTCACTCAAAACCCTAAAAAATGGATCAAATGGGACTCATTTGCCACTAATGGTGAATGGGTCCCACCTATATGGGACTAATTCTCCACTAATAGAAAATGGATCCCATAGGGGCCATTTTCACTAGCTAGAATGTTGAGAAGTAAGAAAATTAGGCTTATATGATGACTATGTTAGTTATTTGATCAAATTATGTCTCAAGATGCACAATATGGGTTATTAGTGGCCTATTATTGATGACATAATTTTCAAATAGGGATTGGGACACAAAAATCAATGTGAAAGTGTGATTAAATACACTTTACAACACTAAAATGAGGTCCACATAGCCTAGGAATTCACAAGAACCAATGTGAATAATTCACAAGAACCAATGTGAATGTGCAAGAGACATTACAACACTAGTCTATCATTAACTTTAAATTAAGAACCTTCTAGATTGATGTAATAATGTTATTAAACACACTTTATAATGTTGAATTAGGGAGAAATAGGTTAATTATGTCTAGAAAAGTGTGAAATTCCTTTACAAGACTTTACCACACCTTTACAAGATGTCACTAAAATCATGTTATTTGATTTGCAAGGTTCCAAGGCCTAGTGTGGACACATAACATGCCTCACAACACTAGATAAAGACCTTATCAAGTTCAATTATCATGAATTATTCTCTTGTCAACCAAAGGGTTCTTTTTTCTACGACACATTTAGCCCCCACTTTAGTGAGAAGATGAACTTTCTTCAAACTCACACTAAAGTAGACATTCAAGAGAGATCCACATGTACAAATACGGATGACAAAGAATGACAAGGATCAAGGAGGTTGTGCAAGGCCCCAAGATCCAAGATCCTAAGTCAAACCATCAAGATACAAAATCATGCAATGACAAGATGGAAAAGATGAAAAAGATGCACTCAATCTAGGGCCATAGAACTTTAGGTCATCTATGGGGTAAGAAGTCCACAACATACTCACTCTAGGGCAATAAAAAATTTGGTCATCCACAGGGTAAGAAATCCCAAAAAGGTAAGATACAAAGGCTAGTTGGTATGCACTCACAAACACAAAGGTGGCTATGGGGAAAATTCATGCTACTAGGTGGGCTTCCCATTCAACCATGCCAAAATTATATCTCTTGATAACTTTAACAAGGTGCCACAAGAAAACACTCATGAAAAAAAAGAAAAGGTACCAAAATCATTCAAGTTGCATTATGCAAGGTAGCAAAAGAAAATGAAAAATGAAAAAATGAAAAAATATAAAAATGTAAAGATGTTA
The DNA here is from genome assembly GCA_007258455.2 of Sequoia sempervirens. Lineage (NCBI taxonomy): Eukaryota > Viridiplantae > Streptophyta > Pinopsida > Cupressales > Cupressaceae > Sequoia > Sequoia sempervirens. The sequence goes on along the minus strand of VDFB02271358.1, from coordinate 414,596,024 downwards.
AATGTTTAAAGGAGTCTTGTTCAGTTCATGCAAGGTCAGTCACTTAGGGAACATTGTGTCTAATGTCTCCAAGAGAGGACCAATCAAATAATAGTATATTCGCAACTTAGGGGATGTAATGTGTTGCATCAGGCCACCAAGAGGAATGTAATATGCTTAGAAAGATCACACTTATGAGGGACATCACACCCAATGTCATCCAAAAAGTAACAAATGCATTACATAAACTACAAGGCTGCACTAGGAAGCAATAATGAAAATGAATTATGGTATTGTATGCCCCCCACATTAAATAAATTGCTACACATTGTTCTGTGAGAAATTACTTGAAATTGGAGAAAAAAAGAAAATAAGACATGAGAGCCAACTCAAAAATCCATATGCCAAGTCGTATGTTTCTAAGTTAGGCTATGTCATGTCAAGAAAAATGAAAATAAAATAAAGGTTGTATGTCACATGGGAGTCAATCTTAAGACATGTCATTCACATGTCAAGGTTGGTCTTATATATTCATGAAAATTTAACAAGTAGTCAAAAGAGACAATGGCAATTGGCATATAAGGGATAAGGTTATCTAACTCTTTTCCCTCCACTTAGTGCGAGATAAAGGTGAGCCTAGAATGGATGAGGGTATGCTGCCCCTTGTGGTGGATGTAAAACATGCAATGGTGATTATGCTATAATACTACAACTATTGCATGGCATGGAGTAGCAACTAATGTTATTTATGTGAATAAGGAAGAATCTTGGAAGAGTCTTGTGTGATAGTATTTATGGTGAGTGAAGGTTTGGTGATTGTTGTCAAAGGAGAATAACCAATACCATGAGTTGTTTTTTGTGTGTTTGGATCTATAGGGTTGTGAATACCTTGTTCTCGAGCACTACAACCTTTTTTGTTATACCCAAGTTATTTCATGAGTGCAAACCCTTTTCCATAAAGTTGTTTCAATGCTTTGGAATTGGGTGGTTTTTTTGTTTTTGTGTTCATCAAGGGTTGTTGTGAAGTTTTCTTTGTTGTTTAAAGTGGTGGAGGAAAATGCTTTTGAAAGGTTTTATGAATGTTGCATTGGAATGGTTGGTTGTCCTTGTGTCTCACCTTTCTTTTTTATGACTATGTATTTTCCCATAAATGATGGTGTGAAGTCTAAGGATCCCCAATCATCACTGAATAATTTAGATGGTGATCCCTTATCATTGTGTTTAATTTCAATAAGATCTATGTTATATGTTGGAATCAATGTTTTCAAAGGACTTGTAACCCCTTTTTCAAGCTGCAAGCAACTTTAAGGCTCAAGATCTATTTCAATTTGATAAATGTTATTGTTATAAACATATTTCATTATATGATGAAGAGTTGAAGGCACTACATTCATCTCATGAATCCATGATTAGACTAAAGAATATTGTATGAATGATCATAAGGCATGACATGAATAGGAGTTTGCAAATTAACCACCCCAACTATAATAGGAAAAGTGATTACACTGAGAGGCTTCTTTGTTGTATTATCAAATCCTTGAATATAGACAAAATTGGGTATTATTTGTGACTTATCAACATGCACTTTATCAAGGAGATTCACACTACACACATTAAGGGCATAACCATTATCTATGATAGTGCATTTGATACCTATGTGATTGAATCAAGCAATTATCATAAAGGAATCATGTTGTTTATGCAACTCTAAAGGAGGGAACTCATGTTGATGGAAGGTAATCTCAAGATTCTTTTTTGTGGATGAGAGCTACCACATCATTCAAAGTTGTACAAGGAGGAATTATGATTTGTTTTAAGGCTATTTGAAGAATGTTGTTGTAGTTTGGTGAGCTCTAAAGTAAATCCCAAAGGGAAATTTTAGTAGGAGTATACATTAATTGTTCAACAAGATTGTACTCCTTTGTGCGTGGGCTATAGCGAGGGGCACTAGGCAGATTAGGTAAGCGTAAACAAGGTGAGTTTGGTTTTAGTGGTTAGAGATTATTTCAAGCATTATATGTATGAGCAATGGTATTATAACTCAATTCTTCTGATACACTAGTTTGATGTGGGTGGAGGGTGTAGTGAGGTTTATTTGAAGGATGAAGTAGATACAAGGGTGGGTAAAGTGTGTAGTGAGATTTATTGGAAGGATGAAGTTTATGCAAGGGTGGGTAAAGGGTGAAATGACGTTGAATATTGTTAACATCCCATAAAAATTGATATATTTCATTGTCCTTGAAGGGTATGTTATCTTTGTCTTGGGTCATAATATTTTCCCTAGAAGGAGAGTTCTTAGGAGAACAAGAAACCACATGTTCATGACAATTAATGTTTGGTCCATCCAAAATGACTTCGTCACAACCAAGGGAGTTATTAATGGTTGAATGTCTTTGATTAGGGGAAGATTTTATGTAATCATTCAGTGTTTGTAATGTCTCATTCTCATGTTGAGTTCACCAAAATGAACTGTATATTTTTGGGTTCCTATGACTTCTCTTTCTCTTCAAGGGTTTTTCACCTAAAAGGAGAGAGATAGGGCCAAAAAATGCTAAAGGGTTCATTAAAATTATGTACTGTATGATGTTATATGAGCTAAATCAAATGATCTAAATGCAATTAAGTTATGAAGTTGATCAAATGTGAATCACATTGTTGTAGTGAGGGGATGCTTGAATAAGGTCCCATAATTATGAGTTCAGGTTTTTTTTTTAGTTTGTTGCTTGTGTGATGGTGGGTAAAGAATTAGAAGATTATTAGGATGTCCCATAGGGTGTGTAGGAGGTCCATTAATCAAGGGGGATCTAATGGGCACTTGTGCATTTATAACCTTAGCGGTCTTGGTTTGATGTATCTCTAATAAAGGGAAATCTAGAATCACATGTTTGTCATCAACTAAGGAAGCCACCTTATTATTGTTGTCATTTTCTCACACCATGATATTATCCCTAGGAGGAGAGTTGTTAGAAGAACTACAAACCAAATGTTCTTTCCATTTAGAGGTTGGTTCTTCCAAAATGACTTCATCGCAAGTAGGGGAATGATCAATTGTTGAATTGTCTTATTTATAAATTGTGGGATTATTAGGAGAAGGATCTATTTGATTTTCCTTTTCCTCTAAGGTCCCACTCTCTTGTGCCATGTTATCTACCCTAGTAGGAGAGCTTGTAAGATGTTAATCACATTCCATGTTTTTATTTTGTAAAGTAGATTCATCACAAGTAGGGAAGGCATCAAGAGAAGGACAACTATGATTTTCATGCTTACCAAATAGATTGTCCCAAATGGTAGGATCATTAGGGAAGGGACGAAAAATATTCCCATGACTCTTAACAGGTGCATCTTCTAACACTAACCTATCCTCTTCACAATGAGGAGGGATATTAGGGGAAGGATAATTTTGATTGTCATGGCTATCTATGATATCATGTTCTTTTGCTAAAATATTCTCACAAGCTAGGGATGAATGGATATTAGGAAAAGTGATGTTTATAAATGTTTCTATGATCTCATCTTCATTTTTACTAATATTTTCCAATGAGGGATGAGGAGGGGAACAATCACAACCCTCAATGCTTGTATCTTCTTTCACCAAGATACCTTTGTCACTAATAGGAGAGGTATCAGGAGAAAACAAGTATGATTGTGATTACTATCAATACTACCATCCTCACCAATGGGAAATGTAATATTAGGGATTATTTCAATTGTTTGATCCACTTTCTCTAGGATTTTCTCATAATTATTAACAATAGTAGAAGGATAATTAACATGTTTCTTAATGACCTCATTGTTTTACTCTAAATTGAACTCATAAGAGGGGATGTTGTAATTATGCAATCAATTTTGAACCATATCAAAGCCACATCTCTTGAAAGAAAACATGTTATCATGGAAAACTAAAGAAAGTGCAATGCAATGACTTAAAGTAAACTATTTAAATGTATTTTTTTAGATTTAAAACAAGCTACATTATTAATTATACTATGCAACAAGATGAAATGTTGTAAATGAAAATTTGGAATTTGAGCAATGAAATGGACCAATTTAAGCTAGAATTAATGAATTGCATGTAATAGAAACTGAGCTAACTAAAATAGATAGTTAATAGAAGAAAAAAAAAGTGTATAAACAAGTATTTTAAAGTTGTAAAAGGCAATTTCAGGGGTGCACTAGGACTGATTCGCCCAAGGTGGCAAATGAGTCCTAGTAGGGGATTTTTTTCCAAATTTTCAAAAAAATTCAATTGATTTTTCATGATTTTTAGCTTGTATGATGTGTATCCTAAAACAAAATGCAATTTTTAGGTTATTTGCAATTTTTTGAGATGCAAAAATGCAACCTACATGCACTTTCACAAATGCAAAATTTAGAAACCCTAGATGTCAAATAACTATTGAAAAACATAATGCAAAGTCAATGCAAGCTAGATGGAGGATGATGATGGACTCCAAAATCAGTAAAGAAGGTGCTCTAAATTTAGGTTCACCAACATAATTATTAGGAAAAAGGGATGCTTTATGGTTTAAGACATAATACATAGAATATAACTTTTCTCCAACTAACATTCATGAATGCCCTAGAGATCTCAACCCAATGAGTTGCATAGAGGAAATAGATCTACTAGAAATGAATTCTAGCAAATGATTTTAGATTACAAGAGGGGTTGACTACCAATTCTAAACTTGGAAAAGATAATTACATGCAAGATGAAATGTAAAACCTAGTTTGATGCAATGCTTCACTAAATGACATGGAAATACAAATGAAGCTGAACAAAAAATTGTAAAATAGAAAGTATGCACTTGGAAACTTGTTGGAGATGGGATGGAGCTTTCAAATCCTAACAAACATGATTTACTTTCCTAGTGAGGCTCATTTTCCATTTAGGGTGAATCAGTCCCATATCTGGGTCTCTGCACAAGATCAAGTTTTAGCCAAATGGGTATCCACATCTGCAAAGATCTCTAAAAAACTCCTATAGTGGGACTCATTCATCACTTGTGGTGAGTTATTCTAGTTTGGCATTTCTAGAAATTCAAAGTCTAGATTTTCTCTCCTCGGTCTACTCTATCCATTGCTTCGGGTGTTTAGATCCAAAACTCTAATGTCAGTGCTAGAGATGACCTTTTAGTGCATATTTTGACCTTCCAAATGGGGAGGAAACTCCAACAATTAAATTGTAACCTAATATTCATTGATCCTTCAAGTCTTCAAAGAACCTAGATCTATACTTATAGAAAGGAGAGAAAAAGTCTTGATTGTTAGGTAATAGGGGTTTTCCTTTGTCAAACCCCTTTTAGGTAATTAAACCAAATGATGTAACATTGAAACAAGGACATGAAACATGAACAATGATACCTTAAATGACGATGTCTTGTAAATTTTCAACTTAAAATGAAATGGCCATGAAGGATGTAGATATTGATCTTTCACAATAGCAATAAAAAAATCCTCCTCTTGGATCTTCAATGCTACATCACAACACTGGCTCAATAACATGCTTCATGCTTGACATGATTTCAAACATGATGATGGATATTGAAATGTTGCAAAAATGGTTGAAGAATTTTTCCCTTCAATGCTCTTGAAGACGCTTGAATGCACTTGTAAACTCAAAATTTCTATAAGGATGAATACTTGAATGCTTGGGGTTAATATGAGAGAAAGAACCTTGTATTTATACTTGATTATTCAAGAATTCCTAAAATTACAACACTGCAAGATGATATCAGATCTAGGAGAATAAAATACCATTGGAAATTTGATCGAAATTTGATTTTGGGACCAAAAATAAAAGGTTCTTAGAAAAGTGTAAAATAAGGTTTGGAACCCAAAAATCTAGGTGGGACTCATTCATCCAAGGTGGTGATTGAGTCCCAGACCACTAAATATGGGCCACACAAGCTAGAAACACTTGAATTATGATTGGTTACTAATTGGTGTCGGGATTATCCTCGAAAAGATGTAATAAATGAGGCTTATGGATTCAAAATGGGGAAAATTAAAGAATAAGAAAGTCCAATTATTAATAAAATGCCTAGAGATGTGTGAAAGTGTATTAAAACACTCCAAATAAGGTAAGATTAAAGTTAAATTTGATTAAAAAGAAGTTTATTATGCTTAGTTATTTGATAAAACCCTAGAAAAGTGTGAAAGTGGGTCACAACACTTTACGACACTTTAGAAAGGTACCATTAAAATCCATTAGTTCACAAGGGCCCAAGACCTAATGTGAATGTTTCATCCACATTACAACACTAAATCCAGGCAACATTAAGCCAAAATCAACAACGAGGACCCAAACGAGTGTGAAAATGTCAAGGGGCCCATTTTTTTACACTACAACATTATGTATAGGTTTTTGTTTAAAGGTATTTCACTTCATTCATGCAAGGTCTTCTTCTTATGGATCATCATGCCTAATGTCTCCAATAGAGGAAAAGTCAATAGTAACATATTACAACTTAGGGGATGCCTTGTGTCACATAAAGCCACTAAGAGAAAGTCATGCTAAGAAATATCACACTCTTCGAGGACATCAAACCCAATGACACCACCAAGAAAAGGATGCATCATAAGGAAAAAGAAAATTGCACCACAAAACATGCAAAATGTTGAAAGATATCATCAATGTAAGCCCCCACTTTAAAGTGGTTGGTAACACCATTGTTGTGAGCAATTGCTTTTAAAGTAGCCAATGTTTACTCTGAAGACATGAGAGCTTTCCCAAAAAAACCTTATGCCATGTCATATATTTATGAAAGAAAGCTACATCACAAAAAAGTAATGAGGAGTTTCCCCCATAAATACATAAGGGATCTATAGATTTAGGGTTAGTATGTCTTTTCTACAATGTTTTCATAGAGATCAAAATTGTGATATTTCCCCAAATAGTCATAGAACTAGAAGAACTACACAAAGAGCGAAAAAAAAGAAAATATCTTCAAGTCAACATGGAAGAGACCTAATTGTCTCAACGTCTTATGTCATCCACAAAAGGAAAACACAAGAAAAATTAAAACAAAAAAGTAAAAGGAAAGATTTTGAGTCAACATGGAAGAGACCTAAATATCTTGACACCTTTCATCATCCCCAAAAGGAAAACACAAGACAAATGAAAAATATAAATTGTTTATGACATACAAAATAGATTAGGTACTTACATAGGATTGCACAAAAATGAAGAGATATCCATCAAATGAAACATCAATTTGGATCATATTGCACACATGCAATCATGTAAAGAAACATGAAAAACCAAAAGACTAGTAAGGAACATGCGACCAAACCTATAATAGGTCATCTACATCACAATCTTAGTCTATATAAATGGAAGGAAAACAACTAGCCAAAGGGACAACAATAAGTTCCAAAATAGGGGACGCACCAAGTTCAACACTCTTTCTAGGATATTTGTCATTTAAACTCATAAAAGAGGAAAACAATGTGTTCAATTCATTATGCACTTGTTCATCAATTTTTGTAATGTTAATGTCATCATCTAGATTAATCACAATGGAAGGTAAAATTACAATGTCCATGGAAGGTTCTTGTTTATGTTGCGGTGACTGTATAGAATCATAATGCATTGCTTTAGGTAAGTTTGAATTTTGAGTTTCTATATTGTGCTTGTCTTCTTTAGTTTCTAACATATGAGAAATAGCATGATTTCTATGCCTATGCCCTCTAGCACTTAAATTTCTTTTCAATATATTGTCAATTTGTGTTTGTGTAAGAGCAGGTTGTTCAATCATAGGTTCATTCTCTTCTGTTGGAGGAATGGAAGAAACAATAGGAGGTTGTTCAACCACTTTCTCTTTATATTTGTAAACCTGTTTGATTTTTGGATGGAAAATGGGATTGCTTTGGTTATCTTGTGGTCTCTTATAGGAAATTGTAGGAGGATTTTTTATATGTTGATCTTGGATTTTTTGAATGGCTTTTGGTTCACTAATTGTTTTGTTAAGGATGGGTGGTTAATTCATAGGTTGAGACATGTTTTGGAGGGATAATTCTATTATACATTTTTCCTTAAACTTTTGATGATTTAAAAAAGAACTCCTCATGAGGCTTAATAGGTTCCATAGGCTCAGGAAAAAGGAAATCTAATGAAAACTTCCCTCAGAAAGATGTAATATTAAACCCATTGTGATGCATAGTAAATATATCATTTCCAAATGGAAACTTTAAACATTTATGTATGACTAAAGGATATGTATTCATGAAGTGAAGCCATGGATAACCTAACTTCACACGAAGGTTTTTTGACTGTGGAATGATGGTGAATGATACATTTAATGTTTTTAGTCCATCTTTTAAAGGAAGATCTATCAAGCCAATAATAGGATAAGTGAAGCCATGATGTGTATTCATCCATGCTTTCAATTTATCATATGTATCTTGGTAGAGTTCACGCATGAATCAAAATTATTCAGTGATCACATTCTTTCCACAACCAGGATCAATTAATATCCCATAGTGGGCTTATCATTGATTTGGCCAACTATGTAAAGAGGACCATTGGGTGCATATTTAAGTATGTCATTTTTTGAGAAAGTAATATCAAGAGGATTTTTAGTTGAGCCCTTATGAGGTCTAGCTTTGATAAATGCTACTACTTTAATCGGTTTATCAAATTTTTCATCTTTTATGTTTTCATCTTTCGTGTCAACATTCATCACATAATTCTTGGTTTCACTAGGTTTGACAAATAAAATAGTGTGCTACAACATGGGATTGGTAAAGATTAGTAATTTTGGGTTAGGAGGGGCTATAGACTCATTACCTTGATCAATTACACCTCCTATTTGAAGTTGATTATTGTCAATAAGGTCTTGCACAAGATTTTTAAGATGCTTACAATATTTTGTACCATGTCCATTTTGTTGGTGATAATGACAATAAGAGTTTCATCAAAATCCTATGGGAAATGGCATATTAGGATCATACTATTTAACAAGAGGTAAGGTAAGCATATTTTTTTCAACAAATTGCAATATGATATTGTGAAGGGTATCAAGTACACGAGTGAACTCTCTATTCCTATCCCAAAATAATTTTTTGTCTTTGTAGAAGCCACTTGGTTATGGGTTTTTTGATTTGTTTGAGGGGAATTCATTTGTAAAAATACCTTATTCTACTTCTCAAAAGGTAAGTAACTATTTTGGATTGTGGATTTAGAAATTTTAGGACAACTAGGGGGAATTTTCACATCATGATAAGAAGTCATATTTTGATAATGATGAAGTGTTGTACATAACTATGTAAAGGATGGAAATATCAACATTTCAAGTTTACTTGGCAGTTTTTTTTGTAAGTTGGCAATAAGCATTCATTGAAGGTCAACATTAGGAATCTTATTGTTTACTTTTGAATAAAGTGTTTGGTATCTTGCTATAAAATCAATTACTTTCTCATCATCATTTTGTTTACATGTCATATAATAAAAAATGGTCAACTTATGACCCGTGTGAATATGGAAGTTGTTGTAAAAGGCATCAATGAGTGCATTGAATGAAACAATTGAGTTATTCAGTAAAGAAGATAACCACTCTAAAGTAGTATCCTTAAGGACCTAGGAAATAGCTTACCCAATAGTTTATCTTCAAAGCTGAAATCACTTGACAAGGACATGAAAGTGAAACTATGTCTAATAGGATATCCTTTTCCACCATAGTTCTCAAATTAGGGAACTTCTATTCCTTGTGGCATTTGTGCTATTAATATCTCCAAGGATAGTGGATTGGTTTTGATCAATTGTGAAGGATTACCATTGTTGTTTTGTTGTAAGGTTGCAACTTGTAGTTGGAGAGATGTCATGGTTTTCAAAAGTGAGTTAATGAAGGGATCATTGTGATTGCAAGATAGAGGGTAATAAGGTGGAATAGTGTATGTATGCGAAGGGATAGTGAATTATAAGTTGGTGAAGATGGGTGGTTGGGGATATATTGTATTTGAGTGCACAAAGCTAGAAGTTTTTCCTATGGAAATACTTAAGGAAGTGTAGACATTGCTAGTATGGATGAATTTTGTGGTAGATTGAAAGGTTAGGGTAGGTTGAAGGATTGTGGTAGGTTGAGTATTAGTGTATGTAGGAATGGACACTAGTATTGTACTAGATGGAATAGGAGTTCCACCTTGGCTATGAGTACACTCCAAAGCTTGAGTACAGGTGGTGATGGTAGGGATGGTGTTGTTAACATTAAGCACATTGGTTGTAGGAAGTGTAGTCAAGGGAAATGAAGTATGCAAACTATGAGCCATAGAGGGTTGATTTTCAACAATATTGGAAAGAGAGCTAGAAAACCCATGATCCATGATGAGTGATATATCACCAAATGACATGAGCCTCAAAATACATCTTACAATAGATTTCTAGTAGGACACCAAGTTTTAAAGCTCATAAAAGTTTAAAAAACTTAGTGTGCAAACCCAAAATGGAAAGATGTAATGCAATGAACTAGAATGAAATGTAATTTTCAGATTCTAAACAATGTAATTTACTAATTACACTATGTAATAAACTAAAAATGAAATGTTGTAAATACAATTTTTAATTAGCTGATAGGCTATTATAGGCAAGAAATCAACTGGAAAAGTCTCACTATCTAATGCCGGCTGAGACTATTCCAGTTAGATTCTGGTTTGAGACATGCCATCCGCATTTTCCATTGCCGATACGTTCTCCATTCACGTGGGAAGGTGGATGGAAGTATGGGTCTCACCATGTGCTGTTGTAAGTCTGGTAGGTGTTGATCAAAGGGTAGAGAGGGAGTGTCAGGATGTGACATGAATTTATTGCATAGCCCATAATTAACAGAGCCGGATTTTTCAAACACTGTTTACGTGGCACATCCCCGTACTTACGTCCAGTTGTGCTAAAGTAATTATTAGTGTTTGCCACCATTAGTGGCCTTTTGGCTTGAGCTGATATGACATTTCATTACTCGATTACCATTTACAGTTCAAATAGTTTGGGATTCTACATCAAACTTTGGGAAACACACCCTTAGTTCATTTTAATTTCTTGTTTCAAGTCCAGAAGCTTCTTTCTAAAGCTATCTAGAAATCATAGTTCCAATGATTTGTTCTTTCCACCATTACCACTTACAGTGCTATTATTGCTCGTAGTTGTCACCATCTACAACTGGTAAGGTTCCTATCTCTACTTTACTATGGTTTGCGCCTTCAATAATTTTGCATTTTGAGAATGGGGACGAATGTCGTTTTAACCTGTAACATTGGACTAGACTTGAGACCATGTTGCAGAATGCACATTTGGGTTATGGTATGTGTCAACCAACCACTATAGGACAAAGGCAGTGGCCATCGAATGACTATCTGTCATTTATTATGGGCTATATAGATACCACCTATTGGCATCATCGATTCTACTCAAAGAGGGGTTCTGAGTTCCTGGAGTAGCTCTTCTAGTTTGTGTCAGCTAGGGATGCACGTTGGATAGAGATTTTTGCAAAGATAGCACCAGCTACTGAAGAGATAAGCCCTTAGTTTATGTTACATAGTAACTGTAGCCTCTGTAAAGTGTTTATACTTGTAATGGTTTAGTTTCAGACTTTTGGATACGGGAACCATTTTATATATAGGTTCCCACAAGTCAATATTTCCTCCAGAATGTTGGTTGTGTAAATATCAAGGTTTAAAAGATGTTTCTTAAAGAAACCAAGAAGGTTTTATGTTTCAATAGTTATTATACTTTAAATACTCTTATCAATATTATTCTATTATGTGTTAAGCATTTTATGTCACTGCTTTCCTTTTCATGGCGATGATATGGCCTATGGCTGGAACACTTTAATTTTGATATTGTCGTAATGCAGTTACACTTACAAATGGAGAATAAATGGTTAAGGGCATTTTAACCTTTGAAGTTTCTACCAGAGAATCTTGTTTGCTTGGATGGGTTTTGAGGGTAAATTTTGATGATGATTTTGAATTCAGTGGAATTAGAACTCGCAACCACCATTGTCGTGAAACCCTGCAATTGGCCAGTTTGGGAGCTAATTAAGGTAAGGGTTTGTTTAACATTCTCTATAACCCAACACAAATTATAAAAAACAAAATCCAAATGGATTTCATGATATTTAATAGCTTTTAGGAAGATGTTAATTTATGGCCGTCGTGCTTGTTAAGTGGTTTGCAGGGTTCAGTTAACACTTGAGCTTCATCACAGAGTCAAAAAAGAAGAAATTTGTTATGAACCCTTACCATAAGGTGCCCTCTTGTGCCAAATTTACATTTTTGCTTGATAGTAACCTATAAATTACCTATGCATATATCTTTTGTTGAATTGCGGGGGAAATGTATCAACCCTTTCTAAGAGTATTGAAATTTTTTGTAGGCTTTAAGAAAAACTGGTAGCCTTGTACTATATGTGAAGATCAGTGCTGGTTGTATGTGGCAGGAGCACTTACTCAGTAATTCGTAGCATGGTGTAGAAGCTCACATTTGAACTATTTATGAAATAATTCAACAAATTAAGAATAGGTTTCTGAAGGGGTTATTTTTCTTGTATTTTTGAGTTGAATATATGTTTTATTTGCTCTCTTTTCTTTTCCTGTGAGAATCTCATTGAAGGAATCTTTATGGACTTGTTTATTTTCAGTTTTGCTAACTAGCCAATTTAATAAACACTATTTTTGTTTTAGTGAAAAATTTACTTGAATTTGCTATATCGTCCAAAACTAACAAGTGTCTGGAGTAAATTTTGTGCTTTTCTCTAATATTAGGCTATAATATTTGTCAGATACTGATAAAATATTCACCATTCTTTGAAAACTGACTCTGTACCATTCTTTCAAAGCTATCTTGAATTCCAGCTCCCATTCTATCAGCTATTCAACCTAGCAATGCATGGTGTTTGCTATTCATTTTTGTTATCATGGAATCAAGTACAATTTCATGCCAAGCTCCGAGGTGATAAATAATGTTTAGGTATTGAAGAATGAGATCTGCTCAATTTAATGTAGCCTTGTTTGTAAAATAAGAAGACACTTAAGTTATGCTTTATTAGCCGAAAAAAAAGAATACGCTTAAGTTATGCTTAAGTTATGCTTTTTCGCAGGGACTATTTCACCCCAATCTATAAGAGGCAGTCACTCCTACCCTTGTTTTCTTCTGTGAGTTATTGATAGCTAATTCATTGTGAAGAAAAAATACCCCACATTAGTTTTGTTCTTAGCCTATAAAATTTTGGATTCTATAGGTGTTATTATTATTATGATTACAACTTTTACTACTGATGAAAATTTGAACGCCTCAACCATCCGTTGAATAGTGAATTCTCATGTAGGGTTTTGTTTGATATTCATAATTCTTAATTCTGTAGCACACATTCACTTTATAATCTATCACTGTCACTTTTTAAAATGTTAGGCGTTCGATAGTTTTCAAACACTTGTCAACAGCCTTCTCCAAAATCTGTCACTTGTAAATAATTTCTACCACTTGGGGGTTTCTCTTTGTTAAAAACCATAATTTGATTCTTCTATTATTTTCTATTTTGGGTTGGTGTTGGCTGTTTGAATTTCTCTTCAAGCTTGCTATCCATTTTGAGAGAAACTTCTCCATTTGTTGGTATATATTCTGTATCACTAGCTAGAGTGATTTTTGTTATTTGTTGAATGAGAAGGGTGAGAAGAGGGAACAGGTGAAAGATTAAAGCGGAGAGAAAGGGGAAAATATAAGGGACTGCGAATGTCAATATATATAAAATGAGTATATATTTGTAATAGTTATTTGAGTCCAGAGTTACAAAGATGAATTTTAAAAAGGTTTTTCATTCTGTCAAATAGTTCACATGCCTTGTCTATGCTTCTGCATTCTACATGCATGTCAACGAAGGCAGTTGCAACTACAACCCCTGACAATATTCTAAAGTTCTGGAGGACTATTCTTTGAAAAAATGAGACATTACGACCCCAATAAACATACCTTCCACTTTTGAATTTGCACTTTCAAAATTCATCATCCAGGCACGACAATCAATATGTCATTTTGAAGTTTGAATTTTGTTTGAATTTCTTACAAGCATTCATCTCTTTACTTAGGCATGCCCTTGAAGAAGCAACTTAGATTGTGATTTGTGAAAACATAAATCCTTTGCTGAAGCATGCACCAATCAATGCAACTTCAAGATTTTGATCTTTTGACTATCTTCCTCTTTCAAGCATGCACCTATACATTAGCCTTAGCAACTTTCTAATTTTGAAGTTGAATATTAAATTTTCTCATTGAAGTGTGCACCTCAAAATGTGATTTGGGAATCTAATTTTAAAATCCCATTTTCTTGATACCAGTGTGCAGATATATATGTGATTTCAAAACTAACCTTGTGTGTTCTTTTTCCCTTGTCAAAAATGCACCTGAACAATGCATTGCTAATTCAAACTTTGAGTACTTATTTTCACTTTCTCGGGTACACATCTAACAAAGCAATTTTGCCTTTTGAAAAATCAAACTTTTTTTTCTTTACATAGGTGTGCAGTTGTTAAAGAGAATCAATTCTTATGACAAGTCAACCTAATTTTACCTTATCAAGTGCACCCCTAACAATGCAATTTTGGACTTAGATTGAAATTCCACTTCCTCCATAGAAGTGCACCCCTCACCTCCTATCTCAGCAAATTTCTCTGAAAAAATTGAAATTTAAAAACCACTTTATCTTTGGTCAACCTCCATTCTTTGCCTTGATGGATTTGCTCGAAGGTCATACCTACAATTTTGCAAGGATAAAAAAAAGGAACAACAAAACATAATAGGACCACCCTAGAACTTTGAAATATGATTGTTTGAATTGACTATAAGATGAGGTTTTAAGTTTAAAAATCAACACAATAGAAAAATTTGTATGGGTACAAACAAGTTCATATCACCTTCCCTGTGTAGCTAATTCATTGGATGGAGTTGGAGTGACTTGGACATTGCTATTTTGGACATTGTATATTCGGATTGTACTTGTTATTGATCATTGACCACTATTGCATATGTGGGGTGCTTGGGCATGTTGCCTAATTAGACTCCTCATATGACTGATCTACTTCAAAATTCCATTGTCAACCAAAAGTATTCCATTTGTCTTAAGGAAGAGTTCACCACAAAGCTTTGCAGTGTTTTACAATGTTGTCTCATGAGCCCCAACTCTCATCAACTACTCTCATAACAAAATCAGACAGCAATGTCCAACAAAATCCCATAGCATGGCTGAAATAGCCTCCAGAATACCCCCTACCAACCATGGAGACATCAAAATGGATTCATCTAGCTGGACTACACATCTCTTAGATTCAAAATCAGCACCCTCCTCTTTGTAAGTCAGAAATTTGCATCACTTGATGCCCTAAAATAACCTCAAGTGACAGGTACAGTGAATATATCTGAGCGGGTCATCATGTATATGCATGATGTAGGCTTCAACTTGTTGCATTGTAATTCATAACCATATGTCCCTTGATGTGAAGGGCTACCGATGAATGATGCCTTAGTACTTGTTGATTTGTGTATAAGAAATATTTTATATAAAAAGATTATAGATGATCGATTGAGACTGGTTTATGACATAGATGTTTGAAAGAGATTGTTTATCTGGTGTGTTTTCTGGTTCCTAACTGAAATTGTATAGTTTTTTATCTACAAGATCATTATCACTGTTTGGAGGGTTTTCTGGAGAATCAGTGCTTTTGGTATATGAGCATTGTTAGAAAATAATATCTCATTTTTAGTGTGCTATGTTTTATTTTGTGCATTGTGCAAAAAAAATTACTTGAAAAATTGAAATGATCTAAGACCTTTTAAGTACAGTCCAAAGTGGTAGAAAGCAATGTGGGAGTAACTACAACTGTGGAGAAGTAGGAAACTCATTCCTTTGCTTAGAAGTTGGCTAAGAATTGTGAAGTGTTTTTCCTATGTCTGTAGGTCTTGAAGACAAATGACATATATCATAGAACTTCATCATCAACCACCAACAATAATAACTAATTTAATATATCACAGAACTTGTGAGTATATCCTGCTATCGGCATAACCATTGCACCTCATTGAGGTGCAAGCGCTAGTTATGAAAATGCACTAAATGAAGAAAATTAAGCTAAATTTAATGAATTTAATGAAACAAAAAATCAGAAAATTGAAATAGAAATATAACAACAACAAATGGAAGCATAAAATAGATATTTTGAATTCCATAAAACTCATATCAACACCTGATCATGGAAACATTCACCAATTGGGGTGAATGGGTACTAGATGAGGATTTTTGAAATGTTTTTTCACTGATTTTTAGGTGTTTTTCATTGAGTTTCAGATGCCAGAAGATGAAATCAGATCTCGTCAAGGACTCATTCACTAGTAGGGGCGAATGGGTCCTATATTAGGTTTTTTCTAACTATTTTTGATTATTTTTTAAGCTTTTTCCAATGTCTTTCAGTTTCAAGTCTGTAACAATAACTTTTGGTTTTGTATTTTTGAAAATTTACTATAAAATACAATTTGAAAAGGTAATGAAATGATGAATGAAAATACCTAATTTGAAATCCAGTTTTGTTTTGATTTTCAAGTGAAAATTTATGTGATCTAAATGATATATACAAAATTACTTGTTTGTTTTTGTATTTTTTAGAATTCAAGAATGTAAGAAAATATAATTCTAAACCCTAGATGAGATACAAGTTTGAATGCAAAGTAGGAAACCCTAAATGAGATCTAACTCAATGCAAATGAATGTAAATGAGTGTAAAATCTAACCTAGGATGCAAGTAAATATTCTAAAATCATAAAACTTCAATGTTTAAAATGTCGGGTTCACCATTATGTTTATAGTGAAAAATAGGGCTCAACAAAATGAATCAACAAGATGATAAACAACTATGTTTTCCTCACAAAATATGCAATTACATGTATGATATGACGCAAATAACAATCATAAAACACTCCTAACTATTATAGAAACAATAGGGGAAGTTTTGAGAGGCTAAAATATTGTGTACCTTATTGAAAACTTATTTTTAGGTCACAGAGGACTCATTCATCTTTAGTGGTGAATAGGTTCCTACTAGGGTCTCTAAAAAATGATATTTCAGTTTTGTTCCTTGATGTCTACACTTCTAGCTCCTTAGTGCTCAGCTTTAGAAAAATTGAAACAAATTTTGTATCCTTGTTTTTTGTGTTCTTGCAATGTATATGACAACATTACAATGTGATACTTTTGACAATTTTTCTCCAATCTTGTTCTCCACTTGATCTTCAACCTAAAAATCTACCACACACATCAAGGGAGAAGAAAAAATTGTTGATTGTTAGAGGATAGGGTTTTTCCTTCATCAAACCCCTTTTAGGTAACTAAGCCTTCTGATGAAATAATGGCGTTGGTGTAATTAAATGTCTTGTACCTTGTCCTAGGTCATGACTACACCTTAGTTAAGTTTACATAGGGACCACATAGGAGGTTGTTGGAGATTTTCCACTTTTGGTGGACTTGACATGTCATTACCACATCACTTCCACCTTTTGTGGACACATCATGTGATTATCTCTCCACCTTTTGTGGTGATTATCACATTATCTCTTTCCCACTTTAGGTGGAGTGATAACTTTTCATTGTTGTCTCATGTCATAAGATTACGACACTTGTCATAATCTTATGCCCTCCTATGTTCTCACCTTGGCTATATAACCAAGGGGTCTCCTATGTACATTTGTACCATTCTATCATCTCATATTATTGACATTGAATACAGTTTATTCTTGTCATATTATATCTCTCTCTTGTGCTTTCTATTAGGCCTCTAGATCTTGGGTGGCTACCTTCATAGCAATTTAATTTTTCTTTATTAAGTTTTTTAATAAAGTTTTTTTTCTAAAAATAAAACAATGTGTTTTTTCTTTATTTTTAATAAAGTTTTTCTCATCAATTTTTTTTCTTTATTATTTTCATAATAAATTTTTGGAATAAATAATGTTTTTAAATTAAACTTTTAATTAAGTTTTTTTAAAAACAAATCATTCATTAATAAGCAAACCTGGAGAAATTATTTTTCCTCCCGATCGAACCTTGTCTTGGGCCATTTGTTCCTCTAATCGGCAGTCAAATGGGGGTTAGTTGCTCCTATAGACATCCATCTAGAGGGCTTTCTTCATGGTCTTTTGCTTCGAGGCACCTTTGGTTGGCTTCTTCATCAGCATTTCCAGTTTTGCATCATGTTGATTGTAGTTCTCCTCTTTGAAATGTTGTAATCGCACTAAAATAAAGTGCCACAATCTACTATGTCATGTTTTGTATGCTTCTTTGGATTGATCTATGTATCTAGTGTTAGTTCCTATATACTCAACGTATGCAGCGGCTGGTTACCCATGCATTTCGGTGAGATGGACTAAACACCATATAGACCTTATTTTGGAAGCACTCTACCTGTCTGTAGAAGTTTGGTTCTACATCCAGAGACTTGGTGCATGGCTCCACTAAGACTTGGATTGCACAAATTGTTCATGGATCCAGTGAGACATGGATTGTACCAATCTACTATTATTGAGCATTCAGTTGATGCTCACGCAGTTGTCTTTTTGATTTTGACCTTATTCCTGTTGCAGTGTGGATTCTTCTACAGTTCTTCATTGATAGATTCTACAATTACTCTTGAGTTGACAGATTCAGCTCAGTCACAAGTTATGTGGCATCTTCTGCAATTGTACTTGATTCTTTCCATTAGTGATTTGCACAATTTGGCATTTCTTTTAGAACAACATTTGGAGGACTCATCATCATTCTTGGTCCACTCTACTTTATCTTTCACATTGT
The DNA here is from genome assembly GCA_007258455.2 of Sequoia sempervirens. Classification (NCBI taxonomy): domain Eukaryota; kingdom Viridiplantae; phylum Streptophyta; class Pinopsida; order Cupressales; family Cupressaceae; genus Sequoia; species Sequoia sempervirens. Next base: position 414,577,231 of record VDFB02271358.1, on the reverse strand, counting down.
TCTACATTCTCTCCTTCTTCAGTTTAGATTGGGGACTCTTGACATTGTGACATTTGAGCAGTGACTCTCCATTGAGGGGGGGTTGCATGGACTATCTCTTATGGGGGGGACTTTTTCCTCACTTGAGGTTTTATCCTTCCTAGAGAATGATTCTTATTTTGTATCTCTCTTTTGGGGGGTAGTTTCTTCCCACTGGGTTTTTCTATCTTTACTCCACTTTTGAGATATTTCATTGCATTTGTACATGGGTACCTAACATGGCCTTGTAGCCGGGACCCATCTTGCATTATTTGCTTTAGTGTACATTCTCCCTAAGTTACACTTAAGGGGGGGTGTTGGTGTAATTAAATGTCTTGTACCTTGTCCTAGGTCATGATTACACCTTAGTTAAGTTTACTTAGGGACCACATAGGAGGTTGTTGGATATTTTCCACTTTTGGTAGACTTGACATGTCATTACCACATCACTTCCACCTTTTGTGGACACATCATGTGATTATCTCTCCACCTTTTGTGGTGATTATCACATTATCTCTTTCCCACTTTAGGTGGAGTGATAACTTTTCATTGTTGTCTCATGTCATAAGATTACGACACTTGTCATAATCTTATGCCCTCCTATGTTCTCACCTTGGCTATATAACTAAGGGGTCTCCTATGTACATTTGTACCATTCTATCATCTCATATTATTGACATTGAATACAGTTTATTCTTGTCATATTCTATCTCTCTCTTGTGCTTTCTATTAGGCCTCTAGATCTTGGGTGGCTACCTTCATAGCCAATTCTTACAAATGGAATAGGAGTATGAAACATGAAACAATGAACAATGTTACCTTGGAAGATGTCTTGGAATGTAAATCTATAAACTAATATGAAGTTGATAGGAAGAATGTAGATCTTGATCTTGAATTGGATTTGAAATAATGCTTGCAAATGGATCTTCAATACTTCATCAACAATATTAGCTCAAAAACTTCCTTGATGCATTATACCTTTGACATGTATGATAGTATGATCTTGAATTTTTACAATAAAACTTCACTAATTTTCCTTTGAATTCCTTTTAAATGTTATATAATTCTCTTACTCTTGATTTCATGAAGTCACATAAAATTTCTAAGATTTCTTAGATGAAACTATGTGAATTAACCATATATTTATATTAAATCTAAGGATTAACTCTGAAATTAAAATAATCCAAGCTGACATTAGAGATAGGATAGAAAAACATTAAAATACCACCAAAAACATATCAAGTAAGGGGGGATCCTAGGGTTAAGTGAGTACCCATTCACCATATGGTTAATTGGTCCTAACATACCTAACTAGGACACACTTTGGGGGTTGTGAAATGTTATGTGGAAACAGGATCCTAGGACCTAGTGAGGACCCATTGGATAGGTGGAAACTGGGTCCTAGGTCACTAACCTTGGGCATACACCTTATAAAACTAAGTGTTGTGTAATATTATTTGTGAATGTTGGGCTTTATCCCTCAGAATCTACAATTAACTAGGCTTGGATTAGAATTAAAGGCGCTAATTAAGCTCAATTAACCTCAATTAATTAATAAACCCCTAGATTAGTGTGAAAGTGTAAAGAAGCACTTTTCAACACCAAAAATAAGGAATAATTAAGTATATTTTACTTAGATGGGCCCTAGACTTAATTTGAATGTGTAAAACACATTACAACACTAAATCAATGAAAAATTAGGTTCAATTTATTATTAATTATTCTTAAATTAAGTGTGAAAATTGGATATTTTTTTTTTAACTACACAATGCAAAGGTCTTATGGTTCTGATGACCTATAATGGGAAATAATAAAAATTCAAAGACAAATTTTTTGAGGAAGGTGAGAAATTCATGTGTCTATAGAATGTTTATTACAGGGAGAAATTTCCTAGCCCTATAGTTTGGTAAGTATTTACCTAATCCATTATTGCATTCTCAAGGACATATATGCTACTCTATATGGTTACCATTTTCCATTATTAAACCATATTCATCACAAAGAATAGATAAATGTGTCATTTTCCCGATTTCTTCCCTTACATATTGCATTGCTAAAGGTGCCTCTCCACCTCTCCATCATGGCTTAATATATGCCCTCTATAAAATTGTGTACGATTCTACCCATAGTCAAACCATACTCCCATTTTTTTTCCTTTGAGGAATTATAACTTAATAAAAATCCCTCATAGTCTTCCCATAAAGTGCTCCCATTAAGTTCTAAACCAACATCCTAAAAAGGGCACCCCTCACATCCACTTCCCCAAATCCCCCTTTTGGGGTGGTCACTGAGACTAAAAGCCCTCAAAAAAAATTTCCTCCTCGCCTCTTAAGGTTGTGAAAAATCAAAAGGTGGAGCCCCCTAGCTCTCTAACTATTAAAATTTGGGATGACCCAAAATCTTGTCATCTAGGTCTTAATAATAGTGGGTTTGGTGAGAGACAATATGTCATAAGAAATTAAAATAAAGGGAAATACACTAAGGGTAAAGTATTAGAGCTTGTTGATGAGGATATGGATGACTCATATCATGATTTCCTTCTTGAGTGTGAGGAAGATAGTTAGGCCAACACTAAGATGGAGGACGAAGAGGAGGTTTTCATTGTTGAAGAGGAGAGGGAGATTAGCGATGATGAGGAAATCTCTAAAGAAAAGTATAAACAAGAGTCATAGGAACCATTGTGGGAGGAGGATGTTGGAAATGATAACCTTAATGCAAAAATTGTGGAAATGGAAAACATAGATGAAACTCACATTGACCCCAACCAAAATGTGGGAGATAAATAGTAGAAAAATGCTAGCAACTCCCTGAAGGATGAGCCCAAAGGTCACAGTGAGTACATCAAAAATAGGATTTTGGTCCTTGAAGAATCCATTAGAAATATTTATACAATGGTGTATTGGATAATTCAACATGCTATCTTTGGAATGGTGTTTGGGATGTCTAAAATTAAAAAAAATAAAAGGAAAATTGGGCAAGAGCTGGAGGAGACAACCTAGAGGCCCTCAATTTTAGAATCTATCAGTGCAAAGGATTGAATGGTGGACATGGACTTGTTGAAGGCTAATTGGGAGCTCGTTTCATCCTCTAAAAAGTGATGGTTCTATTTTTTGTCTCTGTTGTTTCCTTGTAGTTCTAGCCTCCATCCCTACTTTACTTTTTTGGATTGTCATTGATTTCTACTTTATAAATGCATGCATGATGGATTTACATATGTTTGATGGTTATAATTTCTTTTAAAAAAATTACTTTTAGGGGAGAGTAGCCAATAGTTACCTAGGGTCCAATTTTTGTTATAACACTTGTTCTTTATAATAATCTCTCTTACCACATATTTATACTTAGTATTATAACTAAATAGTTCACATGTAAATAGATTCTCAGTCAAGATTCTCTCCAATCATTTAGATAGCAAGTGTTTAATCTTCTTAGCCAAAAGCTATTTTTCATTCTCCCTCTTCCTCTAAGAGTTTGTGATGTATTCAGAGTGGTCCTAGGCAGTTTGAGGAGGGATAATACATTGAAGAAAGAAAAATTATTTGTAATTTCCACCACTCAATTACATAGTATTTTAATAGAATTTTTTTATAGTATTGTTATTCTTTTTTTCAATAATCAAATAGTTGTTACATGCGTCTTTATTTTAGTTCATAAATTATATACTAGAAATCATGATGCTATCTTTATTCTAACAAAAGGTCAATATTTTTAGTTTTTTATTTTCTACTACTTTCTCTATCATTTGAAAAGCTATCTTTACTCTTTATAGTAATCATGATGCTAGTCATGGAGAATTTGTCACCTTTCTCTCCTAGGTGGCGTCAACATAGATTCAACCATGGTTTTGAGCATATTAACCACAAGAAAGTTCTCTTGAATGTGAACTTGTCTTCCACTATCTAATTATTTTGTGTAAAGCCTTTGATTGTAACATTTAATAGCACAAGAATCAATATTATAAGAAATATCTTCTACCCAAACCTTATTGTCTCAATTCCTATGGTTGGAATGGACTAACCATTATGAAATATTTAGTTTTATAGGTATTAATTTTCTTAGTCAAAATATATGACTTCTTTGGGGAAATTTTTTTCTTGCTAGAATTGAAAAGAAATTGGCCAATTAAGGGACTAAACTCTTATCTTTGGTGGGAAATTTTATCTTATTTTTATATCCTCACTATTACTCATATTCACTATTCTTCATGATGGATTCCTTCTAAGCTTTCCTACATTGAGCTATAAAATATTCTTCATTATTTTATATGGGCTCTTCAAAAAATCATAGTAGACTTAAACAAGTGTCTTGGGAATTTTGGTGCCCTCTCCATGGGTACGGAGGATTAGAATTATTATCCACCAATTGTTAGGTATTATATGATCTCTACACTAAGTGGTTTATTGATGCTTTTGAGGGTAATCAAATCTAGAAAAGAATTATGTGGTATTATATGTCTTTTCAACATCCTACTTGGAAACCCACTTAAAAGGGGATTGGGCTTCAAATCCTCTAATATTTAAGGGAATTTTGTGATAAAAATAATGTGACTAGCTATGGCTAACCTTAGATTTTTTCAATTGGATCTAACTTTCATAATATTTATTCCATAAAATAGTAGAATGTTTGTTGGTCTCCTATCTTCTAAGGAAATAATCATCCTCCTACAAAGATACCTTGCAATTTTTCTCTAAGGTTTTGTAAAAGATATATAATAACTAATAATGACATTTCTTCGAATACCTCTATTAGTGTCATTTCTTATAATAAATCCAAAGCCAAAATTTATCTTTCTAACAAATATTTTGAATATTTTCATTCTGTAGACACATAAAAATAGCCTAGACTCGCAAACCATATTTTTATGTCTTATCATATTTCGTCTATAGTCCAAATTCAACTATTAATTAAACAATTCATAATTATTTAATTAATACATGTCTTTTATTCTTCTTGATTATTTAAATAAATAAATTTTATTTGTTTATTTGAAATCATCACTAATTATCTAATGTCTCATAATTAAATTTCTTAATTTGTTTAATTATCCTTGTCCATTATTTCCTCTTGCGTATTGAAATAAATAAGTTTTATTTATTTAATGTGTCATTAATATCTCATGACCTCTTATAATTAAATAAATTCTTTAATTTATTTAATTAGCGTCCACCATCACTTTTCTAATTTTAAATGAAGATATTTATTTAAAATTGTCCACTTCCTATCTCTTGGATTTTTCTAATTTAAATAAAATCATTTATTTAAATTATCCCACTTTCTAATTTTCTCACTTTTTAGTAAATGATTAAAATTTTTAATTATTTACTGTCACATGATTTTTCCTCATGTTTGAGTTAAATTTATTTTTAATTCAAAATAATCTTTTTCCTTCAAAAAATCAAATAAATTTTATTTGATTCCTAATTTTTCAAATCTTCTTTTCTATCCACCTCTTATCTTCTTTATTTTTTGAATCTTACAAATCAAACAGTCTGTATCTTCTTGATTTTTGAAAATCTTTATTTCTTTGACTAATTATCTCATTTATTCTCCACCACTAATTCAATATTCTCATATGACATCTTGACCTCTCATTTAATGATTTTTCCCTAACCCTGATTAGGGATTGTCATATTAAATCTTGACCTCTGATTTTATGCTTCTATCAAACCTCAATCTCATTCACTCATTCAAAATTGTATTTTCTATAAAATGCCAATTTTGCTCATATTTTAGACTTACACACATGACTTCGTTATTCTAACACATTGATGCTTAGAGTTTATTTTGCATTGTAGCTATTTTTTTATAGCCATAGGAATTTAGATTTCATTTAGTTACTTGAAATCCTTCAAAGCTTGTGTACATAGGACATTGTCATAGTTGAAGATTGTTCACACATTAAATTTGAGGGCAACACAACAATCATACGCTGCAAGCTAGAAGGTGCTATGGGGGTGAATCATTGAAGCTTCAACAAATATCTGGTATAATCGTTCTTGTTATTTTCTTTCTTTGTGCTTCATAACTTCTTTGGGTTTTACATTTATGATCTAATCATTGCTAAAACTAGGAAAAATACCCATTGATACATTTGGTGAACCCGACATTTTTCTTGTAGATTTCAATATGGTTTTTGATCTCTTTTTTTTTTGTTTTTACAAGTATAGGTAAAGAATTATTTGCTGGAAACTTTGTGTCTCCCCTCGGCTTCCAAACCTTTGCCTTAACTTCAATTTTATTAATTTAGATTAATTTATTTCTCATTAACTTTAGTTTTATTAATTTACATTAATTTAATTTAAATTAATTTATAGTTAGATGTAAATTTAGATTTAAGATTTTTTTTTTATTTTACTAAGTTATTTTTAAATTTAGCTTTTTAGATCTTAGATTTTTTTAAGTTAATTGAAATTTTTAGATTTTTTTTAAATTATATTTTAAATTAGATTTTAGATTTTTTTAGATTTTTTAATTAGCTTTAAATTAGAATTTTAGAATTTTCTTTTTAATTAGCTTTTAAATTAGATTTTTAGGTTTTTAAATTATTCTTTTTAATTAGATTTTTTAGATTTTAAATTAGTTTTTAATTAGATTTTTAAATTTTTAAATTAGTTTTTAGTTATATTTTTATTTTTAGATTTTTAAATTAGTTTTTAATTATATTTTTAGATTTTAAAATTAGTCTTTAGATAGATTAAATTAGATTTTTAGATTTTTAATTAGATTTTTAGATTTTTAAATTAGATTTTTAGATCTTTTAGTTAGATTTTAGATTAGATTTTTATTAGATTTTAGATTTTAGATTAGATATTAAATTAGATTTTTAATTTAGATTTTTTTTAACTTTTTAATTTAGTTTAGATTTCTAATTTCTAATTTAATTTAGTTTTTTAACTTTTTAATTTAGTTTAGATTTTTAATTTTTAATATAGTTTACAATTTTAATAGATTGGATGTTTTAGATTAGAGATTTTTGGTTACTAATCTTTGTTGGTAGCATGTGGCATTTACATTTTGAGGGTCCAAGATATTTTTTTCAAACTACTAATTTGTGGTTTTGCAGATTCGTTTGTCTAAGAAGTCCAAATTTGAAACATTGTGTCTATGATTTTTAGAATAGAAAACATTTCTTTTGGTGAATTTAAAATGAACATGTTTTCAATTATGTCTGATTGTGTTTGAAAGTGGTAGGAAATATGCTCTCACCCTATGCAAACTAGGTGATCAAAAAGCCAAACCCACTTTGTCCCTATGTAACCTTGATGCAATAACCGAAGTATCCTCTCCCCTTGCGCAGTCATGCGATCCTGGGTGTGAGAGAAATGATTATTTACTCTAGAAATTGGGCCTGCTAGGGGATTTCATTACCTCTAGGTGACTCAAACTAGCAATGGAGCTAAAGCCAAGCTAAACCCATAAATGTGAATCTTAATGGAAAACCTAAGATTATGAGTGCGAGTGTGTCATACAGACCAAGTAGTACTCCCCAAAACCTTATTGAGCTTAACATCGTCAAGCTGGAGTGCCTCCTAAATGGAGCTTAATCTTACTCCCCATGTATGGCCACTTGAACGGGGATCCTGAATTAAACACCATTGATTATTAGCCAAAAACCTTCTATTCACTAGCGCAACACTAGTCGATGTGAAGGCATCCACATTTTCACAGTCTATAGTAGAGACGATCAATTTGCAATGAGAGTTTCATGGGGGTTGGAAGCTTGGTTGGCCTAAGAAGAGAGTGCACTGTAAGGGGGATCCCATGCACCCAAGCTTCTAAATTCACAGGCTACTGATATGTGATTGGGGAAACCCACATGGAATCTAGTGAATATTGTCCTGGCCTAACCTAGGATTGTGCTTGTCTTTATTGTGCTTCTTTCAAAGGACAAAATATTGTACTTACCAAGTTTTTTCAAAAATTCAAACAAAAAAAAATCACTTTCAAATTTGGAAAAAAATAGTTAATATCAAACAACTCAAAATTTCAACCAAAATTGCAAACAAATCAGACTCTTTGCATCCTACACCGCAACTGCTAAAACACATTCACTGTTTTGTGTTGCATTGGACTTTAGAGTCACATTTGTTGAAACCATGACACATTTTCTACCTTCAACGATGCATTTTCGGGTATGTGCAGGATCATGATGGACCAAAAAGTGGCAATATGATGGGTATTTGTAGGGTATGTGGTTGACAACTTTTTTTTATCCAAAATTAATGAAACGAAAAGGGTTTTTAAAGGATATTCTTAGCTTTCCACCAATATAAATTATACTTTTATTTGAATTTAATAAGTAATTATTATTCATTTTCTATTTGAATTACGACTAAAGTCCCGATTCATAGGCTGATTGAAAATCATCTATAGCTTTCAAACGGTATCATATTTTTTGAATCTGAAACATGCGTCACATTCTATGCTTCATATACTATAGGATTAAAAAGATAAAATTGAATTTCATGAATTTTTGACCAATTTAAGGTGGTTAGACATACAAGTTTTTTATATTTTTTAAAAGTTGTAATAAAAAAATCATAATTAATTATTTACTTGGAAAAAAATTAAAAAAATTATGCATCACATCAGGACATGAGTCCTCTACTTATATCTAAAATATTATAAAAAAATATTATCATTTTATTGTAGTTAGGGTGGTCAGACAGACACCTTCTTACTTTTTCCCTGGAATTTAAGTACTATTGCATTGAAATTTCAAATTTTCACCAAATATATTTTGTTTAAAAAAAAATAAACCTAGTAGTTTAGAAACTACATTCAATTTGCTACAAATTCTATTCTTACATATTTTTGAAATAATATAAATAACTTATTCAAATTTTTACGTCAAGTTGCCTAACTCTGATTTTTCTAAATTTTTTGCCACTTAAGGACCTACTTTTTCCATGATTATCCTGCACATACCCTTTCCTAGAAAAAAAAAGACTATCACAGATCAGAAATCAAAGTCAAACTTGTCCAAACTATCCATAAACATCTTTTTCTAGAAGCATAGGGTGGTTAGGCAACTTTCTTCCAAGTCATTTGGACCTTTTCATTTCAATTCTTTAGAAATTCAAGTCATCTTAGTCATCACCTTGCATAATTTATCCTTAAAAAAATCAAAAATATTGTCATAACTTTCACCATAGTCCTCATTTGGTAGACTTGGCATTGGTCATTTTCCTTAGTCAACATTTTCATATTAGTCTTCATTGTCACCTTGGCATTTGGCATCATTTCTTGACAATTTTATCACCTTGCATTAGTCATTTCCCTTAGACAAACATCATTATTACTCTACATTTAATAACATTATGACATCCACCACCTTGTCTTCCCTTCAACAGAATATTAATAGGCTTGCTAGTAAAGTTGAATACCAGTTACGCTATAGAGGTCAATACCAACAAGCCTTTGAGTTTAAGAGATAATTCCTCCAAACCAAAAATCAATGTCCTTCATACCAACAATCCATGAGTCCTAGTCCTTCATCTATCTACCCTCACTACCAAGAGCCACTTAACACCATCCATGACATTAGTCTACAACAATCATGCATTAATCACCCTTATCCTAACTTTGACAAGGGAAACCAACTATCCACTAGTCCATTACAAGTCTCCATGTCATATTCTAGTCCTTCACCTATTAATCTCGTCCATGTCTACATGTCTTAGCAACCATCTACCAACTCATGTCAAGTCCCCACATCATACCATATCGATCCTGTCAAAGTCTCCACACCCTATTTTAGTTAACCTTACACTAGTCCAGTCCAAGTCCCATGTCCTATCCTAGTCCTTCACATACTAGTCCAGTCCAAGTCCCCATGTCATATCCTAGTCCTTCACATGCTAGTCTAGTCCAAGTCTCCATGTCATATCGTATGTCATCACCAACTAGTCTAGTCCAAGTCCCCATGTCATATCCTTATCCTTCACATACTAGTCCAGTCCAAGTCTCCATGTCCTATCCCATTCCTTCACACACTAGTCTAGTCCAAGTCTCCATGTCATATCCTAGTCCTTCACATACTAGTCTAGTCCAAGTCTCCATGTCATATCCTAGTCCTTCATTCATTAATCCTTTTCAAGTCACCCCCTGACAAGCCACATCTAGTCATGAAATTTTTTCCATTACTCAAAGGAACATCCCATTGCCTAAACTTGAGGATACATGTCAAAACAAAATCCCAAACAATGACCTTATAATGTCACCTTCATGTCAAGAACAAGGTAGCCCATCCCATGACCCTATCTTAAAGTCCATTCAAGAAGTCCTTCAAAACAATCATGACATCCAAAACACACTTGCCCTTGACAATGATTCTATTTCCAATTATATCATCCATGACAACCCCATTTTTTACCAAGACCCTACCATGCACCAAGAAGTCCAAGATGATCCACTCCTTGAATTTTATGACATTCATGGTCAAACACTTGAAGAAGACCCTAACCAAACTCTGAGTAGATCCATTTTCCAAAAAGAGAGACTTTCCTCCATGACACACATAGATGATATTCCTCAAGAACAAGAGTCTTCTATTATGGACATATTTGCAAAGTATCGAGCTATAGCTGAATTTACTGGACTCTATGACATTGACCAAAGTGATGGCTTGGAAGCACCACTAGAATCATCTGAACCTCACATCTCACAAGATTAGACCAAAGATATCAGTCAAAAATATGTCCAACATGACAATCAACCTAAGACACTTTATCAACTAGGGTCATCTACCTTTGTCAAAGTAGGCTTCCTCACAAATGAAAGTATTCCAAGCAACAGTGTCCACATACATCATGATGGGTTAGCATCTTGCTTTCAAAACAATAAATACCCCATTGGAAACAGAATTTGTCAAAGCATGCAATATCAAGGCAAAGGACTAGGCATACATGAGCAAGGCATTCAAGAACCAATACAACTTCAGGAAAATTATAGACATCAAGGTCTTGGCTATTCTTCAGTTAGGAAATCAAATGATGTCAGTGGAACCTCCTCAATACTAGGGGAAACCTTGTTAGATACAAATGTCAAAATAGAGTCCATGAGAAATCATTGTCATAAGATTGCTACCAACACCCTATCCACCCACACCATAAACTGCCATTCTCAACATATTAAACCTTCCCTTTGGAACCAACAAAAAAAAAGTCTTACAAAAAAATCAATTGTCAAAGGCCATTGAATCAACAAAAAAACAAGTGGAAAAATGAAATTCAAATGGATTCCCAAAGACAAGTGGATCAAACAAAGAAAATATTCCAAATTCAAAAGTTAATCAAGATGTTGAACCACAATTAAAGAGGACTCCCACATATAACATATGTCCACCCCCTTCAAAATGGTCATCAAGCAAGGAATATAAAAGTGTTGGTTCCAAACATCGTCCCAATCAAAATTCCAAAAATCGTAATCCACCATCCAAAATTTGGAAAACAAAAAGTGATTTGTCCAAACATCCAAACAACCTTTTCACGTCTACCATCATTCATCATAATTCTACATCTTGTCTAAAGTCCAAAAATCCCACGTCACACATCCGTCACATCTTGGCAACAACTCTTTACCATAAGAACTCTCATGGCACTGTATCGTGATATGCGTATTTTGATAAGGCCAACTTTAGTATCAAAAAGGATCACAATGAAATTGATTAGTTGTATGCAAGCATTATGATCTTGAAAAGAAAACTCCTTTAGCAAGGTCATTATTAGAATATCATGGCACCAGTCTCTACATCGGCACTATCAGTGGATTCAAAACAATCAGTGGTCATCTAAAGCATCCAGGCTATCCAAATAATCAGAAATACAAAAAAATTGAAAAATGTAAAACATCGTCACCCTAATGAAAACCTAGAAAATAGGTGTCTTGGTGACACCAAAAAAATCAAAAAATCAAGAAAATAGTAAAGAGAAAAATTTCATCCAATGGCGAAAACTTGGGAAACAAGCACCCTGGATAAGTACCATGATTAAAACCTGGAAAATATGCATCATGTGCAAAACAAATCATCTATGTAAACTTTTACACTTAGGGGAAAGTCATCTCATTTCTCATGCCTCCCTCATGACATTTACATCCATCTAAGCCCTATCATTTCCGCACATTTTTCCCACCTACCTTGGCCTTGACAGAAAACTGGCACACATAAATCATGCTTTTGGAAAACTCTTGACATGTCTATCCTTTAGTCATATATTATTCATTAAATGTCATGTCATTATTGACATAACCTCATTATCCTTATGTGACATAGTCTGTGAAAATCATATGACAATTCCCTTAGTCTCATGTCTCTCATCATTTACCAAGGCCACCTCTCATCCTTTCATGTATGTCACCTATCTTGGATTTCCCTTGTCAAACGGTCTAAGGATACTCCATCATCCCTTTTAGTCCTAACCAAGTCATTCCAAATGCAACAAGTCTAATCTATACAAGCATATTATCTAAAACATTACTTAAATTTGTTCCTAGCCCAAGTGTGGACCTCAATACTTTTGTCACATTATCATCATCCTCACATTGTTTCGGGATGTGTCCTTCCCATGGCAAACAAAATTGTCATCACTTCTCAATTGGTATTCAACTTGACTAGGGGTACAATCATGTTTTCCCATGGATTCCCATGTGTAGGCATTAGTCACATGCATTTGTCGTGATCCTCTTAAACAATTAAAAAAGACAAAAACATCACAAAGTGTTCTAAAAAAAGAAAAAAAAATCATAAAGTGTCCTAAAAATAGACAAAATCATAAAATTTCCTAAAAAAAAGACAAAAACATCATATAATGTCCTAAAAAAATGACAAAAAAATCACAAAATGTTCTGAAGAAAGACCAAAAACATTGTAAAATGTCCTAACCAAAGACCTAAAAATCAAAAAGTGTCCTAAAGAAACCCCAACAAATGTCAACTTATCTCAAAAATGCAAAACAAAGTCATTTCTCA